>JASDQU010099722.1:704453-729302 GCA_032191745.1 Picea mariana
GTAACCCTTATAATGATTATCCACCACTCATGTTGTTGGATCATGTTGTCATTGATGCCAATGGTTTGATTGATGTCAAGTGATTGATTGATGCCAAAGGATTGATTGATTGATGATTGATGTAATGTAATATGTATTGACCTTGATGAGAATGCATAGATGAAGATGGATCAATGAGTTGTCATTGATATGATGAAGATGGATCAATGAGTTATCATTGATACATGATGAAGATGGATCGATGTGGTTTCATTGGTATATGATGCATTGTTGGAAAAATGTATAGATGACTCATTATTGTCTTATCATGATTGATAAGGTGCACAAATGGATGAACTCCAAAGTGGTCCCCTTATGGTGAAAGCCCTCACGGGAAGAAGATTTGTGGATTGAGTTATCCTAGAAGAACGGTTGGAGGACCCATGCTCTCATTATTGTCATATTATGACTGATAAGGTGCACAAATGGATGAACTCCAAAGTGGTTCCCTTATGGTGAAAGCCCTCACGGGAAGATGCTTTGCGGATTGAGTTATCCTAGAAAAATGGTTGGAGGACCCATGTTTGTATGTGGAATAATGAGTTGAAGATCAAGGAAATTGTTGGTGAAACTATCCTAGATGGATAGTGTCTGTCATGCCATTTCTGATGGTATGTGGAATGTCACATAACTCCTCACGGTTTGAGATTTATGGCCTTACGAAGTTGAAGGACCCTCATATGAAGGCTTGAAGCCCACAAGGTCAAAGAAGTCAAAGTGACCTTAAAAGAAGAAATCATTATTTAAATGATAAAGTAAAGTGACCAGTAAAGAAGATTATTTAAATGATTAAGTGAAGTGACAAAATCAAGAAGGAATATTTAAATGATAAAGTAATGGAGAACTTTCTAATTATGGAAAGTGGTTAACCCTAAAATGAGGAAAATAGGTTAAGTGACCTAGAAATGGGTTAAGTGACCTAAAAGAAGAAATCATTATTTAAATGATAAAGTAAAGTGACAAAGTCAAGGTCGATTATTTAAATAATAAAGACAAGTGACAAAATCAAGAAATGATAAAGTAAAGTGACAAAATCAAGAAGGAATATTTAAATGATAAAGTAGTGGAGAACTTTCTATTTATGAAAAGTGGTTAACCCTAAAATAAGGAAAATAGGTTAAGTGACCTAGAAATGGGTCAAGTGACTTAGAGGATGAAAGTATAAATAAGATAGCAAAAGTCTCTTGTAGATCATCTTTTTGTGGATCAATGGAGAGCTTCTTGTGAGAATATCTTTTGGAGTATTGGTGGAGAGCTTGTTGTGAGAGCTTCTTGAGCATTTTTGGTGTGGAACACTTGAGAATATTGAAGATCTATAGGTAACTGAGGTAACCAAAGGATATCTAAGTCGAATTTYAGAGGTAAGGTGAAGAAAAGAGGGTCGGAATTCAAGGGAGGATAAATTATTTTCATGATGTTTTCTAAGGTATGTTATTTATAGGTCATATCACCATTTTCGCAATAAAAAAATTTMTATAATGATTTAGACCGTGAGATTGATATTCCATTGAGGAAACATATTCAAGTATCTGTGGTAAAAAATTAAGCTTGTGGTTAGTTGTATTTTTGAAAATAGACTCCATGGAAAATAGGGTTTGTGGCTAGTCCTGAAACTAGTATAAAATAGGTGTTTCGGGTAAAAACGTCATAACTTCTTCATAACATATCAAAATTCAATGAGACCAATTGTGTTGGTTATATTAGAGTCAGTAGTATGTTTTTTAATAGTTTCAGATTGATTCAAAAAATATTCTGTGTGGGGCACGCTCTACACGGTTGCTCTCTAGAATAAGCCAGAATTCAGCAAGGTATGTCATTTTTGCTATAACTCTTTTTCTAAGAGATTCCAAGTAGTGGAACCTGGAGGAATTGCATAAAACACACTGAAGAACATTGTGTATCATTTTCATATCTTTATTCATTATAGATACAAAGTTATGATTATTTCAAGTTAGGGTTGTTGACTAATCCAAAACTAGTCATGGTTGAGACAAGCAGTTTATGAGTTGGCACATACATGAGGTGTATAGTTGATGAAATTGGTACATATTGATGATTCATTGTTAATTATTAGTTGACACATGATTTTATATACTTGGTACATGGTTGGATGCACTTGTTTATGGTACAGGTTGATTACAGGTTGGTGCATGGTTGATGCACTTGTTTATGGTACAGATTGATATCTGTTGAGGATTGTTGTCTCATCTCAATTGGTGCTAAGGGTGTAAGTTGATTCTGAAAAACCCCAAGGATTGTAGTCCATAATAAAAATAAAATTGTACATACATCTTGTGTTATTTGTGTTCCTTATGGTGATGACTTGTTGATGATATATTACTAATATATGTTGCTGATATGTGTTGACATTTAACTGATTATAAATGATAGCAATGAGTAATGAGTTAATGAGTTAATGGTGATTTTTAACTAAGGAGTTTTGGGAAAAAGAGCCCTACACTGTTCACCCCTCCCCCCTCTCAGTGTAGTCGGTGTGTCCAACAATTGGTATCAGAGCAGGCCTTCACTACAAGCTTTAATAAGCTTGAAGGAGATCCATAGACACACAAATGGATGATGAAGTTTCAATCCTTGATGAGAAAAACTATTCTACTTGAAGAATAGAGATGAGGTTACATTTGAAGACAATGGGAGCAACAATTTGGAAGGGTGGATCAGTTCCTTTGAAGAAAAATTCAAAGTTTGCAGCTCAAAGAGAAGGAAAGAAGAATGATGCATTGGCTCTCAAGACCATTCTTAGTGGACTTTCAAGCCCTATCAAAGAAAGCATGGAACAATGCACTTATGCCAAGGATCTATGGCCAAAGCTAGAGTAGACATATCAAAACAATAAGGAGAAGAAAGACAATGAAGAAAAATCCATCAAGACACATGAAGGTAAAGAATCTCCAAAAACTCTTGATTGCAATAATTCAAAATGTGATGATGTTAAATTTTTCTCTATAAGTGAAGAAGAAAATCTAGAAGTAGTTTGGATAAAATCAATTGATTGTCATCCCATGGAAGAAGTAGAGGAAAAACTATTGGAGCTTAAAGAGAAATTTGAAAGAGGTCTATATGAATATAGCAATGACCACTATTATATAGACTATAGTTATCTTTCGGATAACACTAAAAAGTTTCTCAAGAAGAGTCAAAGGCACATCTTGAAGTTAAAAGAAATGCTCAAAGAACTAGAAGAAAGTAGTAAGACTCTGTTAGGGTCCTAACTCGCACATAGGTAGAACAATATATTCGGATGTAATAAAAGTCAGTATTAATAAGGCCTTTCAATAAAATAGAATAAGGCGGATGTAAGAAGACCTAATAGAAGCTTTCGCTTCTAGAAGGATATTCCTCTAGATGTTTCTTTTTAGTATAAATAGGAGTCGAGGGTATGAGAACCCTAGCTTGGATATTATTGTAATAGAGCTCTTCTCAACTAGAGGTTGCCCCCTCGAACAAGCCTGTGAACATTGCTTTCAAATTCAAAGTGTTATTTCTGTTGTTATTCTTTTATCATTTCAGTGTTATTGTGGTGAATGTTCTGGTTATATTGTTGTTATTCTGGCATTACTAGCATTTTATTTCAGTTCTGCATACATTTTATATCTGGTATATTATAAGTGGTATCAGAGCACTTTCCTCGACAGAAAGTGTGGGTTAAATTTTTTTTCGGGGTAGAGACGTATTCCAATGTCTTTAAGACACAGATATATGTCGTTACACACATAAACTCGTGGTTGAGGGATTCATACACGCAAGAAATACAAGTGGTACTTAAGCGCACATCTGTTGGCCACCCTTGTAACCCCTGTTGGTACCCCTTCGAGTGGTAGCACATGTGTACGAATCGACCTAGATTACCTGAAGCCCTCTTTAAATAAATCGATCATTCGCTTGATTGTTATAGTGTCACCGAGAACAGCACTCGGGAAGATACTCTCTAGTACCTGGGCAGTCGGGTAATACAGCTAAGGGTACGGTCTATCCTCCTTAGTTAGTGCCTTGAGATATTGGGCCAAGTACTACTATTGGACCCCACACGTATATCAGAGAGCTATAGCACAGGGCAAACCCTTGTCTGTAGAACTCTTGAATACCTAACCCTCGGGGGATAGAAACATAAACAAATTAAAACAGACAAGATCTATTACCGCACAACTGTGTTCGGGTTGCCAAATAAATACACATTTCTTTTTGGCTAAGCATTTGGTAATTTCCTCTCTGTAGTATTCTTCAGACCAGAGTATAACTCTGTAAAAAAAAAAAAATCTGGAAATTTTTTCACCATTATTTGAGACCTATTCCATTGGATTCATCTCTTTGCCCTTATCACATTCATCCATATCATTTTTTCTGCCAAAATTTTTTACCCCGCTTGCCCCTTTTCAGTTTCCTCATCCTCATGGCCCATACTCGCAACCAAAACTTGGAAGTTAGCTTCAACACCTTGCAATATGGTCTCATTGAGACCCAACAAGAAGTGAAACAACTCAGTGCCAATGTTGTCGCCATCAATACAACAATGCAGTCCTCAATAGGGGAAATCAAACAAGACCTCACCACCCATCTTGAATCAGTCTTTTCGGCGCTCTGCACCAAAATGCATATCCCTACAGATAACCCTTCCTCTTCCTCACCTTCACATACTAAAGGTGACCATTCCTCTCATTCCCATACCTTGCAGAACCATCACTTTCAACGTGACCTACGCCTCCCGCGGGTGGATGTAACCAAATTTGATGCCTCGGACCCCACTAGTTGGGTCACCCAAATGGAACATTACTTCTCTTTATACAGCATTATAGATGACTTGGCCAAACTCCGGTATGGTGTTATCCATCTAGATCAAGAATGTTGGCAATGGTGGCAATGGAGAAAAACTTATCGTCAAGGGTATATTGCTTGGACACACTTTGTGGCAGAGCTTTATGAACGCTTTGACACTGACAACAACCATTTGGGTCATTTGACAAAGATGAAACAATTAGGAACCATGGAAGACTTTATAGTTTCCTTTGAGCGCCTGGCTTTTAGAACAAAGGGCATGTTTGATGCCTTTTTTCGAGAGTGTTTTATCAGCGGCCTCAAGGATGAAATTTGGGCCCATGTCCTCATGGCTCAGCCTGAAAGTTGGGTGGAGGCTACCAAAAGAGATAAAGAAGCACAACAGGTTGTATCTGCTCAAAACTGCAAACCCTCCTTTATCCCTCGCCCTAAACCAGTAAATCCCACTATTCCCTCTACTCCACTAAAGATCCAAAAATTGACCAGGGTTGAAATGGCTGAACGCCAACTCAAAGGCCTTTGTTATAACTGTGATGACAAATATTTCCCGGGCCACAAGTGTAAAGAACAAAATCTTTTTATGGCCATCTCCGAGGATATTTCGAAAGAACATGAAGAAACTCCCTCTATGTCTGAGTCACCTGAATCCACTAACATAACCCCTCCCTCAGACCCTCCCGAAGTAGAACCGGTCATTTCTCTCAATGCTCTCATCGGCTTCTCCGCTCCCCAAACCCTCAAGCTAATCAGTTACATCAAGCATCGGAATGTCATCATTCTGGTTGATAGTGGAAGCACCCATAATTTTATTCATCGTTGCATTGCCCAAGAAACTCATTGCTACATCCATGCCGTTAATAATTTCCAAATCATGATTGCCAATGGTGGTTCCATGAACTGTGGAGGGCGTTGTGAAAATGTGTGTCTCCAAATTAGTGACTACCACCTGAAATCCCATATGTTTGCTATCGACTTAGGAGGTTGTGACATTGTGTTGGGTGTAGACTGGCTAAGAAGTTTGGGTCCCATTCTCATGGATTTTAAAGACTTAACCATGCAATTCGACCAAGAAGGCCACCAATATAAGTTCCAAGGCATCACTTTCAGTTCACCTGAGATCATTAGTTCCCATCGCATGGAAAATCTACTCAAAAAGGGTCATTCTGGTGTTATCGCCCAACTCCATGCCATACAAGCAACAGAGACACCCTCAGTACCGCAAGACCTCCAAGCCATCCTTTCTAAACATCAATTGGTCTTTTACACTCCCCAAGGCCTCTCTCCTTCCAGTGGTGTTCATGATCATTCCATTCCCCTTGTACCCAGAAGCCTTCCTCCCAATATTCGTCCGTATCGTCACCCATTTTCCCAAAAAAATGAAGTTGACAAAATGGTCCAGGAACTCCTTAATGCAGGCGTTATCCGCCCTAGTACAAGCCCCTACTCATCTCATGTGGTCATGGTCCTAAAGAAATAAGGTTCTTGGCGAATGTGTCCTGACTTCTGTGCCCTCAACAAACTTACCATCAAAGACAAACTCCCCATTCCTATCATTGATGACCTCTTGGATGAATTGAGTGGCGCCCAATTCTTCACTAAAATGGATCTTTGTTCGGGCTACCACCAGATACGTATGAAAGAGGTATACATTCCCAAGACTGCCTTTAGAACTCATGAGGGCCACTATGAGTTTTTGGTCATGCCCTTTGGCTTGTGTAATGCCCCCTCTACCTTCCAAAGCCTCATGAATCATGTCTTCTGTCCTTTTCTCCACCATTTTGTCTTAGTTTTCTTTGATGATATCCTCATCTATAGAAAAACCTAGACAGACCATCTTGCTCATGTGGATCAAGTTCTCCATCTACTCTCTCAGCACCAACTTTTCCTGAAATGGTCTAAATGTTCTTTTGGTGCCTCAGAAGTAGAATACTTGGGTCATTCTAAAAATATTGAAGCTATGCAGGACTGGCCTCACCCAAAGACTCTTAAGTGCTTGAGTGGATTTCTAGGCGTAACAGGGTATTGTCACAAGTTTGTTAAGAATTATGGGAAGATTGCAGCACCTCTCACTACTCTCCTCAAAAAGAACTCTTTCACTTGGACTCCAGCTGTTGCTCAAGCTTTTTAGACCTTGAAGATGGCCATGTGCACCATTCCAATCTTCGCCCTTCCTGATTTCACAAAGACCTTTGTGTTGGAATGTGATGCCTCAGGGAAAGGAATTGGTGTTGTCCTTATGCAAGAGGGTTGACCTTCGGCCTTTACCAGCGAGCAACTATCTGAAAGAAATCTGGGCAAATCTATCTATGAAAAGGAAATGTTGGCTATTCTCCATGCCATGGATCTGTGGCATCCTTATCTATTGGGGCAATGTTTCCAAATTAAGACAGACCATCAAAGCCTCAAGTATTTTCTCGAACAACACATTTCCTCCCCAGAACAAAAAAAATGGGTGACTAAACTCTTTGGATATGATTATGAGATCATTTATAAGAAAGGAAAAGACAATGTGGTTGTGGATGCACTTTCTCGAAAATATGAAGACAAAGGATCCCTTTTTTCTCTTTCATTCATTGTACCAGATTGGCTCCAAGCCATTCGCCAGGAATGGCTACAAGATCCCAAAAGTTTGCAATTGATCCACCAATTGCAGTCCAAGGATCCAGCTTCCCCAGGGTACTCTTGGCTCCATGAGGAACTTCGATACAAAGGCCATTTGTATTTAAGTAAACAATCAAAGCTTAAATCCATGGTACTTTCTGAGCTTCATGCTACACCCACACCAGGGCACTCCGAGTTCACCAAAACCTATGACAGGGTCAAACGTTCCTTTTTCTGGGATGGTATGAAACAGGAAATTCGTAATTTTGTAGTTGAATGTGATGTGTGTCTACGCAACAAGGGAGAAACAATCAAATCGTCAAGCACACTACAACCGCTCCCGATTCCACCTACTATTTGGAAGGATATCTCTATGGATTTTATTACCGGCTTACCTAATTTGGGAAATAAATCTGTCATCATGGTGGTTGTTGATCGTCTTTCCAAGTATGCTCATTTATGCACCCTTCAACACCTATTTACAGCATCCACGGTGGCTCAAATCTTCATGGATTAGGTCTTCAAGCTTCATGGCATGTCGCACTCGATTCTTTCTCATCGCGACCCAACTTTCACAAGCAATTTTTGGCAAGAACTGTTCAATATACAAGACACCAAATTGCATCTCATCACAACTTATCATCCCCAGACTGATGGCCAAACAGAAGTTGTCAACAAGTGTTTGGAAACATATTTGAGGTGTTTTTCCTTGGAAGAGAAAAATCAATGGGCTCAATGGTTACCCCTAGTTGAATGGCGGTACAACACTTCATACCATACAACTACACACATGACTCCTTTTGAAGCGGTGTATGGACAGAAGCCACCTTCAGTTCTCTCATACTTACCAGGTGCCTCGAAGGTCCAGGTGGTTGACCTAACACTTACAGATCGAGAGGTTATTCTCTGTAACCTCAAAGAGAATTTAGTCATGGCACATAATCGCATGAAGCAACAAGCAGATCAAGGTCTCTCTAAACGTCAATTTGCAGAAGGGGATCAGGTGTTTCTTCGACTGCAACCTTACAAGCAAACTTTCCTCAAGGCCGAGCATTGTCAGAAGCTAGCACCCAAATTTTATGGTCCTTATACTGTACTCAAGCGTGTGGGACAAGTCGTCTATCAGTTATCTTTGCCCAGCAATTCGAAGCTACATCCTGTTTTTCATGTTTCATGCTTAAAGAAGGTGATTGGAGCTAAGTGCCAAATGAATTAGCTGAAGAAGGATCCATTTGGCTACAACCAGAAGCAGTTTTCGACCAGCGTGAGTGTCGCCTACATCAGAGAACCATCAAGGAAGTGCTAGTACAGTGGAAAGATACAACTCCAGCAGACGCCACTTGGGAACCAGCTACCATTCTGCAGCAATTTCCTCATCTCAAGCCTTGAGGACAAGGTTGTTTTTAAGGGGGTGGACATGTTAGGGTCCTAACTCGCACATAGGTAGAACAATATATTCAGATGTAATAAAGGTCAATATTAATAAGGCCTTTCAATAAAATAGAATAAGGCGGATGTAAGAAGAACTAATAGAAGCTTTCGCTTCTAGAAGGATCTTCCTCTAGATGTTTCTTTTTAGTATAAATAGGAGTCAAGGGTATGAGAACCCTAGCTTGGATATTATTGTAATAGAGCTCTTCTCAACTAGAGGTTGCCCCCTCGAAGAGGCCTATGAACATTGCTTTCAGATTCAAAATGTTATTTATGTTGTTATTCTTATATCATTTCAGTGTTATTGTGGTGAATGTTCTGGTTATATTGTTGTTATTCTTCCATTACTAGCATTTTATTTCAGTTCTGCATACATTTTATATCTAGTATATTACAAACTCAATTAGAAGAAAAGGAAGAAGAGATCACAAGACTAAAGAATGGAAAAGAAGATATGAATGTAGATGATGAGATTAGAAAATGTTTTGAAACTACTGTCCATCTTAAGACCCAAATTGAAAAAGCTGAAAGGATAGAGGAACTATTGAAGAATCAAATAAAAGAAAAGGAAGAGTCATGTTTTAAGTTGGAAGCTAAAATTGTTGATCTTAGAAAGAAAGTGGAGAAGTCAAATAAATTCTTGAATAGCTCACTAATCTTGGATGAGATCTTTGAAAGTCAAAGATCACCATATGATAAATTAGGTCTTGGATACAAAAAGAAAGCTACACATGTTGAAGAAAGCACCTCAAAGAAGCATGAAGTAAGTCCATCAAAGAAGGAAGACAATGTTGCAAAACAACCATCTACAGAAGGCAAAGAAAATCTCAAAAGATCAAAGCAAGGAAGACATCAAGAAGCTATTCTTAGGACACCAAAGCAAAGGTATGAAATTATTTTTTATGGGCATTGTTATTCATGTAATGGATATGGTCACAAAGATTTTGAATGTAGATCTTATGAAAGGAGATATAATGGAAGATTTTATAACACCATGAGGTCTTGGAGATGTGATCAAGTATGACACATTTTTGTTCACTATAACACCATGAGATGCTACAGCTGTAGTGGATTTGGCCACAAATCCCAGGAGTGTTGGAACATAAGAAGAAAGTCCATGATAAGGACTTCACATAGCATGGCTAGAAGAAGGAATGAAGTAAGGAAGGGAGACGTCTTTGAAAATATGGATGCTCATAGCTCAATTTCTGAAGAGAAGGTACATCTACAGAAGTGGGTGAAGAAGACAAAGCAGCCAAAACAGAATGAAAGACTGAAGGGAAGTTCAAAAATGTCATCTACTGAAGCATACATGGGTGACAGCGGTATCAATCGTGTACATACGCAGGCTGACCTTGTATAGGTCGCGTACATACACAAGTTTTCTATGCAGCAGGCCACGTATATGTGAAAAAGGCAATGCACATGGGTTACAGTTTGATGTGATGGTATAACCCTGTGATACAGGGTCTGACATGGTTTATTGCAGATTCTGACACTATTTGCTGCAGGTTTTCATGATTCTATATTGGATTATGTAAGGTGATGATGTAAAATAAAATCTTGGGTGCATGGCACTAACCCATGAGTATGGATTGATGCATTTTATGTTGAAGAAAAATTTTGCTTATGAAAAGTGAAGTTATGACACCTTGGTTATGTGATATATCTTGATGATGTATTGGAAGCTTACTTGTTGGAAAGCTTGATGCATGCATTTAGCATATGGATGGGCTACATATTGGGATATGTGGTTGGTGCGTTGATGAGGTGATCATGTTGTACATCATTGATGATTCATAGCTTGATCTATAATTGATACATGTTTGGTACGCTCATAGATGGCATATGCTTGATGATACTACACCATTGGTACTACTTGATCAGCACAACAATTGGTATTTGTTTAAGATACATGATTGTGGCACTTGGTTCATGATGGAGACATATCATGAGTGATATGACACATGGTTGGCATATTAGTAGATGCACATGATTGGCATATCGATAGATGCACATGGTTGGCATATTGGCAGATGCACATGTTGGCACGTTGATAGAGGCAGATGATTGATGCATTTCATGGATGATATCTTTTGTCACATTGCATGATGTGGATGTACATGGTTAATATACATAGGTGTTGTGCATGATGAGCACACTTTTTTTGTACATGGATGTTGTGCATGGTGGGCACTTTTTGGTACATGATTGATATTTGGATCATGATTCTCTATTTTATTGTTGACATATCTTTTGCTTCATGATGTTTGGTATGGCATAAGTTTGATGCATGAACAGGTCCAAGGATCTTTATATGGTAGCATATTGTTCATCTTGCAGAGAATATAGGGGGGAGACATACCCATAGGGGAAGTCATTCTTCTTCCCATGATTCTAGGAGGAGATATTTATCAAATGCATACCTAGAAAAGAGACCTATATTTGAAGAAAGAGCACAGAGGCATAATTCCAAGAGGAGCGATGGTCATAGGGGGAGTATGTTCGATGTATTTTCAACAGTACATCATAGCGATATCCCTTGTTCAAAAGGGGATAGATTGTTTAGAGGAATATCAAAGGCACTCAGACAGGGGGAGCAACCCCAAGGAATGTTCAAGTAGGGTGAGCCGCCCCAAGAGGAAAATGGCCCTTTGTCATTGATGTCAAAGGGGGAGAGATAGTCACATTGATTTGATTGATGATTATTGATTGGGAGAGATAGTCACATTGACTATTGATGTAGAGCATGCCTTATTTACATGTTGACATCAATAATTGGTAATTGGTGTTGACATCAATATTGGTATTGCCATCAATGCCAAAGGGGGAGATTGTTGGATCATGTTGTCATTGATGCCAATGGTTTGATTGATTGATGACAAGTGATTGATTGATGCCAAAGGATTGATTGATTGATGATTGATGTAATGTAATATGTATTCTCCTTGATCAGAATGCATAGATGAAGATGGATCAATGAGTTGTCATTGATATGATGAAGATGGATCAATGAGTTTTCATTGATACATTATGAAGATGGATCAATGTGGTTTCATTGGTATATTATGCATTGTTGGAAAAATGTATAGATGACTCATTATTTTCTTATCATGATTGATAAGGTGCACAAATGGATGAACTCCAAAGTGGTCCCCTTATGGTGAAATCCCTCACGGGAAGATGCTTTGTGGATTGATTTATCCTAGAAGAATGGTTGGAGGACCCATGCTCTCATTATTGTCTTATCATGATTGATAAGGTGCACAAATGAATGAACTCCAAAATGGTCCCCTTATGGTGAAATCCCTCACGGGAAAACGCTTTGCAGATTGAGTTATCCTATAAGAATGGTTGGACGACCCATGCTTGTATGTGGAATAATGATTTGAAGATCAAGGAAATTGTTGGTGAAACTATACTAGATGGATATTGTTTGTCATGCCATTTCCGGTGGTATGTGGAATGTCACATAACTCCTCATGGTTTGAGAGTTATGGCCTTACGAAGTTGAAGGACCCCCATATGAAGGCTTGAAGCCCACAAGGTGAAAGAAGTCAAAGTGACCTTAAAAGAAGAAATCATTATTTAAATGATAAAGTAAAGTGACCAAGTCAAGAAGATTATTTAAATGATTAAGTGAGGTGACAAAATCAAGAAGGAATATTTAAATGATAAATTAATGGAGAACTTTCTAATTATGGAAAGTGGTTAACCCTAAAATGAGGAAAATAGGTTAAGTGACCTAGAAATGGGTTAAGTGACCTAAAAGAAGAAATCAGTATTTAAATGATAAAGTAAAGTGACAAATTCAAGGTGGATTATTTAAATAATAAAGAGAAGTGACAAAATCAAGAAATGATAAAGGTGACAAAATCAAGAAGGAATATTTAAATGATAAAGTATTGGAGAAATTTCTATTTATGGAAAGTGGTTAACCCTAAAATAAGGAAAATAGGTTAAGTGGCCTGGAAATGGGTTAAGTGACCTAGAGGATGAAAGTATAAATAAGATAGCAATGGTCTCTTGTAGATCATCCTTTTTTGGATCAATGGAGAGCTTCTTGTGAGAATATCTTTTGGAGTATTGGTGGAGAGCTTGTTGTGAGAGCTTCTTGAGCATTTTTGGTGTGGAACACTTGAGCATATTGAATATCTATAGTTTACTGAGGTAACCAAAGGATATCTAAAGACAAATTTCAGAGGTAATGTGAAGAAAAGAGGGTAGGAATTCAAGGGAGGATAAATTCTTTTCATGATGCTTTCTAAGGTATGTTATTTATAGGTCATATCACCATTTTCGCAATAACGTTTTTTCTATAATGATTCAGACCATGAGATTGATCTTCCACTGAGAAAATATATCCAAGTATCTTTGGTAAAACATTCAGCTTGTGGGTCATTGTATTTTTGGAGATACACTCCGTGGAAAATAGGGTTTGTGGCTAGTCCTGAAACTAGTATAAAATAGGTGTTTCAGTTAAAAACGTCATAACTTCTTCATAACAGATCCAAATTCAGTGAGACCAATTTTTTTGGTTATATTAAATTCATTAGTATTTTTTGTAACAATTTCATATTGATTCAACAAATATTTCGTGCGGGGCACGCTCTACAAGGTCGCTCTCTAGAATAAGCCAAAATTCAACAAGGGATACCATTTTTGCTATAACTCCTTTTATAAGAGGTTACAAGTAGTGACACCTAGAGAAATTCAATAAAACACACTGAAGAACATTGTATATTAGTTTCATATCTTTATTCATTATTGGTACAAAGTTATGATTATTTCAAGTTAGGGTTGTTGACTAATCCAAAACTAGTCATGGTTGAGACAAACAATTGATGAGTTGGCACATACATGAGGTTTATAGTTGATGATGTTGGTACATACTGATGAGTCATTGTTGATGAGTAGTTTAAACATGATTGGTATATACTTGGTACATGGTTGGATGCACTTGTTTATGGTATGGGTTGATTACAGGTTGGTGCATGGTTGATGCACTTATTTATGGTACAGATTGATATATGTTGAGGATTGTTGCCTCATCTCATTTGGTGCTAAGGGTGTAACATGAGTCTTGCATTACAGAGCTGGTGCTCTTGTAGATTTTTACTCTATTCAGTTGTTGTTGAAAAACCCCAACGATTGTAGTCCGTAATAAAAAGAAAATTGTACATACAACTTGTGTTCTTTGTGTTTCTTGTGGTGATGAGTTGTTGATGATATATTGTTGATATGTGTTGACATTTAACTAGTTATAAATTACAGCAGTGAGTAATGAGTTAATGGTGATTATTAACTAAGGAGTTTTGGAAAAAGGAGTCCTACATTGTTCACCCGCCCCCCCCTCTCAGTGTAGTCAGTGTGTCCAACACATGTAACCCTTATAATGATTATTGCATATATACCCTAAAACCTATAAGCATTAATCTATATAACATTTTAACCCCTAACCTATGTAATCCATAACCCCATAATCCCTAGCCTAAATTGTACCTAACCCATATAACCCTTGACACATATATCCCTTATCCCATATGAAACTCATAACCCCTAAGTTCTAACCCATATAACCATGATCCAGGTGGATATTGGTGGCCACCCACCTATTCCAAATTCCAACTGGCTGATTTTGACAATTTGCAGTTCAACACGTTTGTTTGTAATGGGGACATTTCTTTGTAATTGTGTGTTATGCACTTACAGTTTTTTCCTGAAGCCCTACACAGTATCCAGGTGGATATTGGTGGTCGCCCACCTATTCCAACTGGCTTATTTTGGAAGTTTTCATGTCAGTACATCTTTATGTACTTCCAAGGTCGTTTTGGGGATCTAAACATGTTTTCTTGTCTTGTCATGGAGTCAAACTGTTGACAAAG
The DNA here is from genome assembly GCA_032191745.1 of Picea mariana. Lineage (NCBI taxonomy): Eukaryota > Viridiplantae > Streptophyta > Pinopsida > Pinales > Pinaceae > Picea > Picea mariana. The sequence continues at coordinate 719,201 of JASDQU010099722.1, forward strand.
TTAGAGTTTGACAGAATAATGTGTAGTTCTCAAAAATACCTTTCCAATGGGCTATCATGCTCCTAAAATGGAGATCGTATGCAAAATTTATGACCCGAGGAAGTTAATGTACTAACTTACCCCAACAAGGCCCACATGACTTTTGGCGCTTCATCTCCTAGGGTTAGGTTTTTGGATGTCTAGCGTTTTGGCATTCATGTTTATCATAAAAAGGCCTTTAGAGCCTCATTGTAATCATCTTTTTGCGAATGAGTGTAGTTTTCACATCTCTTCTCAGAGATAAAGTTGTCACCATTCTAGTGATTCTTGCACTCTGTATTTTTATAGTCTCTCTACATTTCTTTCATTAATAGAAATCATGTATTGTTATATTTCTTTGTTTCTGGTAATTTTTATGTGTATTTCATTGTAATATCTCTTCTTTCATTTCATTTTGAAAATAATTTGGATTAGTGGTATTAGAGCAAGTTGCTCTTGATCATTTTTCAATGCATTTCCTCGACGAGGTCTGAGTATAGAAAGTTGGGTCTCGATCTTGTCTCTCTTGAGGAAAATCTCTCTCGCATGCCCAAAAAACCCTCTATGGTGGTAGAAAAGAAAAATGACAGATCAGAAGATTCTATTAACATGTTTCTTGAGCAAGCTCTCGCGCGACAAAGAGACGGAATGATGCAGAATTTTTCTTGCATCCTTCAATGTCCGCTAATAGCAACAACCACATCTTCATCAAGCGGCCACTTTAGAGGAGCGTCTCCGTTCAAGGTACAAGTTAATTTTGATATTCCCATTTTTGAAGGTCAGATGCGGATGCCTTAGAAAAATGGTTGAATCTACTAGAAGGTTATTTCTCTGTTCACAATTTTTTCGACAGGGAAAAGATCACCTTCGCACTCCTCAAGGCTCTCCTGCATGTCAAAAATTGGTCAGAAATGTACTGGGAGCAAAGTTCCACAAAGGAATCTAGAATATATGGGGTTGATCCCACTTGGGATTTTTTTGTGGATGTGGTCAAAGAAAAATATTACCCTATTGATAACTATGAAGACCAGTACATGAGATGGACCACACTACGGCAAGAGAAGAGCCAAAAAGTGTCAGAGTTCACAAATACTTTCCATACCTTGTGCACCAAGCTGGGTATCAAAGACTCCGAGGGACATCTGGTTTTGAAATACCATGGGGCTCTACATAGGTACATCCTAATCGAAATGGATATCCTAAACATCTCATCATTGGGAGCTGCCTATCGATATGCTATCAAAATCGAGCAGAAATTTAGGCACCAGAACAAATGGGAGTTTGGGTCTGCAAATTCGCAACAACCAAAGCATGGTAAAGATGACCCTAACCAACATCCTTCCTAAAAGAAAACCAAGACAAAAAAAAGGAAGGCTAAAGGAAAGAGGAAGAATGACAATGAGAAGTGGTGCGACTTCCAAAAAATCCCCTAGCACAACACCGATGAATGTCACTCGAAACAATCATTGGTGGTCAAGTTCAAAGACAAGGAGTCGAACCCTGATTCGGAATCTGATCCAAAAATTATTGAAAAGAGATAGATCATCGACGCAGACCCTACTGCTATTGTCGCGACTGCAACAGTTCAACCAGAAGAACCAGTATATCCTGAAGAGGGGGAGCGCCTCTTCCATTCACAAACGTGGGTGAAGGGGACCCCGTTGTATTTCATTGTTGATAGCGGTAGCCAGAAGAACCTCATCTCAGCTGAGGTTGTCAAACAGTTGGGGTTGTCAACAACACCACACCCCCAACCATACAACTTTGGGTGGCTTCACCAGGGACGAGATCTCTATGTCATCCAACATTGTCACCTGTCCTATGGCATCCAGCCCTTCAAGGATGAGGTAGTGTGTGATGTTTCCCCTCTTGATGTTTGAGATTTTTTTTTGGGCCAACCATATGTGTGGAAACGTCATGTTGTTTATGAGCCTCAACCTCGTAGTGTCATTATTACTCTGGGGGTTCAGCTCTACAGGATACCAGAGGTAGTTCTAACTATTGTTCCACCACAACAATACCACAAGGTAATCTCTCATACTTCAAAATTCATCCTCTTCACAATATGTTCAAATGATGCATAGAAGGCAACTACAACCACGGCAGCCTCAACACCTTCTATCCAGTGGAAGCAGATTACAGAAGAGAAATCGGGTATTGTTTATTCACCTACAATGTTGCATACACAATTCCCCATCAAGCCCAAAGACAACATGTTGGTGGAAAATATTCAACCCCACCAGCAATAGGTTCATGACAACCTTCCACAGACCAAGCAGCGCAACTTCCCCAACAAGGCACGCAACTCACCAAGATTCAGATTCAAAAAACGTTGTCCCCTCTTCTCTTGGCACTCAACACAATGGATACCATTGCTTCATAATGGGGGAGGATTGATCCAGGTGGATATTGGTGGCCACCCACCTATTCCAAATTCCAACTGGCTTATCTTGACAATTTTCAGTTCAGCACGTTTCTCTGTAATGAGGAAATTTCTTTGTAATTGTGGGTTTTTCACTTACGAGGCTATCATGAAGCCCTACACAGCATCCAAGTGGATATTGGTGGTCCTCCACCTATTTCAACTGGCTTGTTTTGGAAGTTTTCATGTTAATACATTTTTTTGTACTTCCAGGGTCGTTTTGGGGCTCTAAACAGTGTTTTCTTGGCTTGCCACAATCAAAATGTAGACAGAGACAGGTTTTGATGGAATAATGTGTAGTTCTCGAAAATCCCTTTCCAATAGGCTATCACGTGCCTAAAACAGAGATCGTATGAAAAAGTTACGACCCCAAGAAGTTAATSTACTAACTTACCCCAACGGGGCCCACATGACTTTTGGTGCTTCATCTCCTAGAGTTATTTTTTTGGATATCTAGGGTTTTGGCATTCATGTTTATCATAAAAAGGCCTTTAGAGCCTCATTGTAATCATATTCTTGCGAATGAGCATAGTTGTCACATMTTTTCTCATAGATAAAGCTGCCACCATTCTAGCAAGTCTTGCACTTTGTATTTTTACAGTCTATGTACATTTCTTTCATTAATAGAAATCATGTATTGTTGTATTTCTCTGTTTATGGAAATTTTTATGTGCATTTCATTATAATATCTCTTATTTCATTTCGTTCCGAAAATAATCTGGATTAAACCACTATAAAATCTATAACATTAATAATTCACATAAGCATTAACACATATGTCCCTTCACTTATATAACCATGGTAACCCCTAAAACATATAACCATTAATCCATATGACCCTATATGCCCTAACATATATAATCCTTATTCCCTACCCCTAAAAACTCATAACCAATAACCCTATAATCTTTATAACACTTAACTCTTATGATGCCTTACAAGAAAATCATAAAATCCTTAATACAAATAATCCCTATAACTCTAAATACATATCCTCTATAATCACAATATCCCCTAATCACTATAATCCCTACCACCCCTCATTCCTACGATCCTTAACCCTTAAGAACCTATTAATACTAATAATTATAACACATAATCCATATAACCCCTACCCAATATCAATAACCATTATAACCTACAACTCACATATCCCTAATAACCCCTATTAGATCTTTAAGTGTTAACATTTGTATCCGAATAGATAGAATACATAAATCCTATAACCTCTAACCCATATTGCCATTAACCAATAATCACTAATATTTTTAACCTTGATAAAATATATAACTCATAAATCCTAACACATAACCCCTAACCCTAATAACATGTAACCCAAATGCATAACCCCTATTCTAAACCCTTAATTAAGGCCCCTATAACAACTAACTATTATAAATCCATAGAGTTTGGATTTATAATAACGTCTAACCCTTATAACCTATAACGTAAATCAACTTTATAATTCTTAAAAATTTATAACACATAACCCATATAACAACCAAATCCTAAAATGCCAAACATGTAATCCTTAATTATAATAATATGCAATCTCAATAAAGCTTATTTCATATAACCCCTATAACCCTAACCCCATAACTTATAAAAGCATTGACCCTCATATACCCTATCCCTTGATACTATAAACCCATACATGTATATTTCCTATAATGATATGTAACTACTAACCCCTATCTTGTATAATCTTGAAAACTATAACACCTTACTTGCAAAACTTATTTTCCCTAACCCTTAACTACTATAAGTCACAATTTCTAAATCATATAACCCTTATAACTCATAACATTTAACACTAGTATTGTATAGCTCCTAACACACACACACACACACACACACACACACACACACACACACCACCTACCAATTATCCTTAATTTGTAACCTTTAACACCTATCCCATAACCAATATGACCCTTGCCCTTATAATTTATATTCACTATAACCCCTAACCCTTAACCCTATAGTCCCTAATCTCTCTTGTACACACAACCTATATTAACCTTAATTCATATGAACCCTAATCCCTACCCCTAATTCACATAACACTTATATTACTCATACTTATAATTCCTATCACTCCTAATACCTAGAAATTACAACACCTATCCTCTAAAACACTTCACCTCCATAACAACTAATACCTAAAATCCTTGATGATTACCACTATAATTCATAACCAATATAACCCCCAATCATGGTACTATAACCATTATAACACTTAACCATTGACCATTATAAACGTTAAACTTTATAACCTTTAATCCCTAGCTCTTATAAACCCGATAACCCCTATTGTAAAGAATATAAGTAACCCTTACAACCCCTAACACTTATCATCCTTATATTATAACACTAAAACCATTAACCATTATAAACATTAAACTTTATAACCTTTAATCCTTAGCTCTTATAAACCCTATAACCCCTATTATCATCCTTATATTATAACACTAAAACCATTGACCATTATAAACATTAAACTTTATAACCTTTAATCCCTAGCTCTTATAAACCCTATAACCCCTATTGTAAAGAATGTACATGTAACCCTTACAACCCCTAACACTTATCATCCTTATATTATAACACTAAAACCATATTTGTGTAACTACAACTATCACTTTATGACTCTAATCCCTATAAGAAAAAAATCCAAAACCTTTTAATCCCTTCAACATTTAACATTATAACTCTTTAGAACTATATCCCATCATTCATATAAGTACCAATCGTGAATACTTATAACTCCTAACCTCTATAACCCCTAATCGCAAACTACTATAAAAATTTCCCAAGACACTACTTATAACCTTAATTATCCATATGAACCAACTTTTCTCTATAACACCTCATGTTTATAACCCTTAATCTCTATAATATATAATACCACATACTTATAACCCCTTCAAGTTTGTTTTTAATGGGATTCTTTCTAAATGACCAAGGAAGGCATTGTACCCTCATCTTCCCACCCCATTCCCATTTTTGTGTGCTTGATAGTCTTAGTCCTTGCTATTGAATTAATGAGATGGGAAATGGGATTGGGACTAAGATCGATGGAGATGGAATTCTCATTATGTGACCAATATCAATTGGCCATTACAACACCTTATAACAACTACACAATTCGAAAGAGATAGAGTAGGTATTAACGTGGACGACAAGGCCACAAGAACCTAATCATTGACCACTATGAACCTAAAGGCCTATAAATGTTAATCTCTATAATGTGTATATAATTTAAATCCTTACTCATATATCCTCTCATATTATACCCCATCCTTTATAATATCTATGACTCTCAACCCCTTCCATCCCTCCCCCACCACTCATTTAACTCCTAAATCCTATAATCCTTAATCCATATAATTGTTTAACCCTATAGAATTGGACCTATGTAATATGTAACCATATAACCCCTACTGCTTAAATGGTATCTAAACCATATAACCCTTAATCAATATAACCCTCATAACCCCTAAGTGCTAACCCATATAACCACTATAACCTTAAAGTCTATAATCCATATTCCCTAAGCTTTATAACCCACATAACCACTATCTCATAYGTCCCTTAAATTGTATAACCATGGTAACCGCTAACCCATATAACCACTAATTCATATAACCCTTACATACTATAAAATATATAATCATAATTCCCAACCCTTAACAACTCATAACAACTAACCTTATAATAATCATAACCCCCAACCTTTATGATTCCCTACTAGAAAACCATARAAGCCTTAATATAAATAATCTATATAACTCTAAATACATATAATATGTAATCCATATATATCTTAATCATTATAATCTCTACCACCTCTCATTCCTAGTATCCCTAAGCCTTAATAACCTATGACTCCTAATAATTATAACATTTATAGCACATAATCCCTATAACCCATACCCTATACCTATAACCATTATAACCTACATTTCATATATCCCTAATAATCCCTATCACATCTAATTTTTAACCTTTGTCTCCACTCGTAGACAAACACATAACTCTTGTAGCCTCTAACTCCTATTGATATTAACCAAAAGTCAATAATATTTATAACTCTTAACAATTAATTTGTATAGATATTTTTCATGCTATGTTATCTACAAAGTTGAAATTTACAAAGTCAATTTTCATGCTATGTTATTTTTCATGATATTAACCAAAAGTCAATAGATATTTTTCATGTTATGTTATCTACAAAGTTGAAATCTCCCATCATGCTACTTATTTACAAGTAGAAAAAAGTACATGTTATTTTACAATTTATTTAAAATTTAATCATTGTGTTTATATAGCCAACAAATGAGAACAAGAAAATAGTAGAAACTAAATTATTATGTGGGTTTGTATGGGCTTGGCTTGGTTTTTTGTTTCCATGGATTGAAACTAATTGAATGTTAGTGTAGCAAAATTTTATAATTGTGTTTATATATATATATGATTTTTTTTGTTATAATAAGTACATTGTAAACTAGATGCATATTAATTTCAAACTCGTCAATATTAAAATATTAAAAATTAGTAATAAAATAATAATAAATGAGTACATGATTATAATTTTAATATTAATTAAATAAAAAATTAAGGATAATTTGATTAATAAAAATAATTAAATTGTTAATAATAAAAATAATTAAATAATTATGATGTTATTTTTGCCATAAATATGATGCAAAAATAATGCAATTTAGGCATTAAAATGATGCTAACATGATTCATTTTTATTGAATGAGACATATTTTTTACACAAAGTGATGTAATTGTTTACATATTTGTAATGTTAAAACGACGCAATTTTAATGCTAACCTGGCGCAAATACAACATTAACAAAACTCAAAGTTTAAGAATTCAATGCTAGTATGATGCTAACAATATGCAAAAAAAAATTGTATTTCAATGTCTTTAACCGTCTAATACAAGACAAGTTACGATGCCCAAGTGAATAATGATGATGCAAAAATCGTGCACCACAATGCTTATGAGACGCATACATGGCGTAAAGTTGGGTTTTCTTTTAAATTGCAATTGAATATGATGCATACACAACACAAAAGGGATACTTGCAATGCATACTTCATTGCTACTATGCTGTCGAAAAGAGCACACATCAAAAAATGAGATGCTGAAAAGTATGGAAGAATGCAAAAGTGATCTAAAACACGACGCTTCCTATTACATTGTGTTTAGCATCATCCAAAAAAATTTTAAAATTCCAAAAGTTACATTGCACTACGATGTTAAAGCAATGTTGCAACCTATATTGTAGTAGTGCAAGCATCAAAGAGAAACAACTATACAGGGGGTATTGGACTCCTAACTTGCCAAGCTTCTATGCTTGTCTACAATGATCTTATCTTTCATCAAATTCTGTGATTTCCACTTCAAATTTTGATTTTTAATCAATTTCTAAATTAATTCATGGTTAACAATGAAGAACACAACATGAACAATGTAGAATTTGAATATGGAAGTGATAGAATGAATGTTTACAATAAATAACAAAGAAAGAATTAAGAAGAATGATAACGAACATTTCTTATGATAGGAGAATATAATCCTCTTACACTTCCCTATAATGAATATGCTCATCCCATGCTTCCATAACTGCATGAGAAGACTTTGCCACCAACCTTTTAACCATACTTCTTCCATAACTGAAAAGACTTTCCACCAAGCTTTGAGTGGTTTTATAAGTCAATGGAAAATTTAACGTTTCTCAATTTAATAAAACAACGCTAAAATATATATAAAAAATTGCACTTCGTTATATTCTTATCTGCTTCTCTTGGATTCTGCTTAATTATACGGAAGTTATACATGAGTGGTGGACGATGGCCTTATCCACTAAGGCAAGTGGAGAGAGGATAGGGTTGTGAGGCTGAGATGTGACCGCTTGGCCTCTCCTCGCCTGCACAGTATATTCATATCTACGCCTCGCCTCATTAAATGAGAACAGTATTCCATGCTTTTCATTCAATACAATTTATTTGTGAGCATCCAGATATCGCAAAGAGAATGGCAGTCTCAAAATTGGCAGGCCTTCTTCTTGTGAATCCTCCTGTAATTCTCTTCAGCGGTGCAACATGTCGAGAGAGAAATTGCAACGACGAGGTTGAGAGAGCTACATGTGAACGCCAACTCCAGTACAAACCGCACTACTTGTCAGCACAGCGCTCCGTCCTCCATTCGGGCTCCCGGCAACTGCAAGATGCAACAAATGAACACGAGTTGCTCAATGTTCATGTATACCGAACAATTTAGTCTGTAGATATGGCGTCTTTGACAATCTGTTATGCTCTACTTATTGTACAATTGTCTACACTTTATGTATATTACATGCATGAAATATTTACTGTTATTCTTTTTCATGTATATCTGCCTTTCTACCTATTTTTTTTTTCACAAGACGGTGTAAATAAACTGTTTCTAATATGTCGATTGTTCAATTTTGATCTATCCAAATCTTACAGATTGAAAAGGTTAATAATGGGTGGTTAATGTTGCAGCGTTAATTACTTTAAAACATTGAACGTTTCAGAAAACTTCACACACAGTTTTGATCTAAAAGTTTTTTACATATTATGATTAATTGTGGAAATTTATACATTATGATTAACTGTAGTAACTTGCATTCTCAAATACTAATTTTGTGTTGTTTTACCTCTAATAACATTTTAACTTCAGTGAGTCTGTCCACTTTTATTCATTTTTCATATATGCTTCAATAATTATAAAATAAACTGCATCTAATAAATTTTTTGGCAATTTTTAATTTTTTTTTGCAATTTTTACTAATTGATAATTAAATTTGTAAATAGATTAACATTTGCATCTGTATCAATATAAAAATATGGGTTTACTTTGAGAGGAATAATCATAATATTTTTCATAGGATTCAATTTCTACAAGTAACATATTAAACTCTTAAGAAACCTTGTTGTTAATGAGTCTCTATATACAAACACTTTAAAAATTAAGTAACATACCATAACTTTAACCTCACAAAATATGGGTTTAGTTTGGAAGGAATAATCTTAATCCTTCCCACCAAATTCAATTTCTACAAATGGCATATTAAATTCTTAAAAAACCTTGTTAATGAGTCTCTATATAAAAGCACTTTAAAAATTGATTAACATACCGTAACTTTAATCTCACAAATAGCATTTTAAATAGATACAATCTAATACAGAAAAATAAATTAAAAACAAATAAACAAGTTTTATTTGTATAAAATAAATAAATATAAAAATCAAATAACTTGGAATGTGCATGATAAACAACATAATATTAATTTAGAAAATGAATATAAAAAATTAAAGATAGATAAAATAAGTTGTATTTAAATGAAAATAGCAATGTACATGACTAAGGAAAATGAGAAGTTTTAAAATTTGGAAGTGAACTTTTTATATTCAAAATTTCTTTAATTTTGATAGGAGAGAGAAATTGGTCCAAAACAAATAAATAATACATTCGAAATTTCTTTTAGTATTTGTTAGGAGAGAGAAATTGGTAAAAAAATAAATAATACAAATATCAGTAAAATATGTTTGAATTAGTCTTCTTTTTAATGACACATATTTTTAGTCCTTTATCTTATAAAATATGTTTGAATTAGTCTT
>JASDQU010099722.1:729547-788377 GCA_032191745.1 Picea mariana
GATTCATAGCTTGATCTATAATTGATACATGTTTGGTACACTCATAGATGGCATATGCTTGATGATACTACACCATTGGTACTACTTGATCAGCACAACAATTGGTATTTGTTTAAGATACATGATTGTGGCACTTGGTTCATGATGGAGACATATCATGAGTGATATGACACATCGTTGGCATATTGGTAGATGCACATGGTTGGCATATCGATAGATGCACATGTTGGCATATTGATAGAGGCATATGATTGATACATTCCATGGATGATATCTTTTGTCACATTACATGATGTTGATGTACATGGATGATGTACATAGGTGTTGTGCACGATGAGCACATTTTTTTTGTACATGGATGTTGTGCATGGTGGGCACATTTTGGTACATGATTGATATTTGGATCATGATTCTCTATTTTATTGTTGACATATCTTGTGCTTCATGATGCTTGGTATAGCATGAGTTTGATGCATGAACAGGTCAAGGATCGTTATATGGTAGTACATTGTTCATCTCGCAGAGAATATAGGGGAGACATGCCCATAGGGGGAGTCATTCTTCTTCCCATGATTCTAGGAGGAGATATTTATCAGATGCATACCTAGAAAAGAGCCATATATTTGAAGAAAGAGCACAGAGGCATAATTCCAGGAGCGATGGTCACAGGGGGAGTATGTTCGATGTTTTTTCAGCATTACATCATAGTGATATCCCTTGTTCAAAAGGGGAGAGATTATTTAGAGGAAGATCAAAGGCACTCAGATAGGGGGAGCAGCCCCAAGGAAAGTTCAAGAAGGGGGAGCAGCGCCAAGAGGAAAATGGCCCTTTGCCATTGATGTCAAAGGGGAGAGATAGTCACATTGATGTGATTGATGATTATTGATTGGGAGAGATAGTCACATTGACTATTGATGTAGAGAATGCCTTATATACATGTTGACATCAATAATTGGTAATTGTTGTTGACATCAATATTGGTATTTCCATCAATGCCAAAGGGGCACATTGTTGGATCATGTTGTCATTGATGTCAATGGTTTGATTGATTGATGTCATTGATTGATTGATGCCAAAGGATTGATTGATTGATGATTGATGTAATGTAATATGTATTGTCCTTGATGAGAATGCAAAGATGAAGATGGATCAATGAGTTGTCATTGATATGATGAAGATGGATCAATGAGTTGTCATTGATACATGATGAAGATGGATCGATGTGGTTTCATTGGTATATGATGCATTGTAGGAAAAATGTATAGATTGCTCATTGTTGTCTTATCATGATTGATAAGGTGCACAGATGGATGAACTCCAAAGTGGTCTCCTTATGGTGAAATCCCTCATGGGAAGACGCTTTGCAGATTGATTTATCCTAGAAGAATGGTTGGAGGACCCATGCTCTCATTATTGTCTTATCATGATTGATAAGCTGCACAAATAGATGAACTCCAAAGTGGTCCCCTTATGGTGAAAGCCCTCACGTGAAGACGCTTTGCGGATTGAGTTATCCTAGAAGAATGGTTGGAGGACCCATGCTTGTATGTGGAATAATGAGATGCAGATTAAGGAAATTTTTGGTGAAACTATCCTAGATGGATAGTGTTTGTCATGCCATTTCCGGTGGTATGTGGAATGTCACATAACTCCTCATGGTTTGAGAGTTATGGCCTTACGAAGATGAAGGACCCCCATATGAAGGCTTGAAGCCCCCAAGGTCAAAGAAGTCAAAGTGACCTAAAAGAAGAAATCATTATTTAAATGATAAAGTAAAGTGACAAAGTCAAGGTGGATTGTTTAAATAATAAAGAGAAGTGACAAAATCAAGAAGGAATATTTAAATGATAAAGTATTGGAGAACTTTATATTTATGGAAAGTGGCTAACCCTAAAATAAGGAAAATAGGTTAATTGACCTAGAAATGGGTTAAGTGGCCTAGACGATGAAAGTATAAATAAGATAGCAATGGTCTCTTGTAGATCATCATTTTTGTGGATCAATGGAGAGCTTCTTGTGAGAATATATTTTGGAGTATTGGTGGAAAGCTTATTGAGCGTTTTTGGTGTGGAACACTTGAGAATATTGAATATCTATAGGTGACTGGGGTAACCAAAGGATATATAAGCCAAATTTCAGAGGGAAGTTGAAGAAAAGAGGGTCGGAATTCAAGGGAGGATAAATTATTTTCATGATGTTTTCTAAGGTATGTTATTTACAAGTCATTTCACCATTTTCGTAATAAATTTTTTTCTATAATGATTCAAACTGTGAGATTGCTATTCCATTGAGGAAACATATCCAAGTATCTGTGGTAAAATATTCAGTTTTTGGGTCGTTGCATTTTTGGAAATACACTTCATGGAAAATAGGGTTTGTGGCTAGTCCTAAAACTAGTCTAAAATAGGTGTTTCGGGTAAAAATGTCATAACTTCTTCATAATAGATCCAAATTTAGTGAGACCAATTGTGTTGGTTAGATTACAATCTGTAGTATGTTTTGTAACAGTTTCATATCGATTCAACAAACATTCCATGCGGGGAACGCTCTACAAGGTCGCTCTCTAGAATAAGCCAGAATTCAGCAAGGTATGTCATTTTTGATATAACTCCTTTTCTGAGAGGTTTCGAGTAGTGACACCTGGAGGAATTACATAAAACACACTGAATAACATTGTGTATCAGTTTTAGATCTTTATTCATTACAAGTACAAAGTTATGATTATTTCAAGTTAGGGTTGTTGACTAATCCAAAACTAGTCATGGTTGAGACAAGCAGTTGATGAGTTGGCACATACATGAGGTGTATAGTTGATGATGTTGGTACATATTGATGAGTCATTGTTGATGATTAGTTGACACATGATTTGAATATACTTGGTACATGGTTGGATGCACTTGTTTATGGTACAAGCTGATTGCAGGTTGTTTGGCACAGGTTGGTGCATGGTTGATGCACTTGTTTATAGTATAGGTTGATTACGGGTTGGCGCATGGTTGATGCACTTGTTTATGGTACAGATTGATATCTGTTGAGGATTGTTGTCTCATCTCAGTTGGTGCTGAGAATGTAAGCTTAGTCTTGCATATAGAGCTGGTGCTCTTGTAGAGTTGTACTATATTCAGTTGTTGCTGAAAAATCCCTGGATTGAAGTCCATAATAAAAGAAAAATTGTACATGCATCTTGTGTTCTTTGTGTTCCTTGTGGAGATGATTTGTTTATAATATATTACTGATATATGTTGTTGATATGTATTCACATCTAACTGATTATAAATGACAGCAATGAATAATGAGTAAATGTTGAATGTTAACTAAGGAGTTTTGTGTAAGAGGGAAGTTTTGGGAAAAAGATCCCCACACTCGTTCACTCCCTCCCCTCTAAGTGTGGTAGGTGTGTCCAACATCTTGGATCAGCAACTTTCTCTTGGAGATCACAAACAATTAGTTCCATCCGATTCCACAACAAAATAAAAATATGTGGCAGTCGCAAAAGCAACAAAGGAGATTGTGTGGCTCAAGAAAATAATTGAAGATTTGCAAGAGAAACATGTGAACTCTACTCCTCTTCTAGTTGACAATTCTTTTGCAATCAAATTGGCCAAGAATCTCAAATTCCATGATCGAACCAAGAACATTAACACAAAATACCATCTGATTCGATATCATGTAGAGGCCAGGACTATTCACTTGAGACATTGTTCCACAAATGAGCAAATTGTGGACATCTTCACCAAAGTTCTTGGAAGAGAAAAAAACCAGAATGATGATTGGACTCGCAAACACCCCTTTGGATTAAGGGGGGGAATGTTGGATACCTAATCCTCATGATTATAGTATTTTGTAAGTAGTATTGTAAATCTTATTTAGGAGAAATATGAAGAGTCGTAGGTGAATAGGAAGAGTCATTTGAACCTCTTGGAAAAATGAAACCAAAGGTCATCCAAATTTGTATTTATGAATGTCTCACATTAATGCAAAACATGCAAGTGTGGAATTATTCATTCTCTTTCCATACCTAGTTTAACAATAATCAACCCCCATGCCCTCATAACTATGGAAGGTGGACTTCCCCACCAACCACCACATGCACCCAATGATTTGCATCTAAGTCAAAGATGGTGTTGAGATTTAGGTAAAGCACATTATAATGAGGGAAAACGTAGGATTTAGGAATAGGGTTATTTATCACCCCTTTGGGCCCCCTTTCCTCTTTCCATCTAGCGATATCATGGTCCTTTTGTTGTTTCCCCAAGCAACCCTTTTGGTGGATATTGTATTATTATATATTTCATATTTATTCATGTTTTTATATAAACATAATCACATCATGGAAAATATAAAAACCACACCATAATCCTAGCCGACCATGGGGCTCATACACATTCACTAGTTGGGCCTTGGCCTTCATATCTACACTAGGAATATATATTAATATGCATTTGTATTATTTACATACTAAGTCATCATTGCTCACATGGCCTAAGTCTCTTCATACAACCATGTCCTTCAAATAACACATGATTTAATGTGTTATAATTTAGGGGTTGAAATTGGGATATTACAGTGGTGCTATCTCTATGGACAACTGGCTCTACACAACACCACCTAGATCTAGAAATAGTGGGTAGGAATAAACAAAGATAGAGATTGTGAGAGGCAAAAGCCATAAAATTAGGAAGAGATCCATGGTTTTGAGTCCACTGAGAGAAGAATACATAACATTGAAGACCAAAGAAAGGATTGACTAACAAATCGCCTTTACTACAATAGAAATGAGACAAGGGCCTAATGGAACCTCAATGTCCAAGGATGCAAGTATAGTATGTAAAGGTTTTGGCATGTGAAGAGTTGGACAAATTTAGAGGGATCATGTAAATTTTATATGTTGTAATGAGGTGTCTTCCCTACGAGAAATAATATATTATGTAGTGATGCCACTACTTATGGTGAATTGGAACCGAATGGTACCCCCACTTCAAATTTTGTGTATTATGTTAATGGTATATGTTGATGATGTTTTGTATTCATCCATAGTTATTTCAATTAGTTTATTGTGATGGATAGTTGTGTTTATGCTATAATCATATGAATGAAAAGTTTAAGGGCCTTTGAAGGGGATGGTTAGATTGTTGAATAGATTAGAAAAGTAGGAATTCTTAAGACTGTCCTCTAAACTTTCTCCCATCCATCTAAAGTATTAGCAATGCACCTCGGGTGAGACCTTCCCTACCATCAAGGATTGATATATCAATGCTAATATACAACCCCTTTGTTGGACAACCCTTTAGCCCCAAGTCTGTTCTTTCAAGCCAACAAAGAGCAAGAGCCAAAGCCGAAGTTCTCCAATTTATTGAGGTTTTAGGGACCAAAAACCTCCAAAATGGGAAGGTCCAATCTGTAACAAGATATAAAAATAAAAGATAGTTATTACAAGAAAAAAATAATGAATGAAAATACCACATTGCCCTAACTATGCAACAAGTAATGAATGATAGTTGCAAGGAAAACTGCAACAATTTTAAAAGCCAATATAGCTTTAGGGAAAAAGGGGGTAGATAGAGATGAGGCAAAGGATGGAAAGACACTACAATCATCAAAATTTGCAATGCAAAACAAAGGATGTAAACCCTTTCTACCAACATTAGGGCCCAAGAAGGTTGTATTTCGTTGTCACCAAAATCTATATAGTTTTCTTCTCTCTACTAATGAATTTTTAGAGTTTTATTTTTACTACGAAAAGGTTTTCTAGAATAAAAAAACTTCATGTTTTATTTTATGTGAAATATTTATATTTTTGGTGTTCCATTATTCTCTAGAGTAGGTGTTATTCAACCTTGTGATTATTCTAACATGTGTTTTAATATGAGAAAAACTTTATCGGTAAAGACGGATTTTCAATGGCTTCTTTCTTAATTAAGAGGTATTTTCATATAGGTTTTTGATTATTGTATCAATCTATAGATTACGGTGGAGATAAATATGTAAGGCTTCTCACATAACCGACCTTTTCCAATGATATCCCCTTAGACAAAGAAGGACTTCACGTAAGTGTTTCACTTTATTATCAAGAGCTAGTGCAACCTCTTGCATATTGATATCTAACATACCATATAAACTCAAAGAAAAACCAGATTTTGAACCATTTCATAGTCCTGCCTATCTCATTATTGCAGGGGTCTCTAACTATGATTTTATTTCTTAAGTCATCCCATCTAATTTATTAAAAGGGCAAGGATTTCCACATAGTGAATAGTGTACTCATGCATAACTACTATCTGTAATTTCATTTTTTCCAATCAAGCATCTGTAATTTCTAGATCTTTGGGCAGTGATAAGTAACCTGTTGGCTGCCACTTGGTACCATCTGCAATTTCTTATTTCTTATTAAGAAGGATAAATGTTGCCTCACACTCTCACTCTAAAACACTATGAAGAGTACTTTGCTAATGATTTATTAATGTCTCTAAAACACTATAAGAGTACTTTGCTAATGATTTATTAATGTTTCAATGATTGCACATCACAATACTAATTATTAATCCAAATTTTATCCATACATTTGTCAGAAATATTTTTAAAAATTGTCTCAAAAGTGCCCTTTATCAAAAAGCATATTGTATCATTGTCCTAGGGATAATCACATTGACAATGTAGTCTTAAATATAAAGTCATTGCTCTATGCTTACAGTACTAGTTATCCATATTTCTCTCTCTACGTTTTCATATATAATTCTAATATCTAATATTTAATTCTAATGCTAGTTATTCATATTTCTCTTTTTACATTTTCACATTTAGTTATAATGTTCTGGTTTTTGTTGGGATGTTGGCATTATCTTAGGGATAAAAGGTGTCATATATAATTCTAATATTTAATTCTAATGCTAGTTATTCATATTTCTCTTTTTACATTTTTACATTTAGTTATAATGTTCTGGTTTTTGTTGGGATGTTGGCATTATTTTAGGGATAAAAGGTGATGATAGTGGATACTAATATTTTGAAATTATTAATTACTTCTCAAAAATGGGTTGATTTTTTTTGGATAATAAATTTTAATTAGTTTTAATTGTGTGGTATTTTTATTTTTCATTTTTTCATTTTTTCATTTTTTTAATCATAAAAGGATATGGAACATTTTGAAGCTTTTTATTTTTCTAATCATAAAAGGATATTTGGAACATTTTGAATTAGAATAACACACAAACAGATGTATAATTGTATTATGCTCATCATTGCATTAATAATCATTTTGGTGATAGTTGTATTATGCTCATCATTGCACTAATACAAGAAGCAGCATGATACCTCCCACAATATTATATATATATATATATATATATATATATATAGATCATGAATGGTTAAAAGAATAATAATAATAAAACCTTAAAATTGTTTATAGCATAGTTCTACCTATTATTTATTGACAAGAGAAGAGGAGGCAAAAATAATCTTAAAATGGTCTATAACATATTTGTTGGTAGAAATTTAAAGCAACTTTTTAACCTGTGTGTCATTTCTCAAAAGTGGACTATAAGGAGTGGAAGTGAAGTTGTGTAAAGAAGACTTTCATCATTTGTGTATCTGTGTTTATCGTTTCTCAAAGATGGAGTATAAGGGGTGGAAGTGAAGTTGTGTAAAGAAGACATACATCAATCAAGTTTAAGATTTAGTGTCTATGAAATAACAAGTTAATGTTCACTACACCATTTGTACCAGTGTAACATTAATAAATAAATGGCAATATATTGGAGTGCTTCTGCATTACGTTACATTTACTTCTAAATTTTATATTTTTTATTCAAAAACTATATGAAACTCCTCCAAGTGGATTTTTCATTTTTGAAGTGATGTGTGTTAGTTTAGTTCTTAGACAGAGATGTAAATGGGTGCACTTAGTTTAAATGTTTTAAACATGAACCTATTTTTCATTTTTGAAGTGATGTGTGTTAACTTAGTTCTTAGACAGAGATGTAAATGGGTGCACTTAGTTTAAAAGTTTTAAACATGAACCTATAATTTTGAAGATCATTCCCATTAAGTGTGTTTCAACCTCATCCCTCTAACATAGCCACATTTTTCTTCTTCGCCTAAGAATCAAATGTGTGTGTCATCCCTAACATACTCACATTTTTCTTCTTCACCTCAGAGTCAAATGTGTGTGGAGATCCATAAACTATTCACAACACAAGTTTCAAGCAACTCACTCGACAACAATTGTAACTCAGACAACAACCTTCCTCACTGTATATGTTTTAAACATCTTTCGTCACTAGAACTGGCTTATGGAGTACACTTAATTTAGAATGTTGCACTAACTTGCAAAATACATAAAATTGATAAAGACATCATTTTTATTGTGCTTTATCAAGATGTAATTTTTAATGTAATTTAAAAATATATATATGTCATCCAATCCATGGAAGGTTGAGAAGTTCTACATTATCATGCCCATATGTTAAATATCTTTTTTGGAAAAGGAATTATTGGGATGTGAACAGAATTGTGATAAAATTTAAAATATTTGTCATTCAATCCATTGAAGGTTGAGAAGTTCTACATCATCATGACTTGATGTTAACTTTTTTTTTTTCCAAAGGTTTAGAAGTTCTACATTATCATGCTCATATGTTAAATATCTTTTTTTGGAAAAGGAATTATTGGGATGTGAGCAGAATTATCGAGTTTTATATATTGTCTATTGTTATATTGTTAGATCCATTGTTACATAGTTATTTTGTTGTTGAAATTAACTTTTTTGGTTTTTGGAATCTCAATCCAGGTATACAATGTGTTTCTACATTTATTCATGCATATGATGCTTTTAATTCACTATGTTTCTATCAACGCATTTTGTACAACTTGAGTGGGCCTAATGGTTAAGAACACGTGTTTCCTCTTAAGAAGTCACATGTTCAAATCCAAAGGGGGTATGGTATGTATACCTCTATAAACTTTAACAGTCTAATTGTTGCACGGAGGGAGTCCTTTGTCCCACAAACAAGAAGATCTCATACACTGATTTGATATCTGATGTCTATCTTGACAGTGACGTTAAAATTAAATTACGATTATTACTATCAAAACCCAGAGCAATTTATAGTTTTACTTGTTATAGCAAAGTTTATGCACATATTTTTACTTATTGTAGATAATAATAATTTCACTGGAACAATTTTGTTAGTAGCAAATTTCGTTTATTCAACAACATTCTAACTACACAAAAACTAACTAATGATAAATGTTTAAAAAAACAAAAAAAAACTGTCGAACTATGATTGATATCATTCTAATGATAAGGATAAACTGAATAAAATTTCAGCAATTGGTAACATAACAATTTCAAAGTCAATTGGAATCAGCAATGGATTTAAGAAGAGAAAAACCCAGACCAATAGCCAGAGCCTGGTGCTACATACCAGAGCCAACAGCTAGGACAAAGCACCGAAGCCTTGAGCCAACAGTCCTTCACTTTATCCAACAGTCCTGTTGGAGGACCAGCCAACAGTACTTCGCTTTATTGAATTTTGAGAACCCAAAAACCTCGAAAATGGAGAGGTCTGATCTCTAATCAAATATAAAAACAAAAATAACAAAAATAGCGATTTTATTAAAAAAAAACAGTAAATGAAAATATCACCTTCTGGTTTGTGTGAAAATATCCCACGTAGAAGCTTAAGGTTTTAAGGTTTTATCAAGGTTTTAAGGTTTTATCAAGGTAATACAATAATAATTATTTCGATTGCATAATTTTTTCGATTGCATAATTATTTCGACTGCATAATTTTTTCGATTGCCCATTATTGTATGTAGCATAGAGTTATTCTGCCCTCTGATCTTACTTCTCGTGGCGGAGTGTCTGCAAATAATTTTACTGCATTAAGCTGATTTTACTGGCAGAGTCTGTCAGTAGCAGACCTCACAAGCTCAACAGTATTCTAAATCCACACAAAAACACACTAGAAATTTCAAAAGCTCAAAAAAACACAGTAGAAATGTCAAAAGCTCAGATTGGACAAATAAGAGTTATCACTCCTATTTCAATGTTAAATCCAGAAAATTTCAGAGCAGAGTTCCATCAACACACCAATAACTCGCAATTTTTAATAAGGGGATAGATTTCAATTTGTATAGTTGTATGGATGTCAGGACTTAAAATTGTCCCAGGTCTGTTTATTGAGTTCAAGATATTATTTGACCGAGTTCATGATATTATTTCACAAATGCTCGTGGTTAATAGACAATCCAAGTCACAAGGAAATAGCTCATGGTTGCTTTTACCAAAAAATATTCCACTATGCAGCATAACAGACCAGAAGGTGGATTGACAATACCTTGTATTATTCGAAGTGTGTAGATGAGCATGTTTGTCCAATTAGAGAAATTGTGGCAGTGCAAGCACAACAGCTTTCAAGGCACCACATTGTGCTGGCAAGGTTATCGATGACCACAATAGTCAGTGTAGGGTAAGGGGTACTCAAAAAGAACCTTTTCCAGCCACCCTCGTCGAAATCCGGAAAAGGAAATTCGGACAAATATAATGAATCCAAGTGGAAACAAGCACTAGAGAGACTACAGATGGATTCGGAGATGACAGAAACGCCCAGGGTAGTCAAAAAGGTGTGAAAACTGCATTTTCAAAGTGAAACGCTAATCAACCAACGTATTTCAGCCAGAAAAGCGCCAAAAATGGTACGTTTTGAATACCCTTTACCCTACTAGTTACCCTAGAGAATAACTAGTGGAAAGATTGGATTAGGAATTTATAAAAAGTGTTTTCTCGATTCTCACTCTGCGATGCACATCATTAGCTAATCAAGGACGCCCAGTTGAACACATCTGGGAACTTGAATTCAAAGTTATCAGCCTGGTTCATATATGGAAAATTTGGAAATCTAAATTTATACCAACAGTTCACTTGATTCTCACCCTGTGATGCACATCATTAGCTAATCAAGGACGCCCAGTTGAACACATTTGGGAACTTGAATTCAAAGTTATCAACATCATTATGTTGATCATTAGCTAACCGAGGAGGACCTATTAGAGAGCGTTGAACACATCTTGGAACTTGAATTCAAAGTTATGAACCTCGTTGTTTCATACAAGGAAAATTTGGAAATCCTCAATAACACTGAAAGAGAGCCTGATTTGCCTGGCCCTTGCCTTTTTTTCCGGAAGTTCTTCAAGAAACGGCCTGCATTGCAAAAAGCAAAGTTCTGTAAACTTTAGGTGCAGGGTTGACAAAAGGAACGTTCGTACCAAAATCGCTCAAGACTTGAACCTGACCTCATTCCTTCAAAATTCATACTATTCAAGTAAGGCATAGCATAGCTAGAATGGAACCTTGGTGGACAGCATCCACAATCAACCTCATTGGTGAATCAATATATCATTGGCAAAATGGGTCTTTCAGATTTTAACTGGTCGACTTTTCATGGGAATATAATTATATATCTCTAAAGAAGAAATATGATCAGACTGCCTCATGTCATAGGAGCAAAGAAAACACGTGGTTTATTCACAAAATGCATCCCCAATTTACTGTTCTAAAGGATAATATATATGCAAAGAAGAATGAAATGAAAAGAAAAATTATGCAATCAACATGCATTGAAGATGCCGATAATAACTGATAAGGATAACATGTGGTATGTGTTCGAAACTGGAAATTTTCCTATACACTAAATTCCATCGTGGCGTAACACTGTATGTTGATTTATTATCTTCACAAATCCTATTCAAAACATGATTCCACCATAACGTAACACTGTATGTTGATTTATTATATTCACAAATCCCATTCAAAACTAAAATTACAAGAAATAATGATCAAATTCCTAAAATCCAAAATCCATCATGAAGGTAAGAGCATGGCAGATGTTATGTAAATCAATTACTAATATCCCAAGAAGTAATTACCAGCAATCATCCCCATCTAATAAAGGATGACCTCATAAGGGGAGATTGAAATCCCCATCAGACATGATCACCACCACAGCATGAATAAGTCAATTTTAATCAAGCAGCTAAAAGGTAACCCGGGGAAAGCAGGTGCAAAAGGGGCAATCAAATACAGCAACAGAGGATTCCTAAACCATATACACTAAGTTTCTAGGTATGGATAGCTATAGCCAGGCAGAGATGGGGGGGCTTAATGAGAGGTATGTGCTCAGCTTAAGCTTGGGCTTTAAAATAGTTAATTTTTTAAGGGCAATTCAATGGTAATAATAGACTTCCTAGCAAACACAAACAAGAATCCCTCGTGGGATTTGGAAGGATAGTTAAATTGGGTTAAGGATGTCATCAAGAATTTTGAAGAAGGCAGCTTCCAACATGTCAAAAGAACAACAAACCAACCAGATTACAACAGACACGGTAATTACAGACAACAGACACGATAATTACAGACAACAGACAACGGTAATTACCTAGGGAGAATTGGTCTCAATGTGTCGGATTTCCTTTTTGAAATTAGAGAGAAATGAGTTCCTAGAGAGAATGGTGTTTATCATAGAGAGAATGGTGATTCGAAGGCCGAGCTATGTTAGATCTTTAATAAAACCTTCCAAAGGCTTCCAACTATAATATTGCCAAGTGTGATGGATTCATTTCAAATTCTGATTTCAATTTTCTTTCAAAATAATATTTAGGATGGAAAGACAATTGGAGCTCGTTTTTTAAAAGGAGGGGAGCAATCAATCCATCCATAGCGTTGAAACTTGATATCATTAATATGCCGTCATTTTGAGGCAATCTACATCATCATCAAGAAGTGCAATGGCAGAAGCATTCGGGCTAGAGCAATGGAGTTGTCTCATCAAAGGAGAAGAGTTGATTCTGCTCCCTCTCCCTCTCCCTCAACAGCGATTTTGAGACCTTGCTCCCTCTCCCTCTCCCACAACAAAGCTTTTGAGATCGTGGAGGAAGACTTGGCAGAAGGGAAGAGAGAGAAAGATCAAGCAGCAAATGATGGAGGCTGGTTTTGCCTAAGAGGGATGCTCGAGGCCATGTAAGAGGAAGGCCAAAGAAGTCGGAGCAGGGGTAAGATGTAAAGTGCATGAGACTAGAAGAAATCCAGGCTCACTGGGGAACCAGAAAACATGCCACCACAGGGGATATACCAATATTTGGTAGAGGTTGGTAGATAAGATAAATATTTTTATTAATGTCCAACAAATGAACACAAAAGTAGGTCAAGGGACTAAAAGGAACATCTGATGTGAATACGTTGTGGGAGTGAAGTGCGAAAGAAACTCCTGTATCAATACTGAAAGTAAAAGAAAGTGAAAAGAGTACAGCATAATTAAGTGTCTAGCTAAGCGAATCACTGAGTCTAACAAAAAGATACAACAGTGGTAGAAGTACCCCAAGTAGTAGGAGAAAAAGACATGGGAATGACTCTGCAAGATACCACACTTAAGGCCAAGGAAAAAATATTTTTGTTCTGGAAGTCCATGAAGCATCAGCAGATCTTGGAGAAAGAATGCATTAAAGGGATCAACAGTTTATATGTACGCTGGAGGATTTGTAAGGGGAATTAAAACTGTCAACTCACACAGTGAAGCAACTGGAAGTATCTTCCTTGGAGGAGAAACGGAACAAGCTGATTACGATGGACACCATAATGGAAGTAGCTCAAGGAGCAAAGCAAAGCAATCAGGCAACCTTGGAAGTTAATAAGGCAACGGAGAAAGCGATGACAGGGAAGCTGCACATTTTACTCGGTAAATACTATGCAAGGCCACTCTAGATTGAAGAGGAGGTACCTATTAACCAACTACACAGCACCAGATAAGATGTGCAAGCCAACTCTGCCGTCTAATCTTATGATTTTGTTCTTGGAGATTCAGTCAGTTAGGTCCTCGACTAGTCTGAGGAACCGGGGCAGAATGGCCAGCAATAATTGAAAAAGTTTTATACTATGGATTAGCAGGGGCCTACCGCTCCAATTTTTGGTACTAAGGTTGTAGAAGAGATGAGCCTATTTTGTTAAAAGTTGCGGTAGCCAGACAGAAGGGCCACACCTCAGTCAAATGCCACAGAGAGAAATCAAAATCCCAATCTGATTAGAATTTTTGTATGCCGTGCAAATTCCCTACCGTAAGATAATAAAACATTCATTTTTCAACAGGACCAAAGGCCTTGTATAAGAGGTGAAATGTTACATGAAATTGACTTGTAAAGATTATCTTGAGAATGTATCTTCAACTTTCAAGTGCAAAGTCCTAGCTCTAGATCATCAGGTTCTGAGAAGTCTGCGATGTTACATATTGTCTTCCCAAAACATACTTCTGGAAGCACTAATCACAAAAAAGAAGAATCGTGAATTTACAGTTTCCTTGACGGTCTGTGCATCAATACTGGTCCTGCATCCTGGTTGCTTTAACCTGGTTAGTTACACCTGTGATCTAGTATACTATACACCAATTCCAAAATTAAAAACAGTCAACCCTCAGGTTGAAGACCTGAGACTAAAAATACAGCACTGTTAGTGCATCAGACCTCCAGCAAAAAATTCTGTGGTCGACAGTTAATTCATCTGTGTCGTCAGTTTTTTAAAGTTATCATCCTAAAACCATATTCTTACAGTCACTGCCTTGGCTGTTTTCTTGTTCAGTGGACATTTTGGTTCCCGCCAAAGACTCTTGTTTTATAGACATGTCCGCACCAACCATGCCAGCCTTATCAGATAACTGTGCAACTTTAAAACCATTGCCTTGTATTCCCACTTGTAAGGAAAGACTCTGGTCAGGCTGGTGCTTTAATAGGTCAGAATTATTATCCAGTGCTTGATTTGAATCTTCATTTCTTGTAAGTGGCACTCCTTGGTCTTGAAACTGGATTTTGATATGATTTGAGCCTTCATTTCTAGAAACCAATATTCCTTTGTCCTGAGAATGCGCTTTTTGTCTCTCTCTGTATTCTTCCATTTCACTTTTGTACCTTTCCTTATCCTTCAATCCAAGCTCCTGGTAAACCTGCATCTATCAGAGATCGTCAGGACAACATACTGAAAAAGACAAAACTCAACTCATTTTCCTTTTAGTTTGTTATCAACAACAATGAAGACTAACTAAATAGCCACAAAAACGAAGTTCACTTGTATCTTACAGCTTTTGCTTCCTCAGTAAGTTTATTCCACGAATCTCCAATCATTTTGCTGATCTCCCTATCCTTGCCTGGATGCAATGCTTTCAATTTTGTATGCTGCTCAGCAAAGAAAAAATTGTAACCACTCCTATTTGGCTTAGGATGATCGGGATCCCTCTTTTTCATTTCATCCTTCCTCCTACGACGTCGACGAGGACGAACCCCTGAAGCTGTATCACCGTTATTAGAATTGTTCGTGCAACTAGGTGCTTGCAAAAACTGTTCTCCAGAAACTCCTGCCGGCATCTCATACAAAACCCCTCTTAATTTCTCCGAGCCAACCATCACAGTGATAAGATAAGCATTCTCGAATTTCCCATCAATAACTCCAGTCACGGGATGACCCATGGATGACATAGGATCAACTGTCAATAAAGAAAAAGGAAGGATATCTTAGAAGCAATCACCAAGTCAAGGAACAAGCATAATTAATCTAATAAGCATACCTAACAAATAGCAAGATCAAGTTATCAAGTCAGAGAGCACTTCAAACTCTGTTAAAGAATAATATTGCTAAAGTCAGTGACAGTTGGAAACCTCTCTTTCTTTTCTTAAGCAGAGATTTAGCTTCAACTGAAGGTGGATTGGCAAGCTCATTAATATTCTTCGTGTGGGACACAGGACTTGGAGCAGGCAAAGCAGCTGAAAAATACAACAGAAAATATTACGATACCCTCATCACATGTGGTAGGCAACAAGAGAACATGAGAAACATGATGCAAGCTCAAACTACCTGGTGGGGGTATTGGCTGGCCCTGTGCCCCAAAGAAGTAAACTTGCTCATAATGATAAAGCAAGCTAATGTAGTATTTGCGCAGGACAAATGATGCATTGGTTGCCGTTGGTGGGAAATTGAATATTGCTGTTATATCCTTCCATTTCCTATCTTTAATGACCTGTCAAACACAGGAAGAGCAGGAGTATTAATCAATCCCTATTAGTATATAAATGGGACAAAATCATCCCCAAGGGTTAGCTCAAGCCATGAAAGCCAAACGTGAGATCTCTCCCCCCAAAGTGGGGAGGCCATGGGTTCAACTCTCTTAATCCCCACAGCGCAAGGTACTTGGAACTTGGGCATTGGCAGTTTACCCTGGTTACCACCCATCAATGGCAGTGAAGTCTCCAGGGGTTTCCCATGCTTAGTTATAAAGATAAAAAATGGTACAAATCAGGAAAATCAAGGAATCCACAAGATTACACCAACACGTGAAGAATACAACCACCAAGAAAGTAATCAGTTTTCTTCATTCCGAACATAGCCCAAAAAGTGCAGTCCAACAAACTTGCTACAGCAACTACTTGACTGTCAAGTGCAGTTCAAAGATCTTGCTACAGAAACTATTTGAGAGTTTTATGATGTAAGGTTTATGCTTACAATTGGAACAGAAAATACAACAAATTAAATCCATGACATCAAAGTCGGATCAAAACAATAATAGTCAAATTAATCAACCACCTCGTTTTTAGCAAACCAAGGAATAGATTACGCTGCTTTGTAAAAAGTACAACTACCACCCAGAAAGTGAAGACCTTAATCAACCCAAAAGCACACCCAGTGGAAAAGGCATAAAATTTAAAATGGGCGATGAGGTAAAAGCAAAATTGAAACAAATAATCTTCCACTGATGGACTTGAATTGGACATATCTAGTGCTTATTAAAGGTAATAACATTAAAATCAAAACTCTAAAGCTATAAGATAAGATAAGATAAGATAATTTTATCAATGTCCAACAAATCACCACAAAAGTAGGTCAATGGGACTGAAAACTACAAGAAGTATGAGTACAATGTGGGAGTGCAAATGCAACTCCTAGAAAATGCCGAAAACATAAAGAAAGATGTCTAGCTGAGTAGTCTCAAAAAGTATATAACCATGACAACAGTAAGGTGATCCAAAATATAAGCGAGTATGCCCAACTCAAAAAGACTGTCAAGAGAGAGAGAGAGAGAGAAAGGCCTGATGATGAGGCTGTCAAGGTCTTCTGGATCGGATGGCTGAGGGCGAGGGGGGCGAACTGGGCATTGGCATACTGTCATAGTCCTCAAGGACTATCGAGGGGTTCGGCTGTATGATCTTGGGGGGGGTGTAAGAGCAGGGGATACTCCTAGTATCCGAGGCTGAAAGAAAGAAACTTTGGATAGAACTCTGATAGTTCGTCTGAAACTGAGGGGTGGTCTGACGGACAGACAGTGCCCTGTTCTGGATCTGTCTGGAGCTGATCCCTCTGACTCTCTGAGGATGCATGAACTGATGTACTACTAGATTTTCATTGGTCTTCATTGCTTGCATCTGCTATGATATATCCTCGCACCTATCCAGTAAAGACTACAAAGGAGGTGGAGGTTTCCAACAACAGTTAAACAGTACCAGTATTGATAGGTTGAAAATGAAGCAGCAAAATTAAAAGTAAGGTTAATAAAACTGATGATTGATCACTCATTTTCTAGGAGTTTCTCGGACACTGTTCCTCTTTATACACTCATAGGACATTATGTGTCTTCATGCACAGTTTAAATGATTTACCAAAACAGAAATGTAGCATATTTGCATCATCTTATCTCTGTGAGTTCATGTTTGTTGCCCAACAAACTTTATATTACTGAAAATTTACACCAATCTAAATCAGAATTTGAACCTATTAGGGATAATGCATGTGAACAATTTAACAATGATCTTGTGCCAGAAGACCGATTCCCACCCTTAAACAAAAGAACCTTCAATATCACTTGTTGCTGTTAGAATTAGGGTAAAGAAACAGAACAGTAGTATCTTTTTAATTTTCAGTGAATAAAACAACTAGATCTAAGGATCAACAAACTCAAAACACTTTAACTAGTATTCAGATCTAGGAGATCTTAAGGGAGACAGTAATAAACTCAGTAAAGATTAGATCTGAAGCTCAGAAACAAAACTCAGATCTACTGTTCAATAGTTAAACTAGAACTCTACTAATTGGACAGTGAGCAGATCAGGATAATAAAGAATTCAAAACATTGCACAGATCTGCAGATCTGAAACCAATCTGATGATAAACAGTAAACCAACTATAGAGCTAGATTTAAATTCAATATATAACTTCAGATTTAAGATTGATACACAAAACTAAATAGATCAAACAGTACTGAAGTAAAACAAGATCCTAGATCTGAAGATGATGAGTAGGCAGCTTACCTGGTACAGCAGCCTTACCTCTGAAGAAGAAACAGTAGCCACAAGAGATGTAGAACCATTTGTAGTATGCTCAGACAAAGGTTTAGTTCATAGATCCATCATATGAAGTGGATCTCTTGCCAGAATATGAAAAACTTTCTTGCCACCAAAAACCAAGACCCCTCACAAAGACAAACCCTCAAACAATAGTAGGTTTAAACATTCACAACCCTACACAAGGGAACTGTGGATAAACCCTATTACAGCAGGAGATAGGGAGGCCGAACCCAAAGGCATACCACAGCAAGAATAGGCTCACCACACAGCAGAAAGGAGAAGGCAGCACCCAATAAAGATCCCAGCAACAGCAGAGATGGAGAGGCTGCAGCCTGTAGGCACTTCACACAGCAGAATAGAGGAGGGCTGCACCCTAGAACTCAGCCACAGCAGATGGGAGAAGGAGCCGCACCCTCCACAGCAAGGTTATCACAGCCAAAACACAAAGAGGCTGCACCCTAACAGCCCTCAAGGGTTGCCGCTGCCACACCACACAAACCCTGCAATAAGAATAGGACAAGCCGCAGCTAGGAGGGACTTCACCAACAAAAGGAAGCCGCAGCAAGGAGGGACTTCACCAGCAGGAGGAGGCCGCAGCAAATCTCAGAACAAACTTCAACAGCAGAGGATAAGAGCCGCAGCAAAGGAGAGATCAGCACTCACAATAGAGACAAGGTAATACAAAGTGTGTATGAAATGAGAAGGGGGGGTTTTAATTTATAGTTTAGGTTAGGGCAAAGTTAAATTAAAATCAATATAAAAAATATCATGTTTAAATTATGTAATTTAAACATGATATAATAAATATTTTAATTTAACCATTAAAACAAAAATAACACAAAAACCCCAAACCAACACAAGGTAAAGGAGAGTTAGCAAGGTGGCAATACTCATTCCTTCACTTTTCATGGTGAACTTATTACTTTATCATCATTGCATATGGGACTTATCCCTCATGTGGTTATGTCCTCCTTCAAGGAAGGTCATGCACCAACAAAATACTTGATCAAGGATCAAGTAGCCCCAGAACTTTTTCTGGGGTCTTATCCACCAAGGTCAAAGACCAAGTATCAACCCATGCCATAGCCATGAGTACCCTGGACATTTCCAGGGGCCCTAGGCTTATCTAGGGGCTTTAACTGCTTGGTCCTAGACCAAGAACCCCAATCATATACTGGGGGCCCTCTCAGGGGTCTTTACTGCTTGGTTCTAGACCAAGAACCCCAGTCGTATACTGGGGGCCCTAACAAGGGTCTTTTGCCATGGCACTGACTGTTTGGTCCCAGACCAAGTACCCCAGGAGTGCACTGGGGGCCCTAGATCTCGTCTAGGGTCTTAGCCATCCTCCAGGAGAATGGCTCTTGCAGCTGCTTATAAATTTAACAGTTGCAATGACTAGAATTAATCATCCTGATACCTTCAAATTTTTTGTCTTCATCAAACAACAAAAGGTACTAGTTATGGTTGATGCTAGAAGAAAACAACATCCTAGATCAAAAACAAGTTTAAAGATTGGGCCTCCATCTTGATACTTCTAACCAATTTCCCATTAGCATCTTGGGCCATAAACACATATGGAACTTATAGTGGCTGGTTATACCCTCAAGAATTCGAGGTATGCATTTGGTCCTTAGAATTCAATAGTTCTATTCTTTGGGTACATACTCCATTACCCACCAACAGAATCTTTTCTCCTTTAGACAAGATTGCAGAGACTATACCATCAAATCCATGCCACTTGAGAGGTTCAAGACCACAAACTTTGATCACATGAAGAAAGGCCAATTTGTATCCATGGCCTGCCTATAGTGTATAGAGGAAGCACCTTTTAGGCAACCTCAAATTCAAGGCTTCTCAAAACTTGTACTAAAAGAAAAGGTAGGTTTTAAAGGAAGGCCCCTAGTGCTCCCACTTGACAAGGAAAACTGCAAATTTGGAGTTTTGTCAAATAGTAGTTATGCATCCTTGGTCTGTCGTTTTGTCAAATAATTGGTATGCATCCTTAGTTTCTTGGCACAGGTGGACTTCCAGTGACAAAACATATATAGTGTTAAATTATCGAGCTTGATTTAATATGTGGATTATTTCTTTAATTTCTTCAATACTTTGATTCCAGCTTAATACATTTCAACAAAACAGAATCATAACTGAATAGCAATAACCATGTAGATCCATAAGCATGCACATCCACAATGCATATACCCTGGGGAAACCCTATACAGGGAGAAAAACCCAAGCAAACAATCTTCCTTTATTGCAAGTAAAATGTAAGATCATGTACAATAAACCACCATGAAGAGTACCTGACTGTGTGACCAGCAAACACAAAAACTTCACTGTCCTTTACCGCTGATATAAACCAACACTTTAGCAAAAATCCTTTGCTGCCCTTTTACACAGTAAATTATATTTTGCTCCCTTTGCAACTGTGTATATCAGCTGACTGTAAATTAATTCAAACGCTGCCCTTAGACAGCAGACTCATATGCTGTCCTTTCTCACTGTGTAGACAGCAGACTCATAAGCTTGCTGCCCACTCTCAATCACCTGCAGACAGACTCCTTTCCTTCACTCTTGCGCTGCATAACAATATATGAGGAAGAGGGGTCGAACTCTGTATATAAAGGTGCAGGGAGGAAGAGAAGAGTGAGTTTGAATTAGTAATAGCCAGCATGCCTTTACAACTCGAATTGTAACTTGACTTGACTGAACTTTGCATGACAACTCACCCTAGAAACTTGGCTTATGCATGGCATGCCAACTCAACATGCAACTTGACATGCATGCAATTCCGACATGCAACTTGGCATGCATGCAACTCAACATGCAACATGCAACTCAACATGCAACATGACATGCAACTCGACTTTGTCAACTTGAGTTTGACCACTCGAACTAGACATACAACTTGTCTTTTACAACTTGAGTTTGACAACTCAAACTAAACATGCAATTCGACTTTTACAACTGAGTTAGGTAACTCGAATTGATTTTCATGGTGGATAATGTTACACGTGCCAACGCACTAGATCAATACATTTACATTATTTGCGTAAGGAAGATTGTTTGTCTCTGGCTCATAGGAATTGTACATTCAACCTAACTTTTGCTAGATGCCTTGACTTTTGCATTAGACTTACATCTTGACTTTTGTCTTAGACTTACAAGACTACTTCCTTTGCCTTGGCTAGACTCGCAAGATCATATAGCATCTCGTTTGTCCTGACTTTTCGTTTGACTCACAGAGGTTGTACATTCCCCCAGGCTTTTGTCAAAACCTCACAAGCTGGTTGATTCTCCAAATCTCCCTGGCTAGCCTCAGGGTGGCCCACATGGCCTCTCATTGGAGAATGACTGTCGATGCTGCCAAATTTAACATATAAGGGTTTTCAGGAGGCATACAGGGGGGTCTACAAGGTAACAAGAAGTGTTACACAAAGACATGTCCTGCAGGATCGGGGGCACGCCCCCAAGACAGGGGGATGTGGTGTTAGATACTAAGCACCTAGTACATGTGTTGTGCATCATTCATGGAGAAAACACCCCACATGGGTTACTTGTATAAGGCTATATGCTTAGCAAAGGAGGGAATCTAAAATGTCTACAATGATGACAACAACAAATTCTAGGTCTTATGAGATATCATAGATTAGCAATGGACTCACATGCTCCATCAACAAACACATGTTGTTGGGCCTCTACTTGAACCGAGCTTTATTTTGTAATAGGTCAGTGAAAGGGAAGTAATTCTTAGAGTGCATGCAACAAATAGTTCATGATGAGAGAAGGATTTGATACAACAACATCAACTTGAGCAATATAGGAGCACTGCTAGAATATTTGGTTGACCCTTTGTAGTATGGACTAGGAGCCACTTTTTGCCCAATATGATGTTTGGAAATTTTTAGATTTTTTCATTATACTAGAATATTTGACCTATTCCAATTTTATTTTAATAAATTTATACATCAATTTTTATCTCTATTCAAGTTTCATTCTTGGCATTACAATGCAAGTATCTAGTGTGACAACTATGGCAAGGAGACACATGAGATGCAAAGTTTGTCTAAGCAAGTGACAAGCCAACCTTGCAGTGCTTCACATTGCATATGCATTCCAATAAGTGCAATAAGTTAGACAAGGAAAGGTTATTTGAACTTGTCTTTGTCCAATATAGCATCCACTTATTGGCCAAACAACTGAAGATCCCATTGCATGCAAATTCTATCACTTCAATAAACATTGATCCTATCTTACACCAAGTTTTTGGTATGTGGGAACAAAACTACATCGAGATGCTAAACGCATACCCAATACATCTAGAGATTCCCAAAAAATTCAAGGAACAACATCGTACATTGAGGGTAGGACATAAGGGACCCTGTCCCAAATATATAATTATTAAAAATATATTAATTCTTTAAAACTTTAAACTTTTAAAAATAATTAATAATGCATACATACATGAATGATGATATATACCAATGAATGTTATGTTTTAAATCCAATGCAAACACACTGCAAATCCACCAATGTTATGAGTTTTCAACTGCCAAACCACTGCCCAACACCAAACCATTGCCCAACAACAACAAGATAACAAGGTGACAATATCAAATCATCATTGTGATCTCTTTTGTGTATGTTTAGGATTTATAGTGTAGGAGGGTCGATGGTACAGAGTACAAAAGGGTGGGAAGATAGGAATAAGGATTTAGGGCTTTTAAAAAAATATATCTTCAAAATTGGGCACCATGGGTGGGTACTTATGTGCATCCCTCAAGGTCATAGGGTACCTCTACCTCATACAAAAACTCCCACCCACTAGTATGTGGGGAGCGCTAGGCACAATAGCAAAGGTTATCCTCTTATATAAGTACCCAAACACAAAGGATGTGAATCTTGGGTACTTTGGCATAACCTAAAGTACTCCACATACCAAGTACTTATGGTTCATACTTGGCACATACCCAACAACCCTAGTACGAAGTCCCCATTTGGAATGTGTGCCCAAGGGTTGGATACATGTACCCATGTTACATTGGATTGATCCACTTATTCAAGTAAGTATTGTAGTATTTCAAACCATGGTAAGCAAATTCTATACTTGACTAAATTAACCTAGACCTAGGTAGCTTAAAAACTAAAAACCTCAATCAAAACAACAATCTTTGAATATGTCAATCCACAAACACGCACTGCTAAAAATTATGAACAATGAGCACATAACGAAAAACTCCCAATATTACATCTACCTTCGATTTACTAAAAGAAGAAAAATTACACTACTATAGCTCAAAACTAAAACGATCCAACCAACAAAGTGGTGCACCTTACATCTCCTTTATAGAATAGGAAGATGAGGGAAAGATACAATGCATCCAATCACATGCATGAAGCACCCAATGTGAATCAAGCAAACCCTAATCCCAATCTACTCAGGCAATGTGCCTTTTTGCAAGGCTAAAGTGCCAGAGATAGTGCGTGCCCCACTAGAGGATAAATGTGGCATGCATGCATATACACTCCTTGGCATATGTGTCTTCCTCCACTTCTTATGCAAATGCCCTAGTTGTCATAGGGATCTACACCCTCCTCTAATGATAGTCAATGCATGCAAGAATAAACTCTAGCTAATCGGAGCGCTAAATCTGAATAGTAATTTAATT
The DNA here is from genome assembly GCA_032191745.1 of Picea mariana. Taxonomy (NCBI): domain Eukaryota; kingdom Viridiplantae; phylum Streptophyta; class Pinopsida; order Pinales; family Pinaceae; genus Picea; species Picea mariana. The sequence continues at coordinate 753,589 of JASDQU010099722.1, forward strand.
CTATAAGTGTTCTAAGGTTAGCACATGCATGCGCTAAATCTGAATCGCAATTTAATTATATAAGTGTTCTAAGGTTAGCGCATGCATGCTAAAGACATGCATGCACCCTCTCCATCTCTCTCCTACATAACTGTTATGCACCTCCACTAGTGTTGCACCCTCATACACAATGCCTTCTCTTTGTTGTTGTGCATAGAAACCAAGAACAATAAAGCTAGAGCACCATCACTGGTACAAAATACTAATTGAGCAACAAATGTAAATAACTCACTCTCCCTCTTTGCAATTAAAGTGTTCTCCATCAAACCCAATCTCTCCCTCAACATCTCAAACTTCATCTTAGCCAGGCACTTCATCAAAATATTTGCAACCTACAAACTCAAAGGAACATATTCAAGAACCATTGCCCCCTTCTAAACTTTGTCCCTAAGGATATGGTACCGATATCAACGTGCTTGGAGCAGTCGTTAAACAGTGGATTCTCAAAGAGTTTGATATAACTTTGATTGTCATAGTCAACCACAATAGGGTCCAACATATGATTAGTCAACTCTACAATCAACTGACAAAGACAAATAGCTTCACACCTAGCATGTCTGGCTAACTTGTTTTATGCCTTTACCAAAGTAAGTGTCATTGTTGTCTACTTCCAACTAAGCCAAAATATCATACTTGAACTCTAATTAAAAAAAAACCTTGAAGTACCTCAAACCTGACCTACCTGAATTAAAACAAAACCATGCAACATCAATTCACCATCTCCAACATACCTCAAACCATAATGTATTGTGCCCTTCAAGTATCAAAGCACATGTTTTGTAGCAACCCAATGAATCTGTTGCAACTCAACCATATACTAACTCAAAGCATTTACAACAAAACAAATAGTAAATCTAGTATTCACTAAATACATAAGGGAACCTATCAACGCCTTGTACATACAAGGATCTACCAAATCCAAATCTAAATCTACCAATAACTTCATATTTGATATAATAAGAGTAGCCACAGGCTTACCATCCATCATCTAAAATCTCTTAGGAATCTCAACTACATCCTTGCCCTGTTCGAGGAAGACCTCACTTGGACTCTGTCAAACCTCTAGACCCAAGAAATAATGCATTTCATAAGCCCTATGTTCTTCATATCGAACTCACATGCGAACTTTCTCTTGCACCATGCTATTAGTATCTTAAAACTACCTGTAAATATAAGATCATCTACATATAGGACTAAAACAAGAAGATCAAATCCATCAAAAAAATTATAAAGGTTCAAAACTACAACAGTTTTAGTGAAGCCCAAACCTAATAGGTACACATCAATCTTTGAGTACCAGGCACGTGGTGCCTACTTCAACATGTGAAGGGCCTTCTTCAATATGCATACATGGGTCCCTCACCCATGCACCTCAAAGCCTCTTGATTGATTAGTGTGTACTTCCTCCTTAATCAAACCATTAAGAAACATTGTCTTTACATCCATGTGATATATATGTCCACCAAAAACTAACACTAAAGACATATTGCCAAATGGACCTGATGGAAGTATACTTGGCAACTAAAGAAAAGGTCTCCTTGTAGTCAATTCCCTCTTTGGAAGAAACCTATCACTGGAAACCAAGCCTTGTACTTGTCTATGTTGCGATCTACTGCACACTTCACCTTGTATAGCCACTTGGAATCAATCACTGACTTCCCACTAGTCTCAACACAATCTCCCAAACATCATTATTCATGATGGAGTTATACTCCTTCAGCATGCCATTTTGCCATACTTGCTCACCTATTGTGTCCTCATAACTAGAAGGCTCTACATCAACGAGACATCAGTGCAACATAATTCATAAACTTTTTAGGAGGACGACTCACTCAAAAGGATGTCTTTAGAGCTCCTACTTGCTCATGTGCATCCATCCTACAATGTCTAGGTAAGCCACCTAAGCTTCCTAATTGAACTAGAAGGTCATGAAGCATCAATTCGACCTCTGAAGCATTGTTGATCTGATTCTAAAATTTAAGATTTCTCCAAATCATCATTTGGGACAGCTAGTGTTTCTCCCTCCTCAACCTTTGTTGAAGGCTCTTGAGACCTTGGGAACCATGCATCCTCATCAAACTCCACATCTCAGCCAACTACTACCTTCCACAGTGAGAGAATGTAGACTCCATAAGCCTTGAAGGACTCATTGTATCCAACAAAAACACCCTTCAAACTAGAGGGTTCCACAATTTAGTTTTTTCTCCTTTGGAATGTGAATATATGCAGGACAACTAAAAACATGAAAGTGTGATACCTAGGGTTTCTCACCAATGGAAGCTTCCTCTGGTATTTTTTCCTTCGATACCTTATAAGTTATGAGAACACCTATTCATGCCTTTTCCCAAAGGAACATAGGCAAATCTAGGTCATGAACCATAGCTTTTGTTGTCTCAACAACAGACCCAATCTTTCTTTCAGCAACCCCATTCTACTACGAGTTGTAAGGCACTATTAACTCCCTCTTTTGATCCCTGCTTCTTTGCAAATGGAATCAAGCTCATTAGAGGTATATTCTCCACCATTATCAAATCTTAGTACCTTCATCTTCTTACCTATATGGTTCTCCACAAGAGCTTTGAACTCTTGGAACCTACCAAAGAGCTCATCCTTGGTCTTCATAAAATAAATCCAAGATTTCCTAGAAGAATCGTTTATGAAAGAAATGTAATAGATTTTACCTGTCAACAAAGTTGATGACATGGATCCACAAACATCTAAATGTAACTAATCAAGAATCCCTCTCGATATGTGCTCACTGATTGGGAAAGAAGTGTTGGCATGCAAAGCTCCATAGTGCAAGTGACCAAGATTAGGGTTGTGTTTTATAATAATCACTTGTTGATCATCAAAACTTAGGGATACACTTTATATCTGTTGGACAAAAAAGTGAACGAAGATTCTTGGTTAAACCAAGAACATACCATACCTCATATAGCCCAAAAAACTCTTCTACTCGCATGCGAAATCAGATAGAACCAATCCCAATCGCAGAGTACTTGGCATCATCATCAAGCTCCACTTGCATGCTGAAATTTCATTCTTTTAGTCTAAAGGAAGTTGATTTTTTGGTTGTCATGTGTTTAGAAGCTCCATTATCCACATACCACCCAGCACTAAAAATGATTTTACTGGAAAGGCACGACACCATTGAGAAGGTTGTCTCCGATATCAATGCAACCTCGTCAACCCCTACAAAAGCTTCTAAACTCCTTCCACATTGCTTCTATTGTTGCTTAACCTTCCCCTTCTTCTTAGGACACTGAGAGGCATAGTGACCAAACTTGTGGCACTTAAAGCACATTGCATGGCTCGGCTCTTTCTTCCCTTGGTTTGAAGATCCTATGTCTTCCTTCTTCCTCTAACCCTTCCCAAATCCTCCCTTCTTACCTCATTTTCTCACCTTTCCAATGAGGGCTAGGTCTTGAGCTTCTTCAAAACTAGTTGAAACCATCTCTACTCTCATCTCCTCTCCAACAAAGTCATCCCATAGTTTCTCAAAAGTGGGTAACTTCTCACACGCACAAACACACTAAATAAAGCAATGCCACGATGGACCAAAACCATTCAAAGCGATCCGAACTAGCTCACTCCCATCAATTTTTTCTCTAATTGAAGCAAGTTATCTCTCAAACCTATGATCTTCATTTGATAGCTCGCTACAATATTAGTCTAGCTCATGTGGGTACCAATGAACATGTTCCTCGGAAGCATTTCACGAGACAACTTGAGACTCGATACAACATGACCAAGGCATCAAACATTTACTTCACCACCTTCTTCTTTCATTTGTCACTAATCAAGTGATTATTCACTGAATCAAGGACAATTTGCTTTGCCTTGGCCGATTTCTTAGTATGTTCTACCAATTCCTTAAAATCAATGGGAGGTGTGACCGTCATATCCATAGGATACCACAGTTCCGTGTGACCTTTGTATCCTCAGGATACCATAGTTCATCTTCCTCCAATTCCTTAAAAGCAATTCTTAGTATGTTCTACCGATTCCTTAAAATCAATGGGAGGTGTGACCTTCGTATCCATATGATACCACAGTTCAGTGTGACCTTTGTATCCACAGGATACCATAGTTCATCTTCCTCCAAGAGATTCTACAACATGCACTTCCACAATATATAGTCAGAAGCGGCTTCCAACATGTGATAGTCTTGGAGACCAAAACTAGCCATCGTTGCAAGCCAAAGCACACTTGAACAAATAGATCAAACTCAAAAGGAATCAGATTTGCAGCCTATCCCAAGGGCAAATTGCCTATCTCAATCCAATAACAACCTTCCAATCATTGGAAGATCCTAGGCATCTCACCCAACAACCTATCACAGGTTCGGATCTACTTCAGTCATTAGGCATCACACCCGCTGAGACTCTCCAACAACTCCCTCTCAAAGGAAGCAGCCCATTCCATACATGGATCTAAAGTATTTCAATAGATGTGCTCTAGTACCATGTTAAATTTCAAACCATGGTAAGCAAATTCTAGACTCTAATAAAATAACATAAACCTAGGTAGCTTAAAACCGAAAAGCCTCCATCAAAACAACAATCTCGATATATGTTAATCTACAAACACTACTGTAGGAAATTAAAACCTACAAACAAACAGTGCGAAATTCTCAATACTGTGTCAATCTTATATTCAATGAAAGAAGAAAAATTACACTGCTGCAGGTCAATACTAAAACTCTCCAACCAACACAGTGGTGCACCCTGCATCTCTTTTGTAGAATAGGAAGAAGGGGGATGGTCACATGCATGAAGCACCCAACGTGGATCATCATAATCTACTCCGCAATGTGCCCTCCTACATGGATAGAAGTGCCAAAGATATTGCACCTCACCTAGAGGCCAACTATGGCATGCATACATGCACTCCTCCTTGACATCTACACCTTCCTTAACTCCTCATGCAAGCACCCTAGCTGTCCTGGGGATCTGCACCCTCTAATGATAGTCAATGCATGAAAAAATAAACTTGAGCTAACTAAAATGCTAAATGTGAACAACAGCTTACTTATGGAAGTGTTGTAAGGTTGGTGCATGCCTGCCTCCTTATAGAAGTGTTGCAAGGTTGGTGCATGCCTGCTGGAGGCATGCATGCACCCTCTCCATCTCTCTCCTACATAACTGATGTGCACCTCCTTTTTTCCACTAGTGCTGTGCCCTCATACACACTGACCTCTATCTGCTGCTGTGCACAGGAACCAAGAACAATGAAGCTGGAGTGGCATCACTGTTGGAGAATACTAATTGAACAACAAAGGTAAATATCTAACAGGTTCATGCAAACTTCAAGATGAGGAGCATGGTTTTCTAGGAGAAGATCTAAGTTACTTCAAGACGAGGAGCATGGTTTTCTAGGGGATGATCTAAGTTGGCTAGATGAAGGAGCGACTGGAGAGACCATAAGGGATTAGACATTACCTACCAAAGCATAACCCCATAGAACACCAATAGAGGGTTCAGGCATAGGTGCTACAATTGGGTCTAATTCAATAGCCAATGTTGCATCTTTGAGCACCAGTAGACTAGTAGTTGATAGTATTGTAGTTTTAACATTTGTATTGTGCAATCATAATTCATTGTAATTTCAAATTTGTAGCATGTGTGTTTGTAACTTTGTAGTCTATGCCATATGGACCTTATGGGTTATGAACTAAACAGAATTATAGAATACAAGTGTTTAATATTTACTATTTATGGTCCAAACATGTAAAAAATGTGTCTTTTATGATAATGAAGTTTACCATTTATGATATATGCATTATCTATCTATCTATGCCTTATGGGCTGTGAGAACCAATGAATGTCTGTTTTTATTGTCGGTAAGATGTGGGAAGTTTGTCTTTCTATGATATTTAATATTTTAATTTATCTATGGAATATTTACTTTTTCTTGCATTAAAATTTTTTTTTTCATTTTCTAATATTTTCGAGTATGTTGAGTATGAATGTGACCATTCACCTGCCTTGACAAGTACAAGGCAAGTACTAGTATGGTAATTCTGGGCAAACCCTAACAGCAACTCTTCTTTTACCCAACTAACCTTAGAAGAAGGAGACAAGGCTTCTTTTGGCGAATGACTTCATCTAGGGTGCCCAAATCAACATGGGCACCCTTATGGACTACAACAATTTGCATGGACCTGGACAACATGATTACAGTGGGGTGTTGTTCATGCTTTTTTTGTTGTCCAGACTCCAAAGCACCACCCTAGAGAAGCCAACTTGTGAAAATCTCAACATTTGTGAGTTTACAGCACATCAACCTCTGCCCTCAAATTCCTCCTCAAACAAGGCAAACAATTTCAAAATATGTTAGTATTACGTAAAATGCATATCAACACATCAAGATCTATTGGTAATGAATTCAGTATATAGGATCATGGGTATTTGAATATGGAATCTGGACTGATATTTACCAAAAAATATTCTAACAATAGATTTCCAATTGAAAACATAAATAACACAACAATTATATCCAAGTGAAACAACTCTTTTAGCATGTTCTCTAAGCAACTAAAAATCTGATACAGTGGAGATATCATCAGAAAAAACTCATGACTGACAATATAATTGAAATTTGAAACTGAAAGTTTTGACTGGCTTTCTTACAAATCCTTTTCCAGCACATATTTTCACTTGGAAACACTATACCAATGACACCTTCCACACCCTAACTCTATGTTTACAAAGCTGATGTCATACTGAACTTCTAGATGCAATAGGTCTCTCCTCTCATGTTAAATTCCCTCTTTTACATGTATATACCAAGGTTTCTCCCGTCAAAGGTATATTTTCATATTGAGAGGTGTGGATTAACATCTTTGTGGCTAAAATGCCCCTCTGTTCAGAAGTAAATCTTCATTCAAGCATATACATATCAAGACAATGATACAGTGAAAAGAGATGTAATGCAAGGAAATATCCTGCCAGAAATCTCTTGGAAATGCAAGCAATCCAAATAAAAATAACTGAAAAACGGTTCCCCTAAAGCATCAACCATATATCAAGTATGAGCCAATGTCTGGTATAGAAAATCCCACATCTATTTTAACATTAGCCAACCTATAGCTAATGTCCCTAGCAGTCCTGCATCATTCTTGTTTAGACTTGCTTTGTTGAACATAAGAGAGGTGACCCTGGGGCATGGCCATTTATTACAATCCATTCTGGATTTTAAACACTGGGTACTCATCAAAACAAAAATGGAATGAGGGCGTTTGAAGTTGATGTTACAAATACAAACACAAACCACCAAAGAATATAAGTGACAAAATGTTATACTTAGCTGCATAAACCACATTTAAATTCAAGCACTGACCATTGATCTTATTGAATTCCACATTTCAACTCCATATATATATACATCAGCATTGATATTTAAGAAATAATCAGCAGTTCAAATCCATATATATGCATACATGAGCATTGTCACTTATCACAAATAAATCAAACAAAAGGTTTATCATGGTGAAATTTACATAACATTTATCACTATAAACACAGAGATGAGACTGACAATACACAAATTAACCATCAAATCATAAATGTTAAAAATAGTAGAATAAACACACAAAATCTTGAAAATGTAACTGATCACATTCTTACTTGTTGTAGGCCTCCACGAGAAGTAACTTCCACATACAAAAGATGTAAATCCAGTTCTTTGCCTCCAATGACTGGAACCCTACAAAGCAATAAAACATACTAAATATGAAACTAGACATTGAATGCAACTCACTGACTGACTCTTTCATTTCACTTGACACAAATAACCATTTGCAATTGACCATGGGACCTATCTTTGTTTCCTCTCCTAAATAATGCCCAATAAAGCATTTGAGACTGTATTGTTTGCATACATGAAGACTACAAAGCAATTGGTCTCATATGAAAGTTGGTGAATGCCACCTACTAATCATTTGACCAAATCAACTCACTCTTTCATTTTCATTGGGACAGGCAACCATTTGTCATTGACCATGGGACTTATCTTGGTTTCCTCTCCTAAATAATGCCCAATAAAGCATTTGAGACTGTATTGTTCGCATGCATGAAGCCTACAAAGCAATTGGGCTCATAATGATCGTCGATAAATGCAACCTACTAATCATTTGACCAAATCCATTCTAACAAAATCTCAATCAGATTATTGTGTAGTATTTATAAGCAGGCAACCATACAAAATCTAAACCACAGAAATAGGAAGCAAAGTTGAGGTGCAAAATAAGTCATCCAGTGTTGTACTCTGCCAAAATATCAGTTCTCAGGGCATGCCGCAGCTTCCAAAATAACTACACATGTTATTAATTTGCAGGTTTGAGGAATGGAAGGCATCTCACTAGTTCTCATGCAGGAGCATCAGTGGTCACAGTGAATTGTTTTGGATTTATTGAACTAGCATTTTTATATTCAAATTTGTGATCGATCACCTAGTCATTGTTGTTCAGTGACACAGTTATGCTATGGTATGGAACATGTCTACATCCTTATAAAAATTTAGATATTTACTCTGAGAGTTAGTTTAGGAGTTGGGAGACAGTCGATGCCTCAACTTCCACTTTTCTGCAAGGAAGACCTTTTGCTATTCCAAGCTTAATGTTGATACTTCGGGTGATCAGGCAAGTAAGGAGGAAAGCAAGGAATAGGAACATTGAGCTTTTAGGAAGACCAGATTTGGTGCCATGTTTGAAGACTTTTGCATGCAGGTTTCAAGTACAAAGACTGTAAATGTTACTCTGACGTCTATGAGTGGTATGAGGCAATACAAACAGGATTAGGTATAGAAGATTTTATAATGAAATATTGGTTTCACGGCTTGTTTTGAAGTGACTATTCACCTCCTTTGCTTGCCCTCCATCAAGCTCTCGTGCGTATTGCAGAGTCACTCCTTGATGAAATTCCATTTGGTATACTTTGACCACATGATGGAATCAGTTTGATCCTCCTAAAACTGGAGTAATTCTCTGGACTTCATATATCAAGATGAAAATTTAACTAAACGCCAAACCCACATAATATAGAGACCAAAAGAGAGTCCGCAATAATACTCAGACTGCAAATTAAGGAGCTGAAGAGGCAAGAGAAACTATGTTATAATGTTTGGGTTAAAAATCAAGTCCTCCAACAAATAGGCAAGGAAAACTATATTATAATGCATGGGATCCTGATATGACATACCCTTGCCGATGAGCCTGTCTTCGCAGAGCTTAGGGAAAGGAAAGTGACATTTCAGCGGTTCACCCCTCTAGGGCCATTTCACCCGCATTAGCAGGCGGTTTGTGGCGTCCCACCTCCTTGGAAAAGTTGTAATGCTTCTCTTCAGTTTAGTGGCAGCACTTTCACCAAAATATATATATGTGTGTGTGAGTGAGAGACATACACTCTCTTCCAAGCATAAGTTTATCTTCCATGCTATCAAAAAAGGAAGCCTCTAATATGGCAGTAGCCCCTTGCTATAAAGACTCTAAGCTGTACGTAATCCCTTGCTTTTACTCAAAGGAGTTCCTTACTCAAATGAGATTCATTGTTAAATGCCAATAATGCTTGAAGTTCAAATGCAAAATATAACTTACATGAATTTTGTACCGACAGTAGCATGAAACTTGCCGAGAGTCTGTAGGAACAGAGAACCTTTGGCAACTACTTCTTCATGCTTGGCAACTGGTGAAGGATAAGCCTTGCATACCGGCGTTCCCTGTGGCGAGGAATGATGAGCCAAAGAATCTCCAGGGTAAGTTAGAGGTTGGAGACAAGGTGAATCTGGAACTAAAGGCAAATGGTGGCTTCCATTCTGAGGCTCCTCTAAGGAACTGCCATTGTTATGACAGTGGTCTGACATAATGGGGAAAGTAAGGACTAGTGGAGCCAGACGCTCCTACCAATTACCCAAATAGAGAAGTAGCAGTATTTCCCCCGCGGAGACAGCACCTAGAAGGCAAAAACCTGCATAAGAAAAAATAAGATAATTATTATTTTTGTTACAGAAAGAATGAATGCATATCCCTACCTAGCAAAACAGCATGTCCTAGTCCTGCAACATATCTATAAAACTGCATGTACCCAACTTAAAGGAAATAAATGCAACCAGATAAAAGAAGAAAATATAAATATACCCACAGAAAGAAATCAAGTTTCCACACATGCCCACATTCCGAAATCACCATTAATGCATATACCCACCTAGGAAACACCTAGGAAATCAGTGCAGGAAAATATATCCATGTGATCTACAACCGAAAACTCAGAATTAGTCCATGCCCACCCAAAAATTTAAAAAAAAAAATCTCCAAAACTGTATATACCCACCTAAATTAAAATAAAAGATTAGCATATACCCACATCACCAGCCTCACACATAAGCCAGCCATGCATTCCCATACAAACCAACCAGAAACTATGAATATACTCAACATTGAAAAGGCATTAAAAGACAATACAAACAGACATCCAACATTAAAAGAAAAAGAAAAAAATCCATGTCCAACTCTGAATAGAAAAGACATAACATAAACCCAACAAAACCATGAATAAGCCCTTCAAAAGAGCACAAGTCAAAAGGCACTTACAGAATCACCTTATGCATATACCCAACAACAAAGATGAATATTTCTCTCACAGGGAAAAACAAAATCTATATAAGTTGTATATATCCGTACCCCAACAAGGATATATACATATATTACCATGCATTTACCAAAAAATTTAGATCAAAATCACACGAGAATCACAAAATGAAAATATAGAATGCCCACCTAAATTTACTCAAGTTTGAAACTCCCAATCTCTATCTTTACCAATGCCCAAAACAGACTTTCCTTGCATAAAAATATGCCAAAATGCACAGTCCATGTGATATTTTTGCCAAGGTTTTAAAATGGGTATTTGCCATTCTATCATATTCTTCATTATAAGATTTAAAATCAATCACCTAAGGGGAAAAAAACATTATATATTTATAAGAACTCACATAAGCCAAGAGAGAGAGATTGCAGAGGATACAGTTCGGTGCAGAAAATCAACCGAATTCCTAATTTCATACCAAGAGAATCCTTATCATCGTCGTTATCATATCACCCAATTAAGGTAATGAGAGGGCAACTTGGGTTATTTTCTAATTTTTTCAATTTATTTATTTCTAATTCTCCATTCTTTGTTCGGCTTAATTCATTGATGTAAATCAAATATTGGAGACGTGCCTTAGATTGGCGACACGTCAGTTGCCATGCATCTGACGGCTCTAGTATCTCTTTAATGTTATTAACTGATTTCTAGGGTTGTGAAGACTAGGATTTATGAACGCCGACCTCTTTTCAATGCCCATCATGCACTTGTACGTGTTGTTCTTCATATATTCTTATGTATATATCCTAATGTATTTCACGTGTTGTTCTTCATATATCTTATGTATATATCCTAATGTATTTCGTTCTAGACTCTTGTGGGTTCCAAGGTGGCCAATGCCACTCCACGGTGATGTGGTAAGTCTAGTGAGCACTCAACTCCAACGTGGCGAATGGCCATAATACCATTCCCAGGGGAACTCAAGGTGGTGAAGCTGAAGCCCACTCATGAACTCTAAGGTGGCGAATGGCTATAATACCAATACCATAGCCAATCTCCACTCAGCAAAAGGTGGTGAAGCCCGGTGGGCTAAAGGTGGTGAAGCCATTGAGCAATGATCTTCAAGGTCGCTGGCAAATGTCAAATAGTAATGAGTGGTGGCAAAGGCTCTAATACCAATCCCCCTTGAACTCCAAGGTGGTGAAGGCCACTAATTAAACTTCAAGGTGGCTGGCAAATACCAATTAGTAGTGAACTTCAAGGTGGCAAATACCAATTAGTGAACTCAAATTAGTGAACTCAAAGATTGTGGCAAATGCTAGTGGGCAATGAAATCCTAGGTGGTAAATCCCATTGAATGGATTGGATTACCCATTATGAATGGTTGCTTCTCGAATCCCCAGAGATGTTGTAGGGATTCTCAGAGTCCTAGAAATGTTAAATTTGGCATCCACTATAGTCAAATCCAACTCAATTGTGATAAACCTTCACTAATCTAATCTTGTAAGTGATAATTTGATTTTTTTAATCACTAGATGGCATTGAATTTACACTAGTGCATGTCACTAATCAACGTGCAAACGTTTATTTATTCAATTTTGAGATGTGTGTTGCTCTGGGGGGATTTGTTGAAAATCCGAAAAATGTTCAGTTTGGCAACCACTAAGAATCTTGGGATAAACTTTCACTAATCTACTCTTAAACAATATGATATCTAATCATTTTTTATTTTAAATTATAAAGTTCAGTTTGGCAACCACTAAGAATCTTGGGATAAACTTTCACTAATCTACTCTTAAACAATATGATATCTAATCTTTTTTTATTTTAAATTATAAGGTTCAGTTTGACAACCACTAAGAATCTTGGGATAAACTTTCACTAATCTACTCTTAAACAATATGATATCTAATCATTTATATCATTTTTTATTTTAAATTATAAGGTTCAATTTGGCATCCACTAAGAATCTTGGGATAAACTTTCACTAATCTACTCTTAAACAATATGATATCTAATCATTTTTTATTTTAAATTATATTGGAAAAAATGTGATTTAACATTGATTAATATGATATAAAGAAAAGAAATTTAAACCTTGCTAATATTTGTTAAAGATAAGTGAAAATTTATTCTAAATTAATTAATTAATTTATATATTTTTTTCCAATTAAAAATGTAATCAATTTAATATAAAAATATAATCAATTTAATATAAAAATATATATTATTTTGCTTCATTGCTAAAAATGTAATCAATTTATATAAAAATATAATCAATTTAATATAAAAATATATATTATTTTGCTTCATTGTCTGGTTAAAGTAATATTAATTTATATTAAATTGGGCAATCCAATTAAAAATATAATCAATTTAATATAAAAATATATATTATTTTGCTTCATTGTCTTGTTAGAGTAATATTAATTTATATTAAATTGTGCAACATGAACTTTAATAGTTTTCATATCTATTTCGTGATCTGCATAATATTCCACTAGTCTAAGGAAATCAAAAACAACTCACCCATTGGTTGAAGCATGAAATTTTATTGTCAAATGTTTTTTTCAATTGAAATGATTGTGTGTCATATTCAACTAAATAAAAGTATGTCAATTATTGCTTTACACATTGAATATATTTTTTTATTACCAATTTCGAAAGGTTGTTTGTAGTTTGTATATATAAATATTTTTTTTCTACAATATTTATATGTGCATTTTATTATTCTTTTATTTAATAAAATTGTATATTTTTTATACAAGTATATAAATATTTTTTATTTATAAAATAAATTTAATTAATCCAAATCTCCCACGGAATCAAGGGAGTCGCATGAAAAACTCACTTCTCTAAACCAATTAAATTAATACTCGAAACTAATATATATCTTCATATATAGGTTCAAATCCATAAGGGGGTAGGGTATGTATACCTTTGTAGACTTTACCAATCAAATCGTTGGGCAGAGGGGGGTCCCTTGTCGGTCCCTTGTCCCACAAACAAGGGGGTCTCATACACCAATTTGGTGTGGTGGCTTGGCCATGACCTTAAAAATAGATTATTATTATTATTATATCAAACACTTAACAAAAAATAATAATAATAAATAATTTAAACACACATTCTAAATAATAATAATAATTTAATCCTCTTCGCTTAGTTGATTGGTAAAGTCTACAGAGGTATACATACCCTATTCCGCTCTGGATTTGAACTTGTAACTTATTAAGAGGAAACCCATATTTTTAACCATTAAACCCACTCAAACTATATAAATTTATACTCCTTTAAATATTACATTTATGATAAATTCAATTAACATAAATCATATTTATTTTAAATATTAATTATTTGAAGATAAAATACTCAAATAATACAAAATGGTAATCAATAATGATGAAAATGGTGGTTAATAATAGTTAAATGAATTATTAAAGTGAAATTGATAAAGATCAACTATTTCATCATTTTACTTTTAAAACATAAGTTTTTCTTTATCATATAATTTTTATTCAATTTAAATTTAAAGTATTAAAAACATTCATTGTCATTGTTAACTAAGAACTCTTAAAACATTAGTTTTTCTTTATCATATAGTTTTTATTCGATTTAAATTTAAATTATTAAAAACATTCACCCCTTAACTCTTACTTTATTAATTATCAAAAATTATTGCACACCACTTCCACCCTCGTAGAGGTAGGTGAAGGTGTAGAGGTGTAAGTGATAAAGTAATATTAACCTTCTAATATCTAAATGCTAAGTACAAATAATAAGTACTTTCTGCACGTTATATGTGTGATGTGAACGATTGCACGCTGGCCAAGTGATTGCCATATACTTTAATCATGATTCTTAATATATGAATGACATGTCCTAGGGAATTGAACCACTTTCACTAATTAAAAAAATAATTAGATATATAAACATGGGAAGTTACTTAATAACTCTTGATTTCACTATCCAATGGCTATTCCAAATACCTTGTTTCTATAAGATAGCATTGTATTAGGTCATCCTTCACATGGAAGAGTGACTCAATGTTGTAGTGGCTATTCCAAATACTTTGTTTCTAGAAGATAGCATTGTATTAGGTCATCCTTCACATGGAAGAGTGACTCAATGTTGTAAAGGAGTTTATTCATACATAACTTTATGTGTATTTTTTTTTTAAATTAGAATCATTGGATTGTAATGATTTTATATATTAATCAGAGTGGTAAGAGTGGGGGATTGTTTTTTATTTTGGGAAAATAAGAATTGACTTATGCATAGAATTTAAGGACAATTACAAATAATTAGTGAGAGGTATATGTAAGGCTTCAAGGAATGTTATCAATGAATGCATATAGAGTAAGGACTTTGATTGACATTGGTGATTTGAGTAGAATTGTGTATAAGCCTAATGAATTCTAAGAAGGCTACAGTTGATGACAAGCTAGCATCACCGGTAGCGAAGATTCAAAAAGAGACTCATCGATTTCAAGAGGTCACCTTCTTCAAGGTCCCGAGGGGCCTCAATCTACAAGCTGACGATCTTGTAAACGAAGCCACAAAATTAAAAAAAGGGTTCCTTAGGGAAAATGGGGGTTTATGTAGTCAAATCATCCCCTCAGTTCATTTGTGATTTATTAAACATGAATGCACGTCACAACCTCACCAACCAACACTTGTCAAGGTAGTCTAGATGTCGAGTGATATCAAGCAAGGGATGGGATGTGAAGGGCGTCACTTCTCTGCCAACCTTGCACGTGTCGCCCATAACACTCAACCAACAATTTGAAACCTATTGTGTGTTATCTCACAACATAGGTGGGATAATGGCTCAGTTTGTAGGTGGTTTTGGTGATAATGCATGATGATGGTTAGTCCCAGTCATGCTTGTCTTTCAAGTAAGAATTCCTTATTGTCCTTGGTCTATGATTTAGATTTATTAGTCAATGTGGTGGACTTCATGGTTTTACTCTGGTGCTCTAATAAGGAATGTTGTTTTGGTGCTTTGTTCTAGTGCTTTATTATGGTTCTAGGTGATTGTGGTCTTGGGTCTCTTATGGGTTGCTTGGGGGTTTTGTTCATGGCTTGGATGCTTGAATATGCAGGTTGGCTCCCATATGCCTTGTCATGTCCCCTTGGTGCAGTCATCTTCATGGGATGGTAATTTGAGAGGGTCTATAGTGTTAGTCTCAAAGGAATATCAAGGTTGTTCTTTGGGAATTGTATATTTGAGTTCCATTTAATCCTTTCTTGATTGGGCAACAACTAGAGCCCTTGAACACGAACTACAAGGAAGTCCAAGAACTTCATAGAGTGCTCTGCAAACTTGAGGAGTTTATTAATAACAACAAATCTTCAATTTTCTCAATAACCACCAAAGTTCATGAGAATGAACATTAATGTATTTCTCATAATTCTCTGATCATGGATACTTTGGTTTAGCAGACAAGACAAATCCAAGTTTTGGGAGGTGAGTGTTCCATGCTAAGGAACGTGGTTTGTAATCTCAGTAAAGGCTCACACTATGTTGCCTCCAACTATAGAATGTCAGTAAACTTAGCCCAAGAAGATCTGAAGGAAGAATAAACAGTGCATCCACTGATGGAGATCATGGACTTGGGTATTTAGGAATCTCATCCTACCAACATTGGACAAGATGAAGCCAACAACCAACATGTCTTTCATTTGTTTTTATGTTATGTAAAACAACACTTATTCTAGGAGTCTTTTTTAGAGTTTACACAAGCAACAATTTTTTGGAAGCTACAACAAAGTATAATCTGGAATTTCTTGTTTTTTGACATATATTATCTACTTGCATTGTTGGTTTTATGTCATGGAAACTCTTTTTTTGCACTACCTCATTGTTCAACTTAGTTGTGGCTTTTTATAATGTAAATTTTCCAATTTATGTTAAAAATAATGATCTTATATAATAATTGAAAGTTGGGTTTTCTCTTTCAATTGGATTAACATTTTTCTTTGGATGATTTGGAAATATGAGAATGGTTTTAAAAACAAATACATCTACATTAACACAATATTCTCCACATTCTACTACAACAATGTGTTTTTTGGTTTAAAGTGTGGAGGAGATGAAAACTTTTGTGTATGATTTCATCTTTAACATCAATGTCTTCATACATAGCAAACTTCCTATGTTTCATTGATTTTGTTGGTATTATTGAAGGTTGATGGTATTTAGCATGTGATGCAACCAGGAGAAGGGGCATCATAATGAATTGCAGAGTTGGTCCTTCCTTTTCGATGTTCATCATAATGAATGATGACTCAAATGATTTTTCAATGGTGCATTTTCTCTCTTTCCCAAAACAAATATCAACTCCATGATTGGACATTCATGTTATCTCATTAATCTTGTTTTGTCACGAAGCTCTCATAAATTATTCTTGCTAGTTTGGAGGTCAAAACAATGTCTTATGTAGGCAATGCAAGTAATGTATATAGCATTTTTAAATGTAAGGAGCAATCAACCCATTCATTTCTCTCTCATGGAATGCAAAAGATGGATAGTTCAAACTTCACATGAATTTACCTTGAATGTGATTAGTTCATTTGTCCATTGGCTTAGATTATTATTTTTTTCCACTTGATAATATAATTTCTAAAAAATTATTTTACAATCACATGTTCTAATTAAGAGGGAGATAAGGTATGTACCTTTTTGTAAACTAACTAAACAAATCACTATATGGAAGAAATCCCTTATCCCACAAACAAAAGAACCTCATACATTAATTTGATGTTTGGCTAAACCCTAATCATAAAATCAGATTATTCTTATTTTTATTATCGTTGATATTTTTCTAATTAAAATTGTCTTATTAATCTAGTTAAAGTTATTTTTGCTTATATCTCTAAAATTTTGGTTTCTTAACCTTCAGTTTTTTTAATATTTTCACTTATTTCTCTTTTCGAAACTTTGTAATTGTTAATTCTCTCATAGTGTTTTTGTAATGTTCCCAAGCCAAGATGCCAGGAACATCATGTTTTGCATGAGTTTTTAAACGTTTTTTGGTTGTGGCATTTTGTCAAACACTTTGTTTATTATGGTCTTTTAAGTTGCGTTGGGATTATACTGATGGTTTTAATGTGTGTTTGCAGCAACAAATAAGAAGATATAGCAATGGAACATACCTCAACAATATACAAGACCAATAATACCATGAATAACCAAAAATGCCTCAGATCTGATCTTATTCATAATAGTAGAAGAACCTGATACAATGGATCTGCAGATCTGGTACAATATAGCTAAGAGCTAAATAGCAAAGTGAAGATGATCCTCAAACAAGATCAAGGATAGAAGCTACAAGCCTCCAAAGGCCATATGGTTGCAATAGATGAAGAACATGATGAGATCTCGATCCTCTAAAGTGCCAAAACCCCAACTGGATAAGTTGCGCCCTATTGGAAGACTGAATACACCCAACAATTCGGCCCTCCTCATAGAGGCCTCCAAATACTCTAAAATCACGAGAAGTGTAGATCGGGCCAAGGCCACACCTATGATGAAGTCTCAGGATGATCTGTGAAGAGATGATCCTCCAATTGAACAATCCCTTATTTGACTTGCGCCCTCCTGGATGAGTGAAAGCCTAGATAATTCGACCCTCCTTCTAGTTGGCCTCAATGACAAGCAAAACACTCTAAAAGTATAGATATGATGTCTAGGAACAAGGTAGGATAGATACCTAACTGAATAATGAAGCTTCAAACCCTCTCATGAGCAGATCCACTTCACAGTTGTGCCCTGCTCTTAGGGAAATCGTCCTGTTGGCGACAGAAGTCACTCCTGGATTGCAGCAGGAGCAGAGCCTGACGCCCTTCAGTTTATGTCACGATTTGTGTATGAAAGGGGTGATCGGATGGAAGTAGACTCGGATGATATTGTTTCAACTCTGAAACTAGGCTAGGCATGCATGGGCAAGTGAGGTCTTGGATAACTTCAGACAGTGAGTTGCAGTAAGGGTGAGTAGGGGGAAGACTTGTATCAGAGAGATGCAAAGGTCTGTTGCCAACATCAGGTTTCTAGCAGACTGTAGGAGAATGCATTTAAAAACGAGATCTTCTTACATTCAAACGCAGAAAACCAGAGAATACAATAGTGCCACAATAAATCTTTTATCATAACACAACTGCAATAATTCATGGGAATCAGTCAATCATGAACTCCCTTAGTATGAGATGAAAACTAGATGAAATAAGGAAACTGTCTTTCATTAAATAAGAGGTCTTACATACATATGCATAACCAGAGAACTAGAGTGCATGTTAAAACATTACAATCGTGAGCTTCGCTCTACCATCGATACCTTGAAAAATATCAAAACTAAGTATATATACTCCCAAACATTTGCCCAACAGAGGCTTACTGGACTTTCGGGCCGAGGAGTCTCTTTAATCAAATCTGGCCTGCACTCCTCTGTCATACGCCACCTTAATTCTGCATGGCTCGCGCCAGGGGGTAGTTGAGCCCTTAAATGCTGAATTGGCATGCGCAGGCTTCCCTGGCGAGTTGAGGACTCGGCGTGGCTTCCATGAAAAGAACCAGTACAGAGGACCATCTCGAGCAGGCTTTCGGCCGGGACACCCATACTTTGCAATTAATGAGTGAGGTGAGGCTTCAACCACCCTCTCTCTTCTTCATTCATTCCCAGCAAGTACCGGGATTTAGATCACGTCGAATCGGTGTCTGGAGAACACATTGCCCCCATTTTGAAACTCAATTCGGCGCTTTTGGCGTTCCCTTCGTACAACCCTTTCTACTTTCTCGAGTGACCACGGGCCATGACCTTATGCCTATTTTCCAGAGTGCTTTCGGCGTTTCAGGGTTCGTGGATAGGAAGGAGCAAGTCTTCTTTCTCTGAAATCGCGATGGGCGAAATGTCGGGAGAACCTAGCGGTCGCCACGCATCCCCCCACTGATCCGACGGTTCCGAACTAATTCAGCAATACTGCGGGCCTGGGTCCGAGACATCTTCGACGCTTCGCGCTTCGGGGATATGAGAGAGTTGTTCCTTACGCTTTGAAATCGCGATGGGCAAAAAGGCAGAGAACCTAATCGCACACCGCGTGTTCATGTAGGATGAACGACTACGATCACTCTCGGTGCTTTGGGGCCCATCTCGTCAAATGATAAACATTAGCGCCTCTCCTTTAGGCCTGCTCCTTTGTGACCAGACGCCGAAACCATGGGCCTAATTCTGGGCGCTTTCGGCGTTTCGGGATTCGAGGTTTTGAGAGGTGAAATAACGAGGTGCGCTTACCCCTCGAACTCCCGAATGCCGATGTGATGCGGATGTGCGCCACGTGTCCTTCAGATGAAAGGCCCAGATAGTATTCGCTATTATAAAGGGGGATACCCCCGTTTATACGCTCGCTTGATGTGACCTAGTGCTAGGACCGTGGGCTCGACTCCAAAGGTGCTTCCGGTGTTTCAGCGATTTCAGATGTAAAGAATGGGAGGTTCCCTGTATCTCGAAATACCGACCCTCGATACGTCGACTAGCCGCCACCTGTCCCAATTGGATCGGATGACCCAGATTTTCCTTGAACTATGGGCGCTACCCTTCGTGCTAAATCCCGGGCGACTCGACAGCCTCGAAAACCCAATGACCATCAATTCGCTTTGCAGTTGAATCTCGGCGGCTGACAACCAACACTTCGCCCGCTCACTTGACTTGCAACTGGAAAAGGGATTCTCTCGTGTTGCGCTCGGACGCTTCCCATGCTACCTGCAGATTTGGGTACCTTTGTGCCCAAGACAAAAATTGTCGCTAACATTAGGCTCCATGGGGGATAGAGTCGTCCCTGTGATGCTCTAAGAACTCATTTTGTAGTTTAAGTGCCTTGCTATTGGGCTATGGAGTCATTTGCTAAGCCAAAAATATACAAACAGAAAATGAACAAAGAACTAAAGGACAATATTTACAAACAAAGGAGCCGTCTAAGGCTCAAACAAAACATTTCTTCAGAAAATGCCCATTTACTAGGCTGTTGAAAACGTCTTCACCCTCCAGATCGTGCAACTGGTACGTGTTGTTTGAGAAGACCTCAAAGATTTTGAAGGGGTCGATCCAGAGGGCGTCCAACTTGCTATGTTTGCCCTTATCCTCTCTGGGTGCATCCCACTTAAGCACCAAATCCCCGATCTCGAACTCTTTCTTCCTGACCTTCCTGTCAAAAGCCTGTTTGACCCTTTGCTGATGACTATGAGTTGTGTCCCTCACCTGTTCCCTGATCTGTTGTACTTCTACTATCTGATGAATCCTTCTGATCATATGATCCGGCTCTCCTTCATAATCTTGAAAGAACTTTGCCACAGGTAAGGCGAGCTGAGTGGGAAAAACCGCCTCTGCTTCGTAAACCAGCTGAAAAGGCGAGGTGCCCAGGGATTTCTTTGTTGTCACTCAATCAGCCCATAAAGCAAATTTCAACTTCGAATCCCAGGCCCTTTTGTTGTCCTCCAATAGTCTTTTGACAATCCTTATCAGGCCCTTGTTGGAGGACTCTGCTAAACCATTGCCCTGGGGATAGTAGGGGGTGGAGTGAATTAGAGAGATATGGAACTGCTCACAGAACTTAATGAGAGGCTCAAATTTGAAAGAAGCAGCATTATCAGTGACGATCCTGCTGGGACAACCAAATCTGGCTATGATATCCTCCAGGAAGCTGATAATTACATTGTGGGATGTACTTCTAGTGGGGGTAGCTTCTATCCACTTGGTGAAATAATCTGTTGCAGTCAGGATCTATTTGTGCTGGCCACTTGAGGGAGGATGAATTTCTCCGATAAAGTCTAGCCCCCACTATTGAAAAGGTGTTGAAACTATCACAGGCTTCAGTGGTAGTGGCCCAAGCTGTTGTTTCCCTGAGAACTTTTGGCATTTGATGCAGGCCCTGATTTTTTTGCTGACATCAACTAATAAAGTGGGCCAGTAATACCCAGCCCTGAGGATTTTGTGAGCTGTGGTATTCCAGAAATGGTGCCCCCCACAAAGGTGTCTGTGGAAATCAAACATAACTTTCTAGGCTTCTGGTGGGTTCAGACATCTCAACAGCACTCCTAGGGGGTCTCTCCAGTATAAAACTTGCCCAATGAGGCAATATCTGACTGCCTTGAGCTTTAAATCTCTTGCCTTACTTTTACACATTCCATCCGGGGGATTCAACTCCTGCAGAAAGTACAAAATGTCACGATACCAGGCACACTCTACCAGCAATACGCCTTCTTGAGAGCGTTGGCTGGGTGACTCAGCTTGCTAAGTTCCTGAGCAGGTATTGATGAAACTAACGCCCAAGGCTTCGCAATTGGATTCAGCCAATAGCTTGGCTCAACCTTGCCCCTTGACCAACTTGGTGGGCTTTATCTCCAAGTCAAATTCCAGGATTCTAGCGATCCATCTGCCTCTTCTCCCATCTATATCGGGCTGCACAAGGATGTCCTTTACAGAAGCCGAAGGAACGTATGTGGTTACCTTTGAGTGCAAGACATAGACTCTGAAAGCTTTGAGAGCTTTCACTAAGGCATAGGCCTGCTTCTCCATGATTTCATACCTGATCTCTGCATCTCTTAATGCCCTGTTGAAGAAGGCAATGGGTTGCTCCCGTCCTTCCTCATTTTTCTGTAATAACACCGCTTCTACCGTATCAAAAGAAGCAAAAGAGAAAATTAGGAACTCTTTGGAATAGTCAGGACTGATTAGCATAGGTGCCTCAGTCAATGCCCTTTGTATTTGGATAAAAGATTCCCTGTGTTCAGCGGTCCATTTCACTTCATTTCCCTTTCTAAGCATGGTTGTGATGTGTTTCACCAACTCAACAAAATTTGAGACGAATCTCCTTAAGAAATTAATCTTCTCCAAAAAGGCCTGAACTTCCTTCTTGGATCTAGGAAGTGACAGGGCTTGAATTGCCTCTACCCTGCTAGAATCAATTCTCACTCCCTCTACTGATACTATATGGCCTAATAACTTCCCCTCCTTCATAGAAAACAAAGATTTATTGGGGTTTAGGGATAAGCCAAACCTCCGACACTTCAAGAAAACTTTCCTCAAGTGGCAGCGGTGCTCCTTGTCTAACCTGGAGAAGACCATGATGTCATCTAGATAGATTACCACAAACTAGTCCTTCTTCCCGATGAAGGCTATGTCCATGGCTCGTTGAAATGTTGCTCCTGCATTCATTAATCCAAAAGGCATTTTGGCATACATGAATGTGCCCCAAGGAGTGGTGAAGGCTGTCTTTTCCCTGTCCCCAGGCATGACCGATATCTGATTATAACCAGAAAAGCCGTCAATCATGGATATCCTAGATGCACTCGTTACCCTTTGCAATATGTGTTCCATGTTGGGCAGGGGATAATTGTCTTTCCTTGAGCTCCTGTTTAGGTTTCTGAAATCAACACAGAGTCTGATTTCTCCACTTTTCTTTCTTACTGGGACCAAATTGGCCACCCATTCGGAATATCTCAAGGGGACAATGATTTGGGCATCTAGCAATTTCTTCACTTCTTTCTCCATGACAGGTAGCAACATGGGATTTATCTGTCTCAGCTTCTGCCTAAATGGCCTAGCTACTTCCTTCAATGGGATCTTGTGTTCAATGACGGATGTGTCATAAGTCTTGAGGTCTTCGTATGTCCATGCAAACACATCAGCAAACTCTTTCAGCAACTCAGTATATTCGGCCCTCTGTTATCTGGTCAAACTGCTTGATAATTTGACAAACCTAGGCTCCTCCTGTGTGACAATGTTGCATTCGGCTGTATCAACATCTTCATTTGAAACCTTACCCTTTACGGCCACATCATTCCCATCGAACAGTCTTTCTAAAGGGATTAGTCCCCTCGGAATGTGATTGTTAGGCAGCTGAATAATCGGGTGATTAGCAATTTTATTCAAAAATACCTCAGGGTGAGGGTCACCTTCTGGGTCAGGATCCTGATCAATGTGCAACGCGGAAAATTCATCAACAGATTGGAGAAATTTTTCGATTTCCAGGTCATCTTCAAATACCTTCCAATGCTTGACGTTATCCGGTACAGAGGGCCTATATCTTATTTCAACATCATATTTGACCATAGGCGGCAGAGGAACTTTGAGTAAACTAGCTGAGACAGCTAAAGAAACGGCTGAAGTATTCTCCCCCCTCGGAATGAAAGAAATGTTAAAGGCCAAGAAGAAATTGTCAATCAGGTCCCATACCTCATTTATGTAATTCCTGAGCCGGAGATTATTAGCACGATAAGCATTTCTGACTTGTTGGATAATCAACTCAGCATCTCCAAATATTGTTATTTCTTTAATTCCCATTTCCTTTGCGGCCCTCATACCCAGAACAAGAGCTTCATACTCTGCCACATTGTTGGTGGTTTCGAATTCCGCCTTGTAAGACAGGGATATGGCCTCTTGACAAGGT
Organism: Picea mariana; assembly: GCA_032191745.1. Lineage (NCBI taxonomy): Eukaryota > Viridiplantae > Streptophyta > Pinopsida > Pinales > Pinaceae > Picea > Picea mariana. Next base: position 777,654 of record JASDQU010099722.1, read on the forward strand.
GATATGAAAACCACCCCAGCGCCGGCGCCTTCGCTAGAAGAAGCTCTGTCGAAAAACATCTTCCATACGGAGGGGGTTGGAGGGGGAATCGGATAATCAAGACTGGGCTGCTTTCTGACTTGGAAAGGGTCTTCAGGAGCATCAGTGAGCTGCAATAAACTAGACCCCAAGTCGGTGTCAAGTGCAAAGATGGGGTGATTGGTGGGATTTGCTTCGTCACTAACAATGTAGGCCAACTGAGCTTCTCTATATAACCTCCTTTGTTCCCCTCCGAAGATTGGAATGGTGGCATACGTGAGATCCATCTGTAATGTTCCCCCAAGCTTTTTAATCCAAGATCTAGACAACAGCATGCCAAATTTGGGGGGAATGTCAGCTACCACAATATCCATGACCACACTCTTCATGGGCAGCTGAAACAAAGAGACCACCAAATCTTTGATGACTCCTAGACACTGCACTCTTCTTGAATCGAAAGAGTACAAATCATGATAAGTTTTTGTCGCCTCCAGTCCCAATTCTTCCATTACTATTTTGGGCATAAGGTTATGGGAAGCTCCTGAATCCATGAGGCAGTTATGCAACACTTTATCATGTATATTGAGGGATGTGTAGAAGGGAGGGGATGAATCATCTCTATCTTCTACCATGGGCCCTAGGACAACTGCTGGCTTTTCATATTGGAGATTTATGGAGTCAGTGGAAGACTGGGGGAGCTCAGATTGTAGCAGCTTGGAGAGGGACCTTTTGAAATCTTCGTTTTTAACTAGTTCAGATAGGGGTACAGGGATTCTAATCTTCTAAATTTCATGCTCAAAATTGAAGGAAGGAATAGGCTTAGGAGCTTCCCTTACCTCATGGACAGGTTCCTTGGCTGTTGGTGAAGCACTTTGAGTTCTCTTTTCTTTAGTGGTGATTGATGCAGCTTTAGTAGACCTTTCTGCTATGAGGGGCTGATCCTGGCTGTCAAAGTCTTCTTCTTTCTTTCTTGACCTAAGATTGTATCTGTTAGAGGTGTGATCGGCCCTTTCTCCCTTACCTAACTCATGGATTTGGATGTTCATTAGGGATTTTTCATATGCAGACTGAGTCAAATGGGGAAAAGGAGGAGCTTCTTCAACACAATGGATTTCGAGGTCGAACTCATCTATCTCCTCCCCTCCCTCATGAGTAACCAGGTTATTTTGGATAGGGGTTTGAATCCTTTGATCTTCTCTGTCTTTTTCTCTTTGTTCCCTTGGGAAGGCCTGTGGTCCATTGTTATCAGGTCTCCTGGAACCTCTATCATCAGTATTCTGGGGATTTCTATACATGGGCTTCCCTTCTAACTCCCACCTTTCCATTCTAGCAAAAAGCGAATTTAGTATTCTAGTTGCCTCATCTGTCTAAAGGGGTAGGGGAGAGGAGCTGGATGAGGAAGCTTCAGGCCTCTGCCTGGATATGTTTCTACCAGCAGTGTTCCTGAGTCGGTCAACAACCAATATATTAGATTCTACCTCCACGGCTGCATCTTGCATATGGGCCAGAGTAGTGGCTCTTCTTTCCCTCAACAGGAGGCAGAAATCGGGATCAAAGGCACTAGCATAAGTGATCTTTGCAGAAGCTTCGGAGGGTTTTATCTTAGCAGGGATTTTGTTGTACATTTTATTAAATCTCTTGGAGAAGTCAGAGACAGACTCTCCTTCCTTTCTCTTCAAAGACTCAAACTCTGTCATGTAATACATGAAGTCTTTTTTATCTCCCCACTGTCTCAAAAAAGCATTATCTAAAGCTTCGATCCCGTCAATAGATCCAGGAGGCAGGGCTTTGAACCATTTTCTAGCCTCGCCTTGAAGGCTATGGACAAAAATCCTCATCCATACGTCTGCATGCATGATGACATTATCATCAGAAAAACGGTAAAAGGCTTCTAGGTGTTCTTCTGCAGTTATGTCCCCCTCACCTGTAAACTTGGGCAGTTGCTTGAGGTAACCATCTGCTGGGAGGGCGTTGAGAGGCTGCGGTAGCACGAGGGGAGCATACCTAGCGGCTATAATGGCCTCCATTCTGGTCATAGGGGGATTTTCTCCTGCCATAGGGATATTGTGTGGAGGAGAACTCGTCGGAGAAGGAGCTCGAAAAGGGGATACTGGGGATGAGCTTCTAAGGGGAGTGGGAAACAATAGGGGATTTAGGGAGAAGGCTAGCGAGCTTAAGTCGACCGATGTTTCCCTTCGCGCCAATAGTAACAAGAGGAGGAGCGGTAAAGCCAGGAGTGGGAAAATCTTCTGTGGTCTTGGGTCTACGCCAAGGTACAACTTCAGGAGAAATGGGAGTGACAAGGATTTCTCCCTCTAATCCCAAACCGNAACGAGAAACTTCAGAAAGCGGTCTGCTAGGAAACTGAGGAGGAGAAAATGGAGTTCTTACAGAAGGAGATGGCGGATTACTTGGTTCAGCGACGATAGCTCCTCCTGCAGAAGCCTTTCCTTTTCCAAGGACCACCTCCCGATCAGTCTCAGGTGTAGCTAGAGGTAGCTGTGGATGGGACCGCGTGTGTCTGCCTCTAAAAGCCACAATTAACATGACAGGTTCGCCACAGTGGAGTCGCCAGGTGCACGGTAGCAATCTTGAAAGGCTCTGAAACCTGACGCACCTTCAGAATCAGAGGCTCAATGACGTTCAATCCCGGGGAAAATTTTCAACTTCGTCCCCGACAACGGCGCCAGAAATGTTGGCGACTCAAGTCACTCCTGGATTGCAGCAGGAGCAGAGCCCGACGCCCATCAGTTTATGTCATGATTTGTGTATGAAAGGGGTGATCGGATGGAAGTAGACTCGGACGATATTGTTTCAACTCCGAAACTAGGCCAGGCATGCATGGGCAAGTGAGGTCTTGGATAACTTCAGACAGTGAGTTGTAGTAAGGGTGAGTAGGGGGAGGACTTGTATCAAAGAGATGCAAAGGTCTGTTGTCAACATCAAGTTTCTAGAAGACTATAGGAGAATGCATTTAAACACAAGATCTTCTTACATTCAAACGCAGAAAACCAGAGAATACAATAGTGCCACAATAAATCTTTTATCATAACACAACTGCAATAATTCATGTGAATCAGTCAATCATGAACTCCCTCAGTATGAGATCAAAACTAGATGAAATAAGGAAACTGTCTTTCATTAAACAAGAGGTCTTACATACAGATGCATAGCCAGAGAACTAGAGTGCCTGTTAAAACATTACAATCGAGAGCTTCGCTCTACCATCGATACCTTGAAAAATATCAAAACTAAGTATATATACTCCCAAACATTTGCCCAACAGAGGCTTACTGGACTTTCGGGCCGAGGAGTCTCTTCAATCAAATCTAGCCTGCACTCCTCTGTCATACGCCACCTTAATTCTGCATGGCTCGCGCCAGGGGGTAGCTGAGCCCTTAAATGCTGAATTAGCATGCGCAGGCTTCCTTGGCGAGTTGAGGACTCGGCGTGGCTTCCATGAAAAGAACCAGTACAGAGGACCATCTCGGGCAGGCTTTCGACCGGGACACCCATACTTTGCAATTAATGAGCGAGGCGAGGCTTCAACCACCCTCTCTCTTCTTCATTCATTCCCAGCAGGTACTGGGATTTAGATCACGTCGAATCGGCGTCTGGAGAACACATTGCCCCCATTCTGAAACTCAATTCGGCACTTTTGGCCTTCCCTTCGTACAACCCTTTCTACTTTCTCGAGTGACCACAGGCCGTGACCTTATGCCTATTTTCCAGAGTGCTTTCGGCGTTTCGGGGTTCGTGGATAGGAAGAAGCAAGTCTTCTTTCTCTGAAATCGCGATGGGCGAAATGCCGGGAGAACCTAGCGGTTGCCACGCGTCCCCCCATTGATCCGACAGTTCCAAACTGATTCGGCAATACTGCGGGCCCGGGTCCGAGACATCTTCGACGCTTCGCGCTTCGAGGATATGAGAGAGTTGTTCCTTACGCTTTGAAATCGCGATGGGAAAAAAGGTGGAGAACCTAATCGCACACCGCATGTTCATCCAGGATGAACGACTAAGATCACTCTCGGTGCTTTGGGGCCCGTCTCGTCAAATGATAAACATTAGTGCCTCTCCTTTAGGCCTGCTCCTTTGTGACCAGACGCCAAAACCATGGGCCTAATTCTGGGCGCTTTCGGTGTTTCGGGATTCGAGAGGTGAAATAACGAGGTGCACTTACCCCTCAAACTCCCGAATGCCGATGTGATGCGGATGTGCACCACACGTACTTCAAATGAAAGGCCTAGATAGTATTCGTTATTATAAAGGGGGCTGCCCCCATTTACACGCTCGCTTGATGTGACCTGGTGCTAGGACCGTGGGCTCGGCTCCAAAGGTGCTTCCGAGGTTTTGGCGATTTTAGCTGTAAAGAATGGGAGGTTCCCTGTATCTCGAAATACCGATCCTCGATACGTCGACTGGCCGCCACCTGTCCCAATTGGATCGGACGACCCAGATTTTCCTTGAACTATGGGTGCTAACCTTCATGCTAAATCCTGGGCAACTCGACAACCTCGAAAACCGGATGACCATCGATTCGCTTTGCAGTTGAATCTCGGCGGCTGACAACCAATGCTTCGCTCGCTCACTTGACTTGCAACTGGAAAAGGGATTCTCCCATGCTACGTTCGGGCGCTTCCCATGCTACCTGCAGACCTGGGTACCTTTGTGCCCAAGACAAAAATTGTCGCTAACACGTCCCACTCTCAATGCAAATCAAATCTCCACCAAAATCCCTCCGGAAGAAACCAAGAATGGTGCTATGGCCTCTGCAAAAAAACCCAATAACTGAAATCTCCAAAACCCCTTCTCCTTGGCTAGATCGAACTGATCTAGCTCCACAAATGTGCCCCCCTTTGCTGGAAACCCTCAATGGCGCGCCCTCTTTCTCTCTCTACTTATGGCTGATGTAGAACTCCCCTAAAGCTGAGTAGATATGATGTAGAATGGTGAGGGAGGAATATTTCACCTTCGTGGCCAAGCTTGGATCGGGTTGGGTGGGATCTTTCACCACCTAGCTGATCTTTAGGGTTTGTTAAGTCAAAACCCTCAAAACCCCCAAGGCATGGGCTCAATAGCTAGAAGCCAGATATCAAAATTGATAATCAACATGAATGAGAGAATAGAGGCACTTGCATCTCTTTTATCCTTCCTTCTCACCTTGTCCCTCCAAAGTGACTTGTACTTTATTATTAATTAATTAATTAAATCACTTTAATTAATTAATTAACTATTTTACCTTTGAAAAGCACCTTATCTCTCCTTGTGGCCTCCCTGGCCACTGAAAGTCACTTCTCATCATCCTATCATGTAGTGTTGTTCCTCTCGATTCCAATGAGCGATCACACTAAGAGGTTCCTCCAAGTATTATGCCCAATATGACTTCCTTAGTGAATTTAATTAACCTGTAGCAAAAAATAACTCAAAATCATGAAAATCGTCAGAATGCAACGAAACCAAAGCCAAGCTGTGCAGAATGGATCATAATGATGAAATAAGATGAGCGATGCAAGCCAGACCCCAAAATACCTCTCAATAGTCATTGTACTCGCTATAACCTCCCTCTGGATACTCTGGTCATCATAACACTCTGTAATGTAGTGATGTCCCAAAGTGGGGACATTACAGTCCTCCCTGCTAGAATATTGCTTGTCCTCAAGCAATAACCGAATCCCTCCAAGTATAATATCGGGATCCCATGTCCACCTGTGGGACACACAGTAGGCCCCATCCAAAGATGAACTATCACACACTCTGCCCCCTGGGTCCCATATCAGGATGTGAACTGCAATACCCTGTGAATCATGATCCTGAATCATATCAACTCCAGGAGTCTCTTGCACATGACACATGGCCTCATCCCAGAATGAGTCCATCCTCTGAATCCATATCAACACCAACATAGTCTCCATCAACTGCACATGTTGCTGCCATAATGAGGTACTGCAAGACCCCCATGAGACACCCTCAAGTGATGTGCTCTCCTCAACACTGAAGCTCACTGGAAAGTCAAAATGAATTTCCCCTGCAAGAGTCCACTCGCCTCTATCAGTCAGTGATATGTTCAACCCTGCAATCCCCGAGTCCCATGCTAGTCCCTGCCAAGGATAACCACGCTGGTGCTGCACTACTATGATCATGATTGTTTGCTCCCTGTATGCATACTGGATCTCCCATTACTGGATCCTCATGCTAAAACACCTGTGGAAACCAAACCTGTTGTCAAGGAGTTGTACCTATAAAAGTAACTTTGTGGAAGTAACACCTGCCCAACCATATCCATACTTGATCATGAGTATCCAAAAGGGGAAACTATCACGCTCTATAGGAAAAGCCCCTACAAGCCCTCTCAAAACCAACCCAAAGTGAAGTATCTGGCTCTATGGCGCAACCTGGGTCATCATGAGGTGAAACAACCTACCAACTGTAACACCCTGTTTCCTTCAGTTTGTAACTTAATCATAAAATAGAATTGCCATGCTAAGGCATGTGGACAATGTAAATGTATTATTGTTTGGGTTGCCAATAACTGACTGTGGGGGTGAAGCCTTGAAGTACTGGCCATGATATCACTAGAGGAAGAATGTGAAAACTATACGAGAGGGTTCATTATATCAAATAACCCTAAATTTCCCTTGATGAGGATGAAAAACCTCCTTCGGATCCCAAGGAGAGAAATCAGTTAATGAAGAAAGGACCAGTGGTTCAATTATCAACTACCCCCATGAATGGGAGCATGGTCTAGCTGCAGAATGTCAGCCCGAAGTACCACAGAGACCTACAGACCTGAGCTTCCTTCTAACAAAAGGAACGTGATGGGTTGGGAACCTTCCAAAAAGAAGGAAGGTAAGATAGATACACATGAACAACCAGAGAGGATAGACGAGACGAGCGTGCAAGCTCATAAGGGAGATGCGTAGAGCTCTCCAAGGGATAAGAAATAGAAGGCAACGAGCTTAGTGCTAAGTGAGCATCTGATAAGCCTCGTTGAGGCCATAACAAAGAGAAATATCTTAATGTTGTAGAGAACAGAACCCGAGCATAAGCTGAACAGAGAAAGAACCCTTGAGAAATGTGAGAGTTCCCTGGTCATATCATGGCTTGGCACAGGGGTGGCCAGAGTGCTAAGAATAAATGCCTCTGAGCCTATGGTAGGGTGGAAGGATGAACACCCACAGTCAGTTAGTTGACTACCACTTGTAATAGATAAGTATTTTCATATCTTGTGTATTTAAGTGGTACTGTGAATTAAAGTTGGATATCCTATGAGTATATATTCGCTTAATAATTATACTATATCCCATTTATTCCTGCTTGATTGTGTAATCAGGCAAGTAGGAAATTGTATGAATTGGATGTGTTTTTATACTCATCAATGCTTGTGTTTCGTGGTGGCTTAAGCCAGAGCCACGAACTGTGATTTCGTCGACCTTAGGTACAGTTTCATGTACGCATGTCGACCCTCCTAATCATGTTGAGTCCCTTAGAGGATGGAGTTCGTTAAGCTCATGAGGGTTAGTGCAGGTATGCACAGGCTCTCTACAAGGCAAGTAAAGACTGAGAAACACTTAAGTTCTAGACTTGATGAAGGAGCGCAAGAATAGTGTAGAAGACCCTTCTAAGTGTTTAGCCCAGGAGAAAGAGTGCAACACTCTTAAATCCTTCATAACTGACGAAGCTCTGGAAAAACAGTTCAAGTATCGAAAGGGAATATCCTTTCATTTAGAAAATGAACGGATGCGATCCGTTCAGGAGGACCCATTGTCTGTCGCGACCGTTAGATTTGAAGAAGGGGCACAGGTGTTAACGCCTCGACTCCTTCAGTCTTTGCAAGATCGCACATGGGGTGATTCGCATGTTGGTGCGACTAAACTCCCAAAACTCGAAGTTACGACGTGATCTGGACCGTAGATCTAAGGATCTATCGAGACCCTTCTTGACTGTTGATTTGACGCGGGTGAATATCAGGAAATTGGGAATCGGGGAAACAGAGGTAAGCCAACCTCCAAAGTCGCAAAACGCGAAATCCTGATTCGCGAGAGAGGAGATCTAAACCATTGAATCCAGGAGGGTATGTGTCAGCAAGTCAGAAAATCTAGAGGAAGGCGAAGGTTGAAGTGTTGAGACACCCGAAGCCCGAAGAGCCGAAGACTCGTGAGTCATTGATCTGTGAGGAGATACTTGTCAATAGATCTCGAACTTCAGGGAAAAGCTGAAGTGGGTTTTCAGTTTGAGAACTGAGATCGCCGAAGCGCGAAGACCTGAAGTCTTGAAGAAAGATTTGGACAGTGGGATCTAAGGGAGACATGGCACGAATCCGTGAACTCTGGGTAAAGTCCCGAAGTGATTTGTAGTCATCGGATCTAAGAGGAGCGTGGTGTAGATCCATACACTCCGGGTAAAGTCCCGAAGTAATCCTCGATTGTTAGATTTGGGGGAGACACGCGTCAGTAGATCTTAGACTCCGGGTAAAATCCATTGGGAAAAAGAGGTTTGAGAGTTGAGATCTCAGAAGTTCGAAGACCTTAAGGGAATCTCGACTGTCAATCGAGAAGAGGGTCGTTGGACCGTTGATCTGGGTTGAAAGGCCAACCACCCGAAATGAAGGCAGGACCATTGATTGAGTAGGACAGGTGCCCATAGATCGTCAACTCCGGAGGATTGAAGTACGGAAGGAAGCTAGGTTTGAGATTTCAAATTCCCGGAGTCTGGAGTTGTGAAGAGATCTCGACCGTTGATCCAGAGGGAACTAACCTGATCCATAGACCCGAGAGGTGCAGATCTGAATCATTGATTTAGCTGTTATCATCAAGATCGTGAGATCGACAATCCCATAGCGTTGCAGGGACAAGAGTTGCGAGGAGTTTAATATATTGAGGGCGGACCACAATTCAAACCGTGGTTTCGTCAAGAAGACACGTGGAGGATGAAAGAGCATTGCGGGCCCAAAAGCAGTTTGAATCCAAACTACTTGTGACCGTGCCCGCAATCGCGTGGTCATCGTCAAGGTCATATCAAGAGGGGCTTATCAAACAAAAGGAGATAACACCCCACACTCTGATTTTTCACAGCAAGGTGAAAGGGAAGGTCACGGGTGCCCTTAAACCCACACCAAGAACTGAAAGGTTCTATGTTTAAGTATAGAATGAGAACATCAAGGTCTCAGAGAATTGTTTGGCTTCAGAATCGAAGATCCTTGACCAGGAGGTCGGACTAGTTCCCTGACCTTCCAAATTAGGAACTATGAATGGAGATTATATCCTTTAAGAAAAGCGAAAATTTTTATTCCCCGTCGTGGGTGTGTTACATCAACAAAATCGACTCTCAAATCCCATGGAAAACTTGCAAGTTTATCACTTCCAATCCCCACTAACTGTTGAAATAATGTAACTACGAAGAGCATTCTTATTATTATTGGATTAAATCCCCATTGCGGATTAATCATGTCATTATTATTATTATTGTTATTGGATTAATCCCCATTGTGGATTAATCATGTCGGTAATTGTATAAGGACCAAATCCCCTTTTGCAGATTGGTCATCGGACAATTATAAAGGGCGGAATAAGAAGTCAGCCCCAACAGTTATTATGGAAGACCCATAATTAATTAAAGGTGGGTTTACCCACCCAGAGTGAGAGGTCGGCCCTGCCAGTGGTGACCCTTCACACGTGCCAGTTTTGTATATATAGGAGGCTAGCGCCTCACTTTATCACACAACTCACTTGCTCATTATCTTATGAGGCAAGCTGCAATTACCAGTTGGAGAGAGGAGAAGAAGAGTGGCGCATCTCTTGGGGAGGACTATCTGTATTAGTTTGAGTTATCTCTTGAACATTGTATTAGCAATTTATGATAGGGAAGTTTTTGTTGGGTTTTCTTCCCCTAGAGGGTTTCCCAGGATAAATGTTGTGTCTCTTGTGAATGTGTATTTCTCAGTGATCTTGTTCTTATGATGCTCTAATCTATTGAAATGCAAAGAACTATAATAATGGCATAAACATTAACATGGTATCAGAGCCAACCTGAAGGAAGCACAATTTGCAAGAGGAAAAACGTCACTGTTACCGTACCCAAAAATTAGGATTTTGCAAAAGTGAATCTTTTCAACTCCCTAACCACCTAGAAAGTTGCGCCCTCTCCCAAGGATCATTTTGACACTTAGAGCACACCTTTTCAGTGGCTAGATCTCCCAAAAAGTGAAACCCTCGTTTCACAAAGTACCAGAAAACCAGAGTACCAGAAGTACCAGAAGTACCAGAGTACCAGAAGTACCAGAGTACCAGAAGCACCAATCCAGAAATCCACAGATCAGATTTGACAGGGTAAAAGTTGGATTTTCGAAATTTCGACTGCACCAGCTAAGTCGCCTCGGCCCAGCGCATCTATCCCCTGGATCAGAATTTCAAAATTCAAAGTTTGAAAAATTAGGGTTTCCTCATAAAACCCTAAGTTGCAGTTGCAGTTGCAGTCTCAGTACCAGTTGCAGTTGCAGCCGTAGAACCAGTTGCAATCACTCTTGAAGTTTTTGGTAATGATTACCGTTGCTACCAGATGGAGCCACTACTTGCAAATGCTATCCGAGGTATGTACTCACATATGGTTAATGGTTAAACCCTAAAGAGTATTTGCAGGAGAAGGGATCTTTTGCCATAGATCCAGAAGGATCTCAAGATCCAACACATTCAGAGGAATGATGCAACCCA
>JASDQU010099722.1:797203-808406 GCA_032191745.1 Picea mariana
CGTTGTCTATGATACATCAGCAATCAGTCTGCCTCCCATGTTAACTACAATGGGAAGCCACTGTCCATCAGAAATCTCAATCCACTTTCCGAATAGGAAAGCATCTGTCCAATCTGGAATTTTACAAAGATAAATGCTCCCTCCTAACTGGAGAGTTATTTCAATCACAAAAATAAATGTTTACGTACCTTCTTCTAGCTTGGAGAGTCTTCCCTTCTGGTTAATAGAGTTATTTCCTCGAGCTCTAGCTTGAGTATGCAAGTTCTTTCATCTTGAATATGAGCTTTAACAAAAATGTATGCTTATCTGCTCATCTGTGGAGATATGTATTGGAGAATCACTTTCTCCTTTCTGGACTTCATCATGGATAATGTAATGCTTGTACTGTAGTCTGGAACACTGTGAAGGCTTCTTGTAGATGTGAACAATAGAGTATATCATAGTTGGAGAACTGGAACATATCCGTGTGGCACTTCTTCTGTCATCATGAGATCTGATCTTCTGAGTAGTCATCTTGATGTTATAGGAAATCTTTACCACGCTTATGTTGTGTGTTGGAGATTCTTCACCAAGTTGTCTTCTTCTTATCTGCATACAGGAGTATCTTTCTAGTATGCCTCAAAGTCTTGAGATTGCTCTGCATGCACTCTTTACTCAATTTTCTTCTGGAGAACATTCTTTACATTCATCTGATGTAGAATTCTGACTTATGGATGTTGTGGATAATATAATGACTTATATAGAGATAAGTCTGGTATACTGGAACAATCAATCGTCATAGTCTTCTCCCTCCATCTGGGAGAACCTCTGGTTCTGGATCTTGCAATGCTTTCATTCATAAGTCTTCCGTACACTGTTCTTCATCATGACTTTCAGTTCTTCTGCTTGATTGCCTTTTAGTGAGTTCATATTAGGCTGGTAATCTTGTGATTCTTGATACCATGACTGGCTGTTCTGATTCTTCTTTCTTGGAATCTTCATGTTCTTCTTTTTCTTTAGTTCTTGGGTCCATGGAGTTTCTTATAGATTCCATGTCCTAGAGATTCCACTTCTTACTTTCATCATCGATTCACGGATTTGGATGGACAACCAGGAATACTTTAAGGCTTCTCTTCGAAAGGTATTCTTCTGCGGTTTAGCTGAACACGTATTGTCTTTCATGACTGCTACCATGGATATATACATTTCATCATCTTCAATGGATCATAGGATTAGCTCTCTCCTAATCTTTGCTTCATGTAAGAGTGCATATAATCTGCTCCCTTCGTCTGTCTGCTTTCGTCTATGTCCTTATTGTCTTCTATAATATATAATAGAGTCCACGCTTCCATCTGCAACCTTATTGTCTTCTACAATATATAATTGGCTTTCTTGTCTTAACAGAGTCCATGCTTCCGTCATAAGTCTTTCCCCAATTTCTCTTGTTGTCTGACTTCTAAGTCTCTTCAGGATTGATTCATCTTATCTTGCAGTAGCTTCCACATGATTTGTATTTCATCCTTTCATATGTATTATCTTTTGATATTCATTCTTATCTTATTGTTATTCCATAGGTATAGATCTTCTTGGAACACATTATCTTCCAAGAGATAGATATACAAGATATGTACAAGGATGATGCAAGCAAGATATGTACAAGAGAGTAAGAAGAGTGNGCAATCGATGCTTCGTGTTTTTTCTTTCTTTTCTTTAGCTCGGGATACTGATTTCTGTAGTGACCATACTTCTGACAATTGAAGCATTGTATTTATGAGATGTCTTTCTCTTGATTTGGCTTCCTCCTTGAACCAAACTTCTTTTTGTTTCTGAAGTTCTTGAATCTTGCTGTGAAGGCTTGATCATCGTACTTCTTTTGAGGTTTCTCTTTTGCATTGATCCTTGATTCTTCTTGTGCACAACAAGTCCAGAGTTCTTCAAATGTCGGGTACTCCTTCCTTGTATTCATGCTTGCGGAAAATGCATCCCATGTCTTGGGAAGACCATTAAGTACTATGTTCACCAATTCATTTTCTGAAGTGATCTCTTCAATAGCTTGTAGTTGATCTCTTAGCTGGGAGATCATTACAAAGTAGGATGTTATGATGTCGTCATCATTCATCTTCATGTCACGGAGTTCATTCTTCAGACTCATAACTTGTCCAATGTTTCTGACTGAGAAGAGATTCGTTAGGGAATCGTACATTTTCTTTGATGAGTCAAGATGGGAGATGTAGGGTATTAGGTGGTCTTTTATGGAATCCACTATGATACTCATGGCATTTATGTCAACGTCTTTGAACTTCTCCATAGCTGCAACATTCTGCGATTCCTTCTCTTCTCCTTCTGTAAACTCTGGCTTCACGATCTTTCCTTTCACAATGCCCAACACTTTATTCTTAGCAAGGATGAGATCAATCCTTGTCTTCCATGCTCTAAAGTTAGAAGCTCCATCTAACTTGTTCTCAAACTTCATAGAGTTCGTCATGGCTTGCTTGACTTGGTCAAACCCTAGATTTGACCAGAAATCCAAACTTCACGTCTTGGCCTTCTGAGAGTACCAGGAGATGCGTTGGGCTAGGGCGCACTGATCTATCCGGAGATTAGGTCAATCTTGTCACTTAAGGTGCCTCGATAAGAGGTTTAGGGTTTCTGCAACTGCTTCTGCTAGTAACCCTAGCTGCAGTGTTTCTGGAAACTGCTCCTGCTAGTAACCCTAACGATAGTTCCTCAACGAGCTCAATATCTAGCGGCTATATTTCCTTCCAGTGTTTTAGGCTGACTGAAGGGGTGCGGGCCCATAACCTGTTAGAATATAGAATATGGTGTGCTCATTTTACCATTGACGATACCCTCGTCACCCAACCACAGGCTGAAGCCTCCCTCCGAGCACCTTAACCTTGACTGAGAATTCCTCCGGAAGAAAACCCTAGGTTAGATAGCCAAACAAGGAGTAGTGCATCAATCCCCAAGGATAGCGCATCACAAAAAGCTGATCAGATAGTTCAAACCCTAGCCAAGAGATATCCAAACCAAATACTGAAACTTGCTGCTACTGCACCTGCACCTGCAACCCTCCTCCAAACCTACGCACCAACTGCAACTACAATGCGCACCAACTGGGAAAACTGCAGTCCTGAGATGTGACAAATGAGAACTGGCGCCCTGTATTTATACTGGTTCTGCCAAATTTGTTGGGGCCGACTTCTCCTTCTAGATAGTGTCTGTTCAGTATATTATTATTATTTATGGTCGACTTCTTCTCTTGGAGACTAATAGCCTAATATAAATTATCTTCTTGAGCCAACAAGGCTTCTAGGGTTATTAGCCAATTCATTAGGGTTTCTCTTGCTTCTCGGAGTCTTCTATTCTCGTCAGGTTCACACGTGGGGGTAAATACCTCCCGCAGCTACCATAATATTAACACATACATCATAAGGCAGGTCAATCTTTGCATAAGTAACAAAGCCAGAAGGAGAACATAAACCTGGAGAAGCTAATCCATATGCGAACTCAGGCTGTCATGAATGTTGTACGCTAGAACGAACTTTTGGCCACAAGTTGGGCATCGCTTGTTTGTTGGAGCTTCAGTCATGGCGTCGAACATGAGGTCCATTCGTTGGCCAAGAATTCGTTGAATGTGTGCCTGGTCATCAAGCTTCTGCCGCATTTCAAAAATGAGCTGAAGATATTCATCCAGGAGTCGAAGCAGGGAGAGATGAGTCAGCTCCTCCGCCAAATAAGCATCCATAGCCGAATCTGCATCCATAGTCGTCGGTTGATTTTCCACCTGCCAACTAGGAGGAATTTATTCCTCCACAATGCATCCACCAGTGCTAAACCGTGTACCGGCGTGTGGACTCTGAGAGGGGCTATTTTAGGATGGAAGCTCAACGAAGGAGTATGCTCCTCGTGAGGGAGAATTTTCTCATTGGCAGGGCAGTTGGCAAAGTCTATTGTGGGATTGTAAGGGGGAGGCAAGGGTTGTTGAGGCGGTTCCAACCAATTTTGGCTTGGGTCGGGAGTGCTTGTGGTGATTAGAGAAAGTTGAGAGGGGTCAAGCCTGTTGCGTTTGGTTAGGGCATTGTAATACAACGGTCCCCTTCTAGATTTTCCCCTCTCCCTTGGCATGGCGTAGGAATTTTGGGTGGGACTGTGCAGGAAGATCAACAAAGGAGTAGTGGCGGGTGGCCAGAGGTGCGAGAGCAAGAGGGAGCCGAGGAGCAAAAGAGCTTGCCAAAGTGATAAAGTGGGAGAGCGCTCAGCGACGCTAGCCTTCATAATGCCTTGTGAATTGACAGGGATGGTCGCCATGAAAGCCGAGGTGACTGCTCTTCTAGACTTGGTACCTAGTTTTGTACGCCCAACCTGGTTCGCGCAAGGGGCCATTAAATCTGCATGGATATCCTAGCGCACTACCATAACTCATGGCTTAGTGTGGGTCGTTAAAATGGGATGGGAGGGAAGCTGGCGGCTGGGGTTAATAACACCCGTTGTTGCTAGTTGCCACCTGTCGTCCACTGAGGACCATCTGTCACCCCATCCGAGAAAGATTGATCATAATATTAATATAGTTATTTAGTTTATTTAATTTGTATATAATAATAGGAAGATAATAAAAAATGTTTATTCTTTTCATTTTCACATCTACATTTTTGTATTTTATGCAAAATCCACAATGTTATTCCTTCATTCCATGGTTAAGTTTTTGCATTCTTACATTGTTATATCTAGTGCGGAGGATTTCAAGTTGCTCTTTCTTTTTCTGCATTTTATCATTTTTAACATTTTAACATGTAAGGAGTCGTGTAGCTCTTTTTTCCCATAGTTGAGTTCCGCATTTATACATTGTCGCATGTAGTGCAAAGTGCATAACCAAGTTTCTGGATTGTTCTTTCCTCATCTACATTTCCACGTTATGCAAAATACAAAATGTGATCTTGTTACTCTTTCTATTTTTCTACATCGCTATATGAGTGCCTAGCATCCTTGTTTGTTTCCCTAACTCTTGATATGGGGATAATATAAACTAATATTATTCTCCAAATAATAATAATGATTTAAAGTAACATGTATTTTAATATTATTTTTGATTAAATATATTTGAATATTTTTTCAAATATTATTTTAATTATATTTTTTTATTTTTGTTTTTTAATTAAATATATTTCAATTATTTTAGATGGAAAATGTTTTAAGTGAGATTTGAATCTGGATATAAAAGATTAAATTTCTCCTCTCAATTATCTAATTAAACTCAAATAACTTAAATATTTTTTATTTTTTTATTAAATTTATGATGATGATGATGATGATGAACATCCACTGAGACCAATTGGTCTATCAGACCTTAAAAAGGTAAGAGATTACTCCAATTTCTTCAAATTGTATTTCTATGCTCAAAAAATATTGAGAGAAGCGTTCCAAGATCACCATAGTTTTGATGACTTAAGAGGTTAGGAAGGTCGGTAATGTGAAAGATATTTTTAAATTGAGATCTAATATGCATATAGGGAGAGCAATCCAAGAGGAAGTGTTTTTCATCTTCTATCGGCGTAGTGTCACAAAGGTGACAGATTCTCTCATCCCATGGTGTTTTGGGAGTTGTCCAACGCCTAGTTTCACTATGTAGCTCGTGAGAGTTTATTCTTATTTTAGCATTGTTGATTTTCTTCTTCGCACTTTTCAAAACTGAGAGGTAATTTTGATCTTCTAAATTAGGGTTGACCACCTCCTTGTAGTATCTTAGTTTCCTTTTATCCACTAATTATTTATCGCACCACAATGTTTCCTTAAATTTAGAAGTGATAATATTTGTAATATTATCAATATTTTGCATGATGGCTTCTTCTTGTATTCCCCAATGATTTAGCCAAGATTTGGCATCTTTATGTCATCCTCACTTGAGATGTTGGTGGTTTTGACTAGAGTTTGAATCAATTTTGGGGAGCCTCTTGTCATCCATGTTGTTTATCTTATTCTTATACGTTAGGAATCTAATCATGGCAATGCTCTCAATGGGTGAAAGGCTTGCTTCTATGAGGAGGATAGGATAGGGTATATTGCCCTTGATTTTGAGACTTTAAGTTATAAAATTCTTTTGGACTTGTTCTATCTTTCTCCATGATTTTCTAGATAAACTGTAATGTCAAACTTCACACCCATATAAGATAACTGGAGTGACGAGAGTGTGAAAGAGGATTTTTTTTTATCCCAAAGCCAAAGGTCTGTTGATTTTCAATTATTTTCGAGCCCATAATAAGCTTTCCACCCTCCATTTATCCTTTTTCAATGTTATAGTTCAAATTGAGTTTGTGGTAGATATCGATTCCAAGATACTTGTATGAAGACACTTCCTCCAAGCTATTGTTGTCATAAACAAAAGTATCATAGGTGATCCTTTTGGATTTAATTATCATAACCTCTTTTTTTGTTAATGTTCACAGTTATGCCCATGCTATAACAGAAGTCCTTGAGGGTTATTATTTGCTTACCTAGGTCATAGAGACTCTTCACCATAAGAATGATATCATCAGCATAAAGAAGGATGATGATGACTATACTAGCGAGAGTCAATCCAACACAACATGCGTCCTCCAAACAATCTTATAACTTATCAATATAGATGTTGAAAAGGGTGGGGGATAGGGGACAACCTTGCTTGACTCTTATATTACAGTTAATTTCTTTCGACCAACCCTCGGTGTTCCTAAACTTGGCAATAAAATTATCATATAGCCTTACTGCAACAACTCTTAACTCAAGAGGGACTTTAATCTCTTCTAACATGTTCCATAGGTTAGTCCCGGGAACATTGTCAAAAGAGTTTATAAATAAACAAAACAACAAAGAAGATTGGTTTTATCATTACGAAACTCCTTTGTAATGATCCTAAATGCAACAAGGTGGTCCATAATGGGATGGTAGCCTCTAAACCCAGCCTGGCCTCTAGCTCTTTTCCCATGGATTTATAGCCAAGTGTCGATCTTCTATTCGAAAATACTTCCATATAGCTTAGCTAAAATGGGGCTAATCATAATGGTCATGTAATTAGAGGGATTGCTTTTATCCCCTCTTTTAAAAATAGGTACAATGAGGCTTTGAGTCCAAAGTTTTGGGAAGCCTTGTTGGATAGCTAAATTGAAGAGCTTATGTGTGTGAGGGATGAGGATAGGTCGTCCAATTTTTAATATTTTAGCTTGGTAACCTTTGATGTCCTTAGCTTTTTCTTTTGAGAACCGCTTAACCCCAAACTTAATGTCTTCTATAGAAGACACTCCATCCTCTGTAGAGTTGTTTGGCATGTTGTCCATGATGTTAAGGGATTCATACATATTTTTAAGGTGGAAATTCCAGTCCTTCAAGGGGATCTTATTATTTTCTTTAGTTTTACGAGTTAGAATTTGTCTCCAAAATTCCTTAGGATCTATCTTAAATAGGTGCAAAAGCTTCTCTTGCTTTCTATGTATATAGTCTTTTTTTTCCGTTTAATTAAGGTTTTGTATCTTTTTAGCTTATCATATTTTAAAGATGCATTGGAAGCATCCCTAATGGCTTTTCTAGCAATTTTACATTTGTTATTGTACCAAGGGTTAGTTGTACTATTTTTCTTTTTATGTAGCACCTCAATAGAGAAATTGTTAATTGAAGTAGAGAGGGTTGATGTAAAATTTTGATAATGAGTTTTAAAGCATTGCTTAAGTCTTTTAAGAAGATACCGACTATCTTTTTTGTCAAAAAGTAAGTGCCTTTGGCTATCATAGTGATCCTCTACAAAGATTTTGTGCATGGAAAAGTTAAGAGTTAGGGCTTAGAGGTCTATGATTAGAGTCAGGTTCGTGGCCATCTAAAAGATCAAAGTTTACTATTTGGTTGTACATAGGGATCTATCTGATATTACATAATCAACAACACTACTACCCAGCCCATGGATACAAGTCATCCTGTTAGAATTTGACCACTTCTTTAGACCATTTCAAATTATTAAATCTTGAGAACTACAGAGCTTGATTAACTCAGTCCAAACAAATTCTCAATCAGGTCTTCAAAATTTATTTTGTAATTGTTAGCTAAGACAAGGTCCTCATCTAGCCAAAGAGGATTAGGGTTGGAGTCATTACTTAAAATAATATCTTGATTGGTTGCATTTATAGCATTAAAGTCTCCTAACATGAGGCTACTACCTTAATTTTTCATATTGTAGATAACTTGCTCTAAGCTTTTGTAGGGACAATTCTTATCTAGATTGTTGTTTGTATAAAAAGTAGAATTACTGGGTGCGGAATAACATATTGTTGTATAAATCTTCTTAGCATTAATATCATATATATCCATCCATATGTATTGATTGAGAGGATCTTTCTTATGAAGTTGGATGTGAGGAGATATGTTCATTTTTATGTAACATGCTATGCCTCCAATCCCTCTACAGGAGGACCTCTTATTCCATGTGGACCACAAAACAAATCCTTCGATATTAGGGACTTTACATTCTTCATGCTCCCAAGTTTCAACCAAGATAATAATGTCAATGTCACTCGAGATCCAACTTAGTATAGGCCCTTTAATCCATGGAAAACCATGGCAGTTCCAAAAGAGGATCTAGAGTGTCCCGAATTGCTATTTTATCGTTGTCATTTTGGTCTCTATCCCTAATAATAACTTTTCGGTTCCTAATTATTACCCATTTTCCTTCCTTTCTAGCTTCCTTTACCTTTTGAACCTCCTTCCTTAATTTAGCTTGATCTTTTGGAATGAGGTCTTCATTTATAAATATTTCAGACCCTTGTAAGCTCGAAGTTTTACTAAGTATGTCATATTTGTGGACATTAGAGCTTACCATAACCCAAATCAACATATCTTCATGTTCAATTGTTTTTCCCAACCTTGTTGCTTCTATAAGGCCAATTGTTTCAATTTGTGATTTATTTTTTAATTCTTCCTTGACTATTGCTAAGGTGTCCTCATCTTTTTGTTCTTTTATACAAAAAAATATGAGGTTCAAGGCTCTTTTGTTACGTTCATGGTCTAACTCTATGAGCTTATTCATTTCTTGTTTAATAGGTTCTATATCGAATTTGTGTTCCATGCTATTTAGGGCCAAATTGTTAATTAGCTTGCCTTCTAACTCTTTAATTTTGTCCCTAAGATTGTTATTTTCATCCACCTCTTCTTCCTTCGTTTATTGTTTTTGTTCCTGCTTGTTTTTTTTTTCTATTTCTTGTAATCTAGCCTCCATATTGTGTAGCTGAATATGAAACCCTCGTAGTTTATTGTCCATCTATCTCTAAATATTATCTTTGAAGGATCTAAATTTATTATCAAGCATTTCTAATAACTCACTTCAAATCATTGCTACTAATTTACTTTGAAGTTTGACTTCTCTCTCTTCTCTATGCTTTTATGTTGATTCTATAAATTCATGCAAACATTTTTCTATTGATTCTATAGATTCATGCAAACTTTCCATGGTTACTTTGTTAGGCCTTCCTCTATTAGATTCAGGTATCAATGGTAAATTACTCATATTGAAAAGAAAAATAAATAAATAAGAAACTTGTGCACCTGATCCACAGAAGGGTTTGAATAGTCACTAACAAAGTTATCGTAGATCAAATTTACTGTAAACGAGATTCATATTCTATATAGGTTATTTATGTGACTCCTTTTGCTCAATAAAGCACCCACTTGGGATAAATTGCAACGAAGGAATTTCAATGGGCCAAGAAGATTTTGTCTACGCAAAAAATACTGTGAAACAAACTTTCATCTCTTCTTGGAATGTTTCTTCTCCAAAGCAGTACGATCAGAGACACAAAGGACCATATGGTCTTCTTACACTTGGCATGGTGAATCTTTAGATGATGCATTCAAACATTGGTTAGATAGCCAACATACTATAAACTTCAAAGTTCTCCCCTTGAATGTGGCATGGGGTATTTGGATTGCATGGAACCACTCTTTATTCGAGGATGCATATCCCTCCCCTTGTCACTATGTTCTTCAAAGTTTGGCCATCCTTTCATCCTACCTAAATATTCTTCCTTCTCTATGCCAAAATCATGGTTCTAATATCATCATTCAAAAGTACATGCCTTAGGCATTCTTTGATGAAGCTACCCATGGGAATCTGTCCATTGGAGGAGCAGGTGGCATCATCTACCTCTCAGAAAACCAATGTATTTCCTTCTCTGTCGGCCTTGGGAAAGAAACAAACAATTTTGGTGAATTAATGGCATTAAAGCTTACTCTTCTTCTAGTCATGGAACAACTAATCACTTAGATGCACATCTATGGTGATTCTTTACTCACGATCAACTGGATGAATGATGTTTTGTCTATGCGAAACTACACACTTCTACCTCTTTTTTGGGACATCAAAAGGTTTACAAACTTTTTCTCTTGCCTCTCGTTTAACCATGTTTTTAGGGATCAAAATCAAGAGGTCGATCATCTCTCAAAATTTGGAGTGATAGTGGATCGGGGCTGCTGGAAAATCCTTGAAAAAACCAAGAAGGGCACCTCTGAATGTCTTCACAATTCTTGGCTACAAATATGATTAGAGGCCTCTCACGATTTCTACTACGACTAGCTCAAGGATCAGTTGTAGTTTCTTTTACATATATTATGCTTGAGTGGTTTTTGTAAGGGAGCATTTACTGAAAATTTCTATAAACCCATGTATCAAAATTGCTTAATCATATGATTTAAGTGGGACTTGCCAGTTTCTTTTGATAAATGTATAACTCATATATTTTGTTATTTTTTGGGTTTTTTTTTGTCCTTTTTCAGACTCCATGTTGTTCTTATGGAGATGGATGGGCTTTCATCTATAGGAATTCCTCCAACATCTACAATTGTATTTATGTTTTCTCTCAAAATAAAATTATTTTTTTTCTTTTTCTTTGGACACACAACTTTAATGATAAATTGATTAATTTATTTAAAATTATAGTAATACACACAAGTATTTTTATGATAAATTGATTAATTAATTTAAAATTATAATAATGTTTTATAGTTATTAAAGTTAATTTTTTAATAAAGCTTTAGTAATATTAGAAAAAAAAAAATCTACTTTTCTATTTTATATTATTTTTTTTTTCTAAAATAATAATATTTTATATTTTCTTTAATTATGATAAAGTTGTGATTTACATCTTAGTTCTTATTATTTTTTAATTAATATATATTATTTTATTCATGTACTTAGCACTAGAGTAATATA
>JASDQU010099722.1:808450-830269 GCA_032191745.1 Picea mariana
TATATATATATATATATATATATATATATATATATATATATATATATATATATATATATATATATATATATATATATATATATATATATATTCTCAAATCTAAATATTTTTAAATTCAATAATTTATATCTCAAATTATACAACATTTATTACTTAAATGTATATTAATTATAACATTCATATTATATTAAAAAATAAAATGTTGTACAAACAATAATAATAATAATACAAAACATCTTAATATAATTTTAAAAATCAAACTTTAATATAATTTTAAAAATCAAACCTTATGGGATCATTAACAAGCAATATATATTAAAAAATTCTCTCCCATAACCCTTCGCATAAATAGATGACAATGGAGAATTTATGAGTTTGTGATGAGCTTGCTTTCCCATAATTGAATTTCTTCTAATGTAGGGGCAGGGCCACTTTTACTTAGACAAAATTATATATTTTCCATTTAAGTATAGATGACAATGGAGAATTTATGAGTTTATAATGAACTTGCTTTCCCATAATTAAATTTCTTCTAATGTAGGGGCGAGGGCCACTTTTACTTGGACAAAATTATATATTTTCCTTTTAAGTATACCATTCCCTTAGGTTACTATCACTTATCGAGACTTTTATCCATTTTATGAAATTGTTATGCTAGTCAACCAATTAACCATTTGTCTTGAAGACCTTATAACATACTCAAAAATTTTGATGCCATACTTATCCATTTCACTTTACTCGTATTTTTCATTTTTGATGCCATACTTATCCATTTCACTTTAATGGTATTTTCCACAAATGAATTATTGAACTTTACAATAAATTTATGAATGATTAGTTTTGAAATTCATTCAAAAATATTTTTCATAACCCTTCAAGAACTTTTTTCCAGAAGAAAATTAGCTCAATTATATTAATGAAAATATAATTTTTTGCATCGACTAGACCCCACAGATACAAAGAAGTACAAGTCCATAGACCATGCCCATAGAAAAATCACATACACCCCCAGAAAAGCCAAAACAAAACCAACACGCAGGCTGAAAAGGAAAAATAGAGTAGGGCTAAAAACCCCAAACAAAACCTCGGAGCCACCTCCACCGCAGATCTCTGGCTTTAAACACCAAAACGCACCAGGAAACTAGCCCTCAAAAGCATGAAGACAAATTCGACAAGAAAAAAAATCAAAGTTGTGCACCAGAAACAGAAGACGCGGGCAAGTGAGCTCAAAACTCGGACACCTATCACGACCTCTAGTCGCCTCCACTAGAGTGGTCGCTGCCAACCGCAGCCGGATACCCGTCGTTGTGTATGAGACCACCGTCATCCTTTGGCGAACGAAGCATGCCCTCTCGCACTGGTTGGGTCCGCCTCGACCCCTTGACACCGCCACAGAATGGTCAGCCGCAGCCAACTGCATGAGCTCAAAAATTCCACCACCACCGTCGTCGTCGTCCTCAAGCCATCGAATGACCTATCCCGCGCGCTCTGGAAGGGACATAAGACCTCGCTTCTCAATGGCGGCCATGGATGCGGCTATTGAAAACTTAGTCATAGAGCCCGCAGAGAAACCCTAATGGACTCTCAAAATTGTGGACTCTCACCTCACTCCGGGTTCGGGTAGACCAGTTGGCTAAAAACTCTCAGAATCAACCCCTAAAGAACTTGGACGTACTTTGTTGGATTGTTAGATTAAGCATTAAAATTTACCACCATAACATTATTTAGGTTTTTTAATAAGTTTTATAAAATTTTATTTTAATTCATTTATTTAATAACTTGAATTTTTTTAAAGTTTTAGTTTAAATGTGTTAAGTTTTTGCTTTTTTTGGCATATTTTCTAGGGATATTTGCCCCAAATCCGATGAGATATTGTTGGATCTTCATATTTGAATGGTTAAATATGTATAATCTAAGTACTCTAGGGTTTTTCAGCACTTTGAATCCATTTCTGCATTCAGAAATGCAATTTAAACAACAAAAAGTTATGATTTCATGCGAATTTATGTTGTTGGATTCTCCCAAGAAAGACAAAAACACAGAACAATTAGACAACGCCTTTTTTTAAATGGACTAAAACTTTTTAGAATAAAATTTTATAATCAATATTTTTTTTTAACAGAAACGATTGAGAATTTATATTAAAACAGATATTTGTGTTGTCGCACATTACAAAAAACAGAGTATTGGGTTCTTTGGAATGTGCCTGGAAAGCTATCTGGTTTATGCATTCTAATTGAGCCAATGGAACGGATCCAATAGGAGCTACTAATTTACCATGTAAAAATGACTACATATGAGGACAAAATTAACAAAAATTTACAGGCCATCAAAAAACCTCTCTAAAGGTTGTGAGAAGCTTCTGCATCATCCTGGAAAATTGTTGGATTTGCTTCTGGTTGTTGGTTTCCTTCTCCTGGGTTGGACCATGCTGGAGCCATCGGTGAAGCAGGAGGTACTAGAGGATGATCATTACTTGCTGCAGAGTGAAAAGTTGATGGGAGCCTTGAGTCAGTTGATTCATTGGAATCTGTTGGATGTTGAGGGTGGTCGAGTGCATTTCCCATATGTTGAGTGAGTTCTCCAATATGTTTGGTGTTCGTGTTGATCCCACACAGAGCTAATACAAGATCTTGATTATGCCTAAATTCTTATTGATGCAGCTGGCCTTGCAAGTTGGCAATATCACTATGAAGCTCCTGGTTTTCCCTTTGAAATTCCGTGAGACGTGAATATGTTCTTTCTTCTACACGCCTGACATCCATTCACAGAGACCGAAATTGATCTCTAAGTTCCTCAGATGCAGGACGGGCAGGTGCAGGGGGCTCTGGATCTCCACCACATGATGGTGAGAGGGCGCGGAAAAACAATGTCCTGGAGTTCTTTGGAGAATTGCATATATGTTCTTGGAGGGGAGCGAAGACTTTGCCATATTTGAGGGAGGGAGAACGCCTGTGCACACTTGAGAGTACAGAAGGTCTAAATTGACGATGAGATTGTTCACAGTGGAGAGAAAGGAAGATGACACGATGGTTGCTAGGAAGGGCGTCAAAGGGTACGAAGGAACTGTCGATAAATTATGCTGGGGAACGGAAAGAGAGGAAGGTGGCACGAGGGAGAGGGGGGGAGGCATGTGGTCATGGGGACAGAGCCACGTGATGAGGGGAAAGGCCCAGGTGGCGGGAAGGAGGGGTATAGCGAGGAGTGAGGCTGGGAAGATAGGTTGGGTTGAAGGGAAGAGGGGAGAAGGGAAGGAGGGGTCTAGCGAGGAGTGAGGCTGGGAAGATAGGTTGGGTTGAAGGGAAGAGGGGAGAAGGGAAGGAGGGGTAAATGAGAGTTCCGTAGAGAGTTAGATCCAAGCTAAAGTAGGGAAACCATCTAAGACGGGGGGAGTTAGGGAATCCATGCATGGGATTCAATTTGATTTATGAAAAGTTTGCTCTGCTCCAAACTCTTTATTGATTTTGTTAAGGGATCGACTTCTTGGTTTTGGGAACGAAGAATGTGGAAGAAGTGCATCTTGGAGAATTTTCATTTCAAGGTTTTAGTTCGGGAGTGAAGGCCATTGGGAATTTGGATGGCAGAATTTTTTTGGTTGAGGAGATCCTTTATTATTAGTTCAGAGTCTCCGAGAACAGTAAGGTTGTGGATGTTTCTCGAGTGTGCGATTTGGAGCCCCATGTAAAATGCAAGGCTTTCTGCTTTATTATTAGTGGTCTTCCCTAGCCCCTAGGAGTATTCCACGATCTTTTGTCCATCGTAATCAAAGATGATTCCCCCCACGCCTGAAGTCCCCAGATTACCTGTTGAAGCTCCGTCAAAGAAAATAATTGAAGAGGATTGTTGTCTTTGCCAGTGGAGGAATTCATTATTGCATGGGCACAATTTCCATTATTGCCTCTTGTTTTCTCGTTTTGATAGCAGAAGATGTCTTGAAGGGGTGGGGCCCAAAATGTATGCAATCCATTCTTCTTCGTTTCACTCTAGGGAGCCTGTCAAGTCATAATAAATTTCTCTGGACGAGAAGACTTCGGAGACTAAGCGACATATTTTGGCTAAGAAGCGTTTCAGGGGGGAGCTTCTCATGAAAAATAGCCTAATTTTGGGCAAGCCATAATTCCCAATAGACAAATTTGAGAATTTATCTCCAAAGGGGGGTGAAGTGTTTCTTGTTTTTGAAGCTGCCAGAATATCTTTGCTTCCATGAGACAAAAAGATCATTCTAGTTCTCAGGGGGAGGGGAGGGGACAGGGGAAGGTAGAGAAGGTTCCATATTTGAGAAGAGAATGGGTACTCCAGGAAGAGGTGAGGAATGGATTCGGAGGCTGAAAGACAGAGGGGGCATCGGGAGGGACCCAAAATTCCCCGTTTTTGCAAGTTTTCTACTGTTAGTATTTTGCCATGGGCCATTAGAAAACATAAGATATTTACTTTAGGCATAGAAGGGTCAGACCAGATTTCTTTCCAGATTTTGGAGACTGGAGGCCCTGGTCATAAGATTGTAGGAGAGAATAACCTGCTTTAACATAGTAGATTATGGAGCCCCAACTATGAGAGTCGGGTATATAGAGATGAGTGGGAGCACAACCGACTAACTTATTGAATAAGGTGGAGATCAAGGGTCGAAGGTGGACAGGGGTGTTCAACGGTTTTCAATTTGACCAGTCCCCATCATAATCCCAGAGGCAGAAATCTTTGAGAAGAAGAAGACCCCTGGAGTAGCACCAATATTTTAGGGGGTAGAAGGACTCTTGACTGTCCAATGGCTCAAGATCCAGGATACGGTTGATCCAGACATTTATATAGGATCCATTCCCTGGGGCCCATGAGAGTTTAGATTTGATAAGAGGGGATAGATGTTTTAGGAGACACCAAATTGGGGAACCAGGGAGGGGGGGTATCCAGACATTGCAATCTTGAGGAGTTGAAGTATTTGGATATTAGAGTTGATTTCCACCATTTTATAGTTCCTGTGATTAAATTCCAAGCTAGATTTGCTCCTAGAGAAGTATTCATTAGGATATGATCTCTGATAGATAGTCCTCCTTTATTGAGAGGTTGGCATACTTGTTTCCAATTGAGGAGGTGGAATTTTTTAGTATCTGTTTTCCCACTAGCCCAAAGGAAACTTCAGAGAGATTCAGCTATTTTTTCAAGAGCCCCTTTTGGGGTAAGAAGGCTAGAACACTGAAATATGGAGAGTGAGGAGAGAACATATTTGAGAAGCACTATTTTTCCAGTTGGATTGAGCCAGCGACCTCCTCAACTTTGGATCCTTGCGAGAATTTTGTCAATGACGTCCTGCCAAGCCGTAGTTCCATAAGAATTTAGGAAGATAGGAATACCTAAATATTTGAAATAGGTCCAAGTAGTGATGACAGGGAACCCAAAAATTCTGGCAATATGGTCTTTGATGTGTCCTGGAACGTTCCATCCATAGATCGTGCATTTAGCATAGTTCAATTTTCCTCTAGAAGCCAAAAGAAAAGAGTCGAGAACTTTCTGAAAGCGATTGGCTATAATTACGGAAGCTGCCCCTAGAAAAAGTGTATCATTTGCAAATTGAGAATGATTTATTTCCTTGAACCCTCTTGCGATGAGTAGCCCGAGAGTCGGCCTATCCTTCTTTCTTCTTCCAATTTTCGACTGAGAGAATCAGCTAGGAGGATGTAAAGGAAAGGGGAAAGGGGACATCCTTGTCGAAGACCTCTGTTGGCCTTGAAGAACTGCGAAGGGCAATCATTTATCGGGGGGAGATCCAAGGGGAACCAATGCAAGCCTTGATCCAGCAAATAAAAACTTCAAAGAAACCATAAGCTTTTAGGATTGACTACATAAAAGAATGTTAGACTCGATCAAAATCATTCGCCATATCTAGCTTGATGACCATGCCCGGAGTGTTTCCTTTTTTGTTGGAATGAATGACCTCTTGAACAAGCACGATATTGTATGTAATCTGTTTGTTTTTTAAAAAACCTCCTTGATTTTCTGAGATAAGAATGGATAACGAGGGTTTTAGGCGATTTGCAATGATCTTAGTGAGGATTTTATACAAGGATTTGCAAAGGGAGATGGGACGAAAGTGGGAGAAGTTTGAGGGATTGGAGTCTTTGGGAATGAGGGATAGGAAGGTAGAATTTGTGGCTCCTCCAAGTTTCTATTTTTGAAGGGTGTAGTTCAAAATTTTCTTTAGATATCTCTTTATGGTGACCCACAAGGAGTAGTAGAATCTGATTGAAAACCCGTCAGGCCCAGGGGCTTTATCAGGGTCCATGTCCCACACTGCTTTGTCTATTTCTTCTTCAATTATCTTCCTAACTAATTGACTATTATCATGCTCAGAGACTATGTTTGGAATTATAGCTAACATTTATTGAGCTTCTTCATTCATTCCTTTGTCGCTTGGTTGTTGATATAAGGAATCAAAATGTTGAGAGGCTTCTTCCTTGACTTGTTCAAATTTATCGAGTCATTGTCCAGTATTTGAAAGGATGGAAGTAACTGTATTTTTTTTCTTTGATTTTGTGCTTGTTTGTGGAAAAAATAAGTATTTGAGTCCCCTGCTTTTAGCCAAAGACTTCTAGACTTCAATCTCTAGTGTTCCTCTTCTCTGCGCAGGGAATGGTGTAGTTGCGGAGGGAATGGTGTAGTGTTCCTCTTCTTGATGCAAAGGGATGTAGGAAGCTTTCACCCGATCTTTGAGAGTTTTTTTCACTGCCTTTAGCTTGCTTTCCCATATATAATTGGGAGATCCAGAGAAAGGGGAGGACCACAGTTTTTGGATGAGGGGTGGGATAATTGGGTTTTCAGTCCAGAGTGGGTTAAAGCGAAAGGGTAGAGGGCCAAAGTTCTGTGAGTTATTGAAATTCAAGGAGATTGGATTGTGATCGGAGACGACAGACGGGAGGATGTGAGAGGAGATTTCTAGGGGGGAGAGAAGGAATTTATTGTTAATGAGGAAACGATCAAGTCGAGCTGCTATATGGCAGAGACCAGAGTGACTATTGTTCCAGGTGTACTTTCCCTTAGATGGTTTGACGTCCTGTAGATCCCAATATGAGATGAGATCAAATAGATTTTCAGAGAAAGGGTCTCTGATTTTACTACCTCCTTTCTTTTCCCCTGAGTTGAGATAGGTATTGAAATCACCACCAATTATACAAGAGGAGATATCAATAGAATTTTTGAGCATAGAGAGAGAGTTCCAGCAAGCGGTTTTTTCCTTGTAGGAGTTGGGCATATAAACATTAATAACTGAGATAGTGTTACTGGAGTCCTTATTTTTAAGAACAGTTAGAAGCCGGCTTTGAGTTTCTAGAGTTACCTCAAGAGTCCAGATTTGCTCATCCCAGAGGGTTGCTATGCCGCTAGATGCTCCTTGAGAGCTTACAGCTATTCCACCGGTGAATTTAAAAACTTTTTTCATTTTTCTAAAATCGTTGACGCCTCCATTTTTGTCTCCTGGAGGAGGATTACTGAGGGGTTGGACATAGTTTTGAGATCTATTAGGGCTTCAACTTTGGATTTATTGCCAAAGTCCCTGCAATTCCAGGAGACGAGATTCATTGGCAAGGGGTAGAGGAGGCCCGACTGCCATGCTCTGGGAGATCAGGTCCTTTAGATCCTCCTCTACGAGTTGTGGTATGCATGGAGTTTTCTATATCTAGTTTATTTCCTTGTGCCTTTTATTTTGACGTCGTTTCTTCTTTGAATTCTATGTTGGACCTATGACCATAATTTTTGGGTTTATCCAAGGGGATTTCCCCTTCTTCCACATCTTGGTTGGATTGTAATTTTAATAAAGATTGGTCGGCTTCTTGCGATTCCTCTTCTTGAGTGACCCCATGCGAGGTTTCCTCATCACCTGATTATTCTGCTATTCTTTCTAAAACTGGGGTAGAAAAGGATACGGGTTCCAACACAGGCCCAAAAGAGGGGGTTTTCTTTGAGGATGGTTCTCCCATAGTGTCAAAGGAATTTTGAATGGGTGTAGGGGGGTTGATGGCGGATTTTTTAGGGAGGGTTTTGATAGTAGGGTTTTGGCGAGAGGAACTCATTTTGGGGATAGATCCTGAAGATCCAGGGCTGAGACGTGTTCCTTTTCTAGTGTTAGCTTTCTTCCTGACCTGCTGCTAGCCTTATTATTGTTGTGCGACATTAGTTTCTTGTACTTGTTTGTTACTGGGGCAATTTCTAGAAAAGTGGTCATATTCATGACAGGTCTTGCATTTGAACGAGAGTTGCTTGTAGTCCAGCTTCGGAATGTAACTCCAGTCGTCTAGCTTTAACTTGATTTCTTTTGGAAGCCCTTTTTCTAGATCTACTTCCACATAAATACTAGCACAATAATTGATGCAGGAGCATCGCCAACTCATCAAGCGTGGAGCCAGCGCATGTGTTTTTAAACACATGACATATAAGCTTGATAACTCTTTTTGAATTTTCATTTAAGATGAAGCGCCATATCCTTCAATGAAACATTTATGAAGGAGCGCCTGTTGTATTGTAGCAGACCTCGAGCCTTACGCTCTTGTCTGAATTAGATAAGAGGCATTTATTAGATTTAATGCAGGTAGATAGATGTTTAAGTCTAGATTAGACAGTTTTAGAGTCTGAGAGGGAAAACGGATATAGGCACCCTCACTTGTACATTGTAAAATTATTATTCAGAATTCATTCATTCAGGAGCAAGAAGAGAGAGCAAGCAGAGAATTTGTGAAGAACACCTGTGTACAGATGTTTTTGAATTAATAGAAGAGAGTCTTTGATTCAATTTCATGGCTGGTGTTGTTTTTTTTGTGTATGATGCTTATGTGTTCATGAATGTTTGCTTTTTGGTCATGCAATTTCTTTTAACATGTTGTGCCTGTGATTTCATAGGTTTAACTGAAGTCTGAGAGAGAAGAGAATAAGTTTCAATTGTTTCTCTGTCTGAGCCAGGAGATTCCTGCATAGAGTGCAATTGAATTCATCCGCATAGAGTGCGTTGATGAGGCTCGACGGTTAAACCCTTATTCTCGTTCACCCAGTAGCTGATGCGGTTGGTAGAGTCGTGCAGGAGGAGTGCAGATTGAACTTGAAGTCTCAGTGGACAATCTGAGCAGAAGGAGCCAGGGACTATTGTTGCCGGAAGTGCACAGAGTCTGAAGACTCAACAATGGGGAAGTTGTTGAAGGTCGAGCACAGGAAGTGTGTGCAAGGTCTCCGAAGGAGTCAGAGTTGACAGCTCAGAAGGGATAGTTCCTTCGTGATACTGCGGAGACGGACCCAGGAGAAGGTTTGAACAGGAAGGATCTCAAGAGCGGAAGAATTCCTCAAAGAGGAGGAATAGACGGCCAGATCTCGCAAGAGGAGATTCGTGAAATCCCGCCTACCGTCAGATCTTGGAGAAGTTGTGTGGGATTTAGCCCTTAGGCGCACGAGGAGTCCAAGAACCATCGGAACTTCAACTCATCGGGATATCGGGGGTTCCATGGTCGTGGGACTTTTGAAAACTGAAATCACGAGTTGCGATTTCCCGAAGAGATTTGGACCGTGGATCCCGAGCTGGACACGTGTCTGCAATTCAGAGAAATCGGGGTTCAGCATTCGGGATTTTCCAATGCAAAGAAATTGCGACCGGTGAAATCGCGATCACGTGATTCCCGATAGAGTGGAACGAGAAGGCGACGTGGCAAGGAAGTAGTGCATGTGCGCATCGGAGTTCGGGGTTCGGGGATTTGTGGTGCAAGTGAACTGCGGCATCACGTATGCCGATTTCTCGATAGGGAAATCCCCGACAGGGACGGAGAGCATTGACATTCAAACCCATCGGGTCTCGAGGTTTTCAATAGCACGAGGAACGTGCCCACAGGTTTCGCGATAACACGAAACCCGATTTCCCGATAAGTTGAAGGGGAGATCGCAGGGGAATAGAGTTCTGTGGGTATCGAGAACTCCCGAAGACAGGGGGTTGAAGAGTACTTTAACTCATCGAGCCTGAGTGAAGGAAGGTCCTGGTGGAAGCGGGACGCACAGGGAAGGTGTGCTGCATCAGAGTGGTATCAGAGCTCGGAAATCTCTCTCTTTTCTGTAGTAGAGGAGAAGAGAAATTTTCACCATGCCGCCGAGAAGAGGTAGACGATCACCCAATCCAGAGGGGGAAAGAGAAATGTCCAGAGAAAGAAGTAGCCAAGGACAGAATGTAGAGATGGAGAGGGAAATACGAAATCTTCGTGCCAGAATGGAAGATATGGAAGCAGCGCAGAGACGCACAGTAAATACTGGAGATCTAAGTGACTTCGAAGGCGAAGCTGAAGCTGTACCACAAGGAGAGGTCATAGCAGAGGAGGCATCAACTGAGTGATTGATTAAAGCTATCTCCAGGATGAGTTCAAAGACGAAAATGGATATTCCATCTTATAAAGGAAGCCTGGATGCAGAAGAGTTTCTAGACTGGATCAGAGCTCTTGATACCTACTTCGATTATGAGGATATCGAAGAGGATAAAAAGGTAAGGCATGTTGTCACTAAGTTGAAGGGACATGCAGCATTGTGGTGGGACGAGCTACAGGCAGATAGACGTTCCAAAGGAAAACAGAAAATCAAAAGCTGGGATCGAATGATTGCTAAGATGAAAGCGAAGTTCATCCCCAAAGATTACCAGATCACTCTATTCAAACGCATGCAGAACTTGAGGCAGAAGTTGATGATGGTGAAGGAGTACACCGAGGAGTTTTACAAGCTCAATATCAGAGCAGGTCATCGGGAGAGCGATGATGAGAAGGTAGCTAGATACCTGAATGGGTTGAGATACGACATTCAGGATGAATTAAGCCTGACAACCATCAGAACGGTTGAAGATGCTTATCAGATGGCTCTGAAAGCTGAGGAGAAGCTGAGCCGTAAGCAAGGACAGCGAGGACGAGGCAGGAGTCAGCCCAGAGGCAAGGCAGTTTCCCAGGAGAAATATCAGAAGCCCAAGGAGGAATGGAAGAAACCTCAAGGTAAGATTGAGAGAGGTGGAACCTCACAGCGAGGACAACAATATGCTGAGCCGAGGAGACAGCATACAGAACAGGGTGGCGGATATGCTGACGCGAATACTTTTCCTCATACCAGAGGTAGAGGAAGAGGCAGAGGAGGAGTCATCACATGTTTTACATGTGGGAAGGATGGACACAAAGCCGTTGATTGTCCAGACAGGAAAACAGACACAGGAGAAGCTCACATCGCTGAGGCACATAGGCGTGATGTTGAGAATGAAGACACCGGAAGTGGGAGGTCACTGACGGTTCATAAAGTTCTTTTGACACCTGAGAAGGAGGTGGAGGACACAGCTCAGAGAACCAGACTGTTCAGGACCACATGCAAGACCAAGGGCTGGAAATGCAAGGTCATTGTGGATAGTGGAAGTACCGATAATCTCGTTTCAACCGAGATGGTGGAGAAATTAGAGCTGGAGACGACTGATCACCCGAGTCCATACAAAGTATCGTGGATACAGAAGGGACATCAGGTGAGTGTCACTAAACAATGTTTAGTTGATTTCAAAATGGGTGAATATAAGGATAAGGTCCTATGTGATGTCATTCCCATGAATGTCTGTCATGTATTGCTGGGGAGACCATGGCAGTATGACCGAAATGTGGTTCATGACGGGAGAATGAACACATATACTTTAGAGAAGGATGGGAGGACACACAGATTGCTTCCGATAAAGGATAAAGAAGTGAAGCCGGAAGTAATCAGTACCATACTTCTCATGAATGGGAAGGAGCTTCTCACAGAGATGGAGAAGAAGAAAGATCCACAATTCTTTGTGGTCAGGAAACCGAGAATTGTCCTGACTAGTACAAGAGTGGATGACTTACCGGATGAGATTCAGGAACTGCTGGGAGAGTTCACTGACATCATCGTGGATGAATGACCTCGTTCGTTGCCACCGATGAGGAGTGTGAGTCACCACATAGACCTCATACCAGGAGCCAGTTTGCCAAATAAAGCTGCGTATAGGTTGACGCCACAGGAAAATGAGGAGGTCAAGAAGCAGGTACAGGAGCTGCTGGATAAAGGACTAGTCAGGGAGAGCTTGAGTCCATGTGTTGTTCCAACAGTGCTTAGTCCGAAGAAGGATGGAGGCTGGAGGATGTGTACAGACTCCAGAGCGATCAACAAAATTACCATCAGGTACAGATTTCCACTACTGAGAATGGATGATCTGATGGATTGCCTGAGTGGGGCAAATTATTTTTCGAAGATAGATTTGAAGAGCGGATATCACCAGATTCGCAAGAGGGAAGGTGATGAGTGGAAAACAACATTCAAGACAAACGAAGGTTTGTACGAATGGCTAGTCATGCCGTTTGGTTTGACAAACGCATCGAGCACATTCATGAGGCTGATAAATGAAGTCCTACGGGAATTCATCGGAAAATTTGTCGTCGTATATCTGGATGATATATTGATCTTCAGTAAGACGAAGGCTGAACATTTGAAACATTTGGCCATTGTAATGAGGAAGCTACAGCAAGAGAAGTTGTTGGTCAACATGAAGAAGTGCTCCTTCATGAAGATAGAGCTCATTTATTTGGGTTTTGTCATATCAGCGAATGAGTTGAAAATGAATCCTGAAAAGGTGAAATTGATCAAGAATTGGCCATCACCGAGAAATGTTTTCGAGGTGAGGAGTTTCCATGGTTTGGCAAGTTTCTACAGAAAATTTATTAGGAACTGCAGTGGAATTAGCGCAGCGATGATGGACATAGTGAAGAAGCGGCATAGGACTTTTCATTGGACAGCAAAGGCTGAGAAAAGCTTCAATTTGTTGAAGTAGAAGATCACAGAGCAACCAATTCTAGTGTTGCCTGATTTCCAGAAGACATTTCAGGTGAAATGTGATGCGAGCGGATATGCCATAGGAGCAGTCTTGAGTCAGGAGGACAGACCGGTTGCATATTTCAGCGAGAAGTTGGATGAAGCAAAACTGAAATACTCCACGTATGATAAGGAATTTTATGCCATCATACAGGCATTGAAGAAGTGGAGGCATTACTTGATCCCAAAAGAGTTTGTATTGTACAACGATAATCATGAATTGCAGTTTGTGAGTCAACAAGAGAAGTTGAATCAGAAACATGCAAAATGGGTAGAGTATATGCAGAATTTTACATTTGTAATTAAGCACATTTCAGGAACTGCTAACAAAGTGGCTGATGCTTTAAGCAGGAAATGTTTGCTATTGCAGGAGTTTTGAGTCAAAACATTGGGTTTTGAGAATCTAAAGGACATGTATGCAAGAGATGCAAATTTCAGGGAAGCTTATGAAGCAGCCGAGAACCCAGTTCTCAGAGATCGGAGCCCCTGGATAGACTACATGATTCAGGAGGGATTGTTGTTCAGAGGCAATCAGTTATGCATTCCAAATTGCTCCATGAGGGAGAATTTATTAAAGGAAAAACACAGCGGGGGCTTAGCAGGTCACTTTGGTCATGACAAAACATTCGCAAAGTTGAGCAATTCGTATTTTTGGCCAGGCATGCGAGCGCATGTCAAGAAATTCATTGACAGGTGTAGAATTTGTCAGCATTCCAAAGGCAGAAAGCAGAACGCGGGTTTTTATCAGCCATTGCCCATACCCGAGAGGCCATGGGAAGCAATTAGCATGGATTTTGTATTGGGATTGCCGAGGACACAGAGAGGGGTTGATTCCATCTTTGTGGTGGTGGATAGGTTTTCTAAGATGGCACATTTTATTCCATGTCAGAAGACCAGCGATGCGACCCACATCGCAAACTTGTTTTTCAAAGAAATTGTTAGACTTCATGGATTGTCGAGAAGCATAGTCTCGGACAGGGACACCAAATTCATAGGTCATTTTTGGAGGATGCTATGGAAGAAGCTAGGGACTAATTTGGCTTTTAGTTCAGCTTACCATCTGCAGACAGATGGACAGACCGAGGTGGTCAACAGAAGTCTTGGAGACTTGTTGAGGAGCTTGGTGACGGAGCACCATACTAGCTGGGATAACATCTTGCCACAGGCAGAGTTTGCATACAATGATTCACTGAATCGAAGTACAGGAAAAAGCCCATTCCAGATTGTGTATGGGACACAACCGAGGGGAGTTTCTGAACTTAGGGAGTCAGAACAGACTACGACTAGCAGTGCAAGCGCAGAGGAGTTCGCTGAAGCGATGAAGGAACTTCACAGCAGGGTGAAGCAGCGACTGATGAATTCAAATCAGGAGTACAAGCACAGAGCAGATCAGCATCGGAGACAACTTCAGTTCGAAGTTGGGGATCTTGTTCTAGCACACTTGAGGAAAGAAAGGTTCCCAAGGGGAACATATAACAAATTAAAAATGAAAAAGATTGGGCCATGCAGAGTCCTGAAGAAATTTGGAGAAAATGCATATGAAATTGAGTTGCCAGATGGCATCGGGATATCTCCGATATTTAATGTTTCG
Source organism: Picea mariana (assembly GCA_032191745.1). NCBI lineage: Eukaryota > Viridiplantae > Streptophyta > Pinopsida > Pinales > Pinaceae > Picea > Picea mariana. The sequence continues at coordinate 822,897 of JASDQU010099722.1, forward strand.
GATTTATACCCATACAAGGCTGGAGAAGCAGAGGCTGGAACTGAGGAAACAGTGATCCAGTGGCAGAAGCAATTACCAGTAGCAGAAAAACCACAGATGGAGTGCATACTGGACAAGCGAGTAGCTAAAAAGACCAGGCGAAAGCAGTATTTTGAGTATCTGGTCAAATGGAAGAATCACCCAGTGGAGGATGCCAGCTGGGAGACAGAAGTAGTTATCCAAAAACATGGACAGACCGTGCAGGAGCTCATGGACAGGAGCCCATGAAAGTTTTCAAGCCGAGGAGTATGATGCAGGAGCATCGCCAACTCAGCAAGCATGGAGCCAGCGCATGTGTTTTTAAACACATGACATATAAGCTTGATAACTCTTTTTGAATTTTCATTTAAGATGAAGCGCCATATCCTTCAATGAAACATTTATGAAGGAGCGCCTGTTGTATTGTAGCAGACCTCGAGCCTTACGCTCTTGTCTGAATTAGATAGGAGGCATTTATTAGATTTAATGCAGGTAGATAGATGTTTAAGTCTAGATTAGACAGTTTTAGAGTCTGAGAGGGAAAACGGATATAGGCACCCTCACTTGTACATTGTAAACTTATTATTCAGAATTCATTCATTCAGGAGAAAGAAGAGAGAGCAAGCAGAGAATTTGTGAAGAACACCCATGTACAGATGTTTTTGAATTAATAGAAGAGAGTCTTTGATTCAATTTCATGGCTGGTGTTGTTTTTTCTGTGTATGATGCTTATGTGTTCATGAATGTTTGCTTTCTAGTCATGCAATTTCTTTGAACATGTTGTGCCTGTGATTTCAGAGGTTTAACTGAAGTCTGAGAGAGAAGAGAATAAGTTTCAATTGTTTCTCTGTCTGAGCGAGGAGATTCCTGCATAGAGTGCGTTGATGAGGCTCGACGGTTAAACCCTTATTCTTGTTCACCCAGTAGCTGATGCGGTTGGTAGAGTCGTGCAGGAGGAGTGCAGATTGAACTTGAAGTCTCAGTGGACAATCTGAGCAGAAGGAGCCAGGGACTATTGTTGCCGGAAGTGCACAGAGTCTGAAGACTCAACAACGGGGAAGTTGTTGAAGGTCGAGCACGGGAAGTGTGTGCAAGGTCTCTGAAGGAGTCAGAGTTGACAGCTCAGGAGGGATAGTTCCTTCGTGATAATGTGGAGACGGACCCAGGAGAAGTTTCGAACAGGAAGGAGCTCAAGAGCGGAAGAATTCCTCAAAGAGGAGGAATAGACGGTCAGATCTCGTAGGAGGAGATTCGCGAAATCCCGCCTACCGTCAGATCTTGAAGAAGTTGCATGGGATTTATCCCTTAGGCGCACGAGGAGTCCAAGAACCATCGAAACTTCAGCTCATCGGGATATCGGGGGTTTCGTGGTCGTGGGACTTTTGAAAACCGAAATTGCGAGTTGCGATTTATCGAAGAGATTTGGACCGTGGATCCCGAGCTGGACACGTGTCTGCAATCCGGAGAAATCGGGGTTCGTCGTTCGGGATTTTCCAATGCAAAGAAATTGCGACCGGTGAAATCACGATCATGTGATTCCCGATAGAGCGGAAAGAGAAGGCGACGTGGCAAGGAAGTAGTGCACGTGCGCATCGGAGTTCGGGGTTCGAGGATTTGTGGTGCAAGTGAACTGCGGCATCACGTATGTCGATTTCCCGATAGGGAAATCCCCGACAGGGACGGAGAGCATTGACATTCAAACCCATCGGGTCTCAGGGTTTTGGATAGCATGAGGAACGTGCCCACAGGTTTCGTGATAACGCAAAACCCGATTTCCCGTTAAGTTGAAGGGGAGATCGCAGGGGAATGGAGTTCTGTGGGTATCGAGAACTCCCGAAGACAGGGGGTTGAAGAGTACTTTAACTCATCGAGCCTGAGTGAAGGAAGGTCTTGGTGGAAGCGGGACACGCAGGGAAGGCGTGTTGCGTCAATAATACATACTAGACTTGGGTTCAGCCCTATCAATCAATTTTTCCAATGTGTCTCCAATGATTTTTAGAACTTCATCTCCCCAGCAATGAAATGGTAAGTGTGAAAGTCGGACACAGACCAGAATCACTAAGGGGATGTCATTTTCTGGGTCAAAATATGGGGTCCATTTGTTTAAGTATAACCCTCTTGGGCCGAAGAAGTAAGGGGCATTTCTAAAAATGAGATCTTTGTCTTCTTTATGCTCAAAGTAAAAAATATAGAAGTCCTTACCACAAAAGAAGTGACTCATGCACCCCTTTACGAGAGGGTGTCAGTTTCGCTCAATCCAAAGATCAATTTGGCGAGGTGAAGGCCATAACCCCGTGAATTGGTCTACAGGTGCTCTTGAGGTGAAGTAGAGAGCTTTTCTTCGTGCATTTGTGCAAGGAATTACCACTTCTGGGATTTGATCTAGTTTTTTCACGAACTGTGAAGCTGTAGGGTGCATGGGAGGGTTTCCAAGAGATCCCACTAGAGATTTGAAGGCAACGACTTCATCGAGGAAATTTGAGGGAGGATCAGGGTCTGGATCTAGAGAGGCCATAGGAGAGGCTGAGTCAAGGAGGCTACGGACTAGGGTTTCTGCAATGATTCACCTACAAGCGCATTGATTAGATTATTGAGATCGATCTTATTATCTTCCTTATATCCTTATAATCAATATTATTAAAACTCAAATAGACTAAAACATTTTAGAATAAAGTTTTATAATCAATATTATTATTTATTAGATAAAATTAAAATTTTCAACACAATTCTTATCATATTTGGGAAATTGTTAATTAGTTAAAACAAAACACAAATTAAAAAAAAACAAATATTCTTAGGACAATTACTTAAAAATAATATATAAAGATCAAGATTATGTGAAACATGCTTCATTTGAAAAACAACTAGAGATGTAAAGAAAAACACATAGAGGAAACACTCTTTGCAAAACTGTAATGTCCCCACTTTGGGACATCACTACATTACAGAGTGTTATGATGACCAGAGTAGCCAGAGGGAGGTCATAGCGAATACAATGACTATTGAGAGGTATTTTGGGGTCCAGATTGCATCGCTCATATTATTTCATCATTATGATCCATTCCGCACATCTTGGCTTTGGTTCCGTTGCATTCCGACGATTTCCATGATTTTGAGTTATTTTTTGCTATAGATTAATTAAATTCACTAAGGAGATCATATTGGGCATAATACTTGGAGAAACCTCTTAGTGTGATAGCTCATTGGAATCAGGAGGAACAACACTACAAGATAGGATGATGAGAAGTGACTTTCAGTGGCCAGGGAAGCCACTAGGATAGATAAGGTGCTTTTCAAAGGTAAAATATTTAATTAATTAATTAAAGTGATTTAATTAATTAATTAATTAATAATTAATAAAGTAAAAGTCACTTTGGAGGGACAAGGTGAGCAGGAAGGATAAAAGAGAGGCAAGGGCCTCTATTCTCTCATTCATGTTGATTATCAGTTTTGATATCTGGCTTATAGCTAGTGAGCCCATGCCTTGGGAGTTTTGAGAGTTTTGACTTAACAAACCCTAGAGATTAGCTCGGTGGTCAAAGATCCCACCCAACCTGATCCAAGCTTGGTCACGAAGGAGAAAAATTCCTCCCTCACCATTCTACATCAGATCTACTCAGCTTCAGGGGAGTTCTACATCAGCCACGGGTACAGAGAGAAAGAGGGCGCACCATTGAGGATTTCTAGCAAAGGGGGGCACATTTGTGGAGCTAGATTAGTTCGATCTAGCCAAGGAGAAGGGGTTTGGAAAATTTCAGTTATTTGGTTTTCTTTGCATAGGCCATAATGCCATTCTTGGTTTCTTCCAGAGGGATTTTGGTGGAGATTTGATTTGCATTGAGAGTGGGACGATTTCCCCAAGAGGAGGGCGCAACTGTGAAGTGGATCTGCTCATGAGAGGGTTTGAAGCTTCATTATTCAGTTAGGTATCTATCCTACCTTGTTCCTAGACATCAGATCTATACTTATAGAGTGTTTTGTTTGTCATTGAGGCCAACTAGGAGGAGGGTCGAACTATCTAGGGTTTCACTCATCCAGGAGGGTGCAAGTCAAATAAGGGATTGTTCAATTGGAGGATCATCTCTTCACAGATCATCCTGAGACTTCATCACAGGTGTGACCTTGGCCTGATCTACACTTTCTGTGATTTTCAGAGTATTTGGAGGCCTCTAGGAGGAGGGCCGAATCGTTGTGTGTATTCAATCTTCCAACTGGGCACAACTTATCCAGTTGGGGGTTTGGCACTTCAGAGGACCGAGATCTCATCATGTTCTTCATCTATTGCAGCCATATGGCCTTTGGAGTCTTGTAGCTTCTATCCTTGATATTGTTTGAGGATCATCTTCACTTTGCTATTTAGCTCTTAGCTGTATTGTACCAGATCTGCAGATCCATTGTATCAGGTTCTTCTACTATTATGAATAAGATCAGATCTGAGGCATTTTTGGTTATTCATGGTATTATTGGTCTTGTATATTGTTGAGGTATGTTCTATTTCTATATATTCTTATTTGTTGCTGCAAACACACATTAAAACCATCAGTATAATCCTAGTGCAACTTAAAAGACCATAATAAGCAAAGTGTTTGACGAAATGCCACAACCAAAAAATGTTTAAAAACTCATGCAAAATGTGGTGTTCCTGGCATCTTGGCTTGGGAACATTACAGTGGTATCAGAGCTTAGACTCCTGCTAGCCTGAGGGGTATCCCATAGGGAGAAATGGATAGACGGGAATGGGACTTAACCCTACGAGAGTTGATAGCCAACATACGACAGAATGGAGAACGGATTAGACAAATGGGAGAGAGATTGAAGAAAGAACAGAGCATTCCTACACCCATTAGGAGCAGGCAACTTTGCTACAGATGCAAAGTGCATTGGGAACTCGATCATAGATGTAGGGGTAAAGGTAAGAAGGTAAAGGTAAGAAGCACATTATTGAGGTGCACCATGATAGCGATGATGAGGTGTGTGAGGATGCAGCGATAGATGCTTATTTGGAGCAGTCTGATGATGCTAGTGACTCTTGCACAGAGACTAGTGATTCTTGCACGCTTGAGGAGGATAATGACCCTTCCAAATTCGCGGAATAGTGGGATGGACATGATGATAGCACCTATGTTTCAACAGTCATATCACATACTGTTGATGACCTTATACCTCAGCAAAGTGTTGACACTAGTGGGAATTCACACGTGTTAGCACCTAGACCTAACGAGCTTCCTATGATGATTGTGACACATCTGTCATATTTCCAGACACCCATGATAGCCACGCCACATGAGGATATCAGTCGCATTTCATATATGATAGGGGAGCTGCATGTGAGGGATGCACACCAAGGACATATGGATCCACATATCCACGAGGAGATACATGACGTCCAGACAATAGATCTTACACACACATATCAACATGAGGACAATGGGTCACTTCTTTTGGAGACTCCACTATTTTATCAGGCTGTGGAGATTGACCATTGGATGGGACACTTACTTCCAGGACCAGCCTGTAGTGATGAGGGTGTACCCCTTATTGGTCAGGATGACCATAGCACGTGTCTAGACACATCATTATGGGATCCAGGTGCAAATTATAGTAGCAAGGTGAGTGCATAGAAAGATACAACTACTCATACAAGATACAATGTGATTCGGAGGGAGACAACATTTGGTGATGGTGTGGAGTGGCATACAGGAGGACCTAGTAGCATAGTGGAAAGTGGGCAGTTTGCCTTATCTTTTGCAGAGAGTGTTGTTGGGAATTCCAGGGTCGACACTAGCAGTGAGGTGCATGAGGTAGCACCTCTGCATGACTATGATTAGGACTCACGCTACTGGGCAGGACAGTTGAGAGTCAGTGAGGTCATGATCATGGCAGCCACTAGGTGCATTGATGACACACATGCATTGGTGGCCGATTATTGCTGGAGGGCATCGATAGCATATGATAGTTTAGATGGGCGATTTTCCATGGACGACTTTCATACTCTCTGGGAGAGAGTGTCTGTGATGAGGACCGACTACCAAGAGTTATTGCTGGACAAAGACTATCTATTGAGGATTGGCAAGATGTATCGCAGGGCCTTGAGGGAGCAGGAGTCGGAGGTGGACAAACTCACTCATGAGTTGGAGAGCACTCGATGAATCTTGAGAGGCACATAGACAACCCTTCAAGAATCAGAGTCCAAGTCAGAGGAGCTTCTTGAGAAGAATCGTCAGAGATCCACTACATCTATCTTAGTGGAGGCTCATATATATCATTTAGTCACATTGCTAGAGGATATTGGTAGTCTAGCCGAGGAGCACCAGTTGATGGAGGATCATGAGGAGTACCCAGGGTCACTGATGATTATGGAGAGTTATGATCTGGAAATGCAGGAGCTACCCTCCACGAGGATCTTGGAGACAATCGAGCACCCACATACACACGGGGACTCCAGAGCCAGGGGTAGCTTTGAGGACACATCCATTTGTGTTTCGAGACCAATTCACCGTCATGTAGAGATTGATCCAGTAGTACACATGATCTATGATGCAACAGGAGTATACAAGAGATGACATGAGTATGTTGGAGCATACAGTGGTGAGTGACAACTCACAGAGACATGCAGAGATGTACAGTGAGATTCAGAGGGGTGTATTGCCTTGCAGGGAGGAGACACACTTAGTAGAGCATGGGGATGTCTCTCCTTTGCAGCATCACATAGTACTGGGAGATCACCTTCACAGTGGAAACAACCATAGGGGTGATGATGATTGGGACTCAGTGATGGTAACAGGCGAGTTTTTACCATGGGTACTGGTGGACAAGCTTTTGGTTGAATACTGGGGATTGACCGAAGCATATGATACCTTCCAGTTCTACAATCAGCTACAGATGTTTTTGTTCTCCTTTTTTGACATCTTCATCATTGACAACAACGTGAGGGGAGATAGACAGTGGCATAGGACATGGAGAGTTGTTAGGCCAGGACCACCCGACATGAGTGCTTTTATGACATACAACAGGATAGGGGTGGATCATCATAGGCAGACAGTTGAGACCTTGCGCGTGATGGTTAGCCTCTTAGGCTGTGCGATAGATGGCATCTCAAAGGGCAACATGGATACAGATTCTCATAGGGATGTGCACGGAGGGCTTCCGACAGTGATCAATATGACACAGGAGTAGTTATTGTTAATGTTTATGCCATTATTATAGTTCTTTGCATTTCAATAGATAAGAGCATCATAAGAACAAGATCACTGAGAAATACACATTCACAAGAGACACAACATTTATCCTGGGAAACCCTCTAGGGGAAGAAAACCCAACAAAAACTTCCTTATCATAAATTGCTAATACAATGT
>JASDQU010099722.1:838288-851735 GCA_032191745.1 Picea mariana
TCTATTTTCGACAACTCCCCCTGTCATCATGATCTTTTTTTTTTATTGTAGGGAGATTACTCCCAACTTTTTCCTTAGATGTTCAAATGCTTCTTTAGGAAGGGGTTTAGTGAATATGTCTTCTATATGCTCCTTTTAACCAACATACTCCAATCTAACATTTTTGTCACTAACTTTCTCTCTCAAGAAATGATACTTGATGGGTATATGTTTCGTCTTTGCATGCATGACTGGATTCTTGGAGATGTTGATGGATCTTGTATTGTCACAATAGATAGGTATCGACTAATTACATTCAATTTTAATATCCTTCAATGTTTGTATCATCCATAATATTTAATTGAAACATTCAACAACTGCAATATATTCGGCCTCTATTGTAGATAGTAAATTGATGATTGTTTTCTAGTTGACCATGAGAGTAGACATTCCCCTAAGAAAAATGCATTTCCATTAGTTATCTTTTTTTCATCCACACTACTAGACCAATCAACGTATGTGTAGGCAATTATTTCAAATCCTTTATTCCTTGGATATCATAATCCAAAGTATGATGTGCCCTTGAGATATCTAAATATTCTCTTGACAACCATCACATGTGATTCATTCAGAGATGATTGAAATATTGCCACCATTCCTACTACCTGCATGATATTAGGTCTGGATACAGTCAAATATAGTAGGCTCCCAACCATAGATTTGTAGAGAGTTGAACCTACAGAAGGTGACCCATCTTCCTTGATGAGTTTGCAATTGGTTGTAATTGGAGTGCTAACAGGTGCACTTTCAGCCATTCTAAACTTTTTAAGTATATCTTTCAGTTATTTGGACTGAGCAATAAATATTGCATTCGATGACTGAGTGATTTGAAGTCCAAGGAAGAAATTTAACTATCCACTCATAGAAATTTCAAACTCTTTTGACATTTCTTGAGCAAATTTATAACTTGATTCATCATTGTTGCAGCCAAATATGATGTCATCCACATAAACCATTGTTTCTAACAAACTGTCTTTTTCAAGTCTAAGATAGATATTGTTGTTAGAAATTCCTCTTTTGAATCCTTGTTATAGAAAGTACTTATCTAATCTTGCATGCCATGCTCTAGTTGTTTGTTTAAGGCCATAGAGTGCCTTATTCAATCTATACACTTGTTCTTCTTTTCCTGGTTTTTCAAATCCTTCTGGTTGTTATGTGCAGACTTATTCTTTTAGGTCTCCATTAAAAAATGCAGACTTTACATCCATATGATAGACTTTAAAATTCTTAAAGCATGAGTATTCTAGAAATAATATAATGGCTTCCATTCTTGCAACTGGAGTGAAGGTTTCTTCAAAGTCAATCCCTTCTACTTGTGCATATACATTGCACACTAATATTTTTTTAATCCTTATAACTTGACCATATTCATCAAATTTATTTTTAATAATCCACTGTGTCCCTACCACATTTTTTTTTTTGGTCTTGGGACAAGTTCCCAGGTCTGATTTTTCTCTATTAGATCAAGCTCTTCATTCATGGCTTTGATCCATTCTTCATCTTTGTTGGCATATAAAAAAAAATTGGGTTCTATTAGGGAGATAAATGTTTGTTCTTATTCATATGATAGTTTTCTTCTTGTTTCAACTCCATTACTTGTGTTACCAAGGATTTTAATTTTAGGATGATTACTTTGTATTCTCCTTGATGGTGCTTTTGTATCTTTTCTTGGTGATTCTTCCTCTTCCTTTTCTTCTTCACTTTGTGATTCATCCTCTTGTATTTCTTTAATTTCTTCATCATCATCATCTCTTATCCTTTCATCAAATTGTGGATTATCTTGAGATTTGATCCCTTTTTGTTTTTTGATCATCCACTTTTACATTTTCACTTTCCACAATCTTATGTAGCTTCAAATTATAGCATATATAGGCCTTTTTGTTGGATGAGTAACCAAGAAATATGTCTTCATTTGATATGGAATCAAATTTTCCTGGTTATCATCATCTCTCTTTATGTAGAATTTTCTCCCAAAAACTATGAAGTGTTTAACTAATGTTGGTCTGCCAAACCACAACTCGTATGGTGTTTTTTTGCGGTTAACTATAAGCTGTGCTATGTTATGTATGTACAATGTTGTATACACTACTTCTCTCCAATATATATCTGGTAGTTTGGCTTCATTTAAAATGGTTTTGGCCACTTCTTGAACAATTATATCTTTTCTTTTAGCAACTCCATTTTGTTGAGGAGTTCTTGGAGTTGAAAAGTGTCTTTTAATTCCATGTGTTTTACAAAATTCATTGAACTCATTTGAGGTAAATTCTCCTCCATTGTCTAATCTTAGGCACTTGATTTTGAGATCAGTCTCATTTTCAATATTTACTTTGAAGACTTTAAATTTTTCGAGTGCTTCTTATTTTACTTTGAGAAAGGATACCCAAGTCATTCTTGTATAGTCATCAATGAATAAAATGAAGTAATTTTTACCTTACATACTTTTAGTTCTTGTTGGTCCACAAAGGTCAGTATGAACAAGTTCTAATGGTTTTGACGTAGAGTATTCATTTTTATTGAATCTTACTTTTGTATGCTTCCCATGTTGGCAGTTCCTACAAACAAAGTTTCAAGGTTTTATAATCCTTGGCATGTCTTTCACAACTTACTTTCTACTAATTTTTATCAAGATATCGAATCTTATGTGTCCCATTCTTCTATTCCATAGCCAACTTTCATCTGTTTTTCCCATGCAACATTTTTCTTTTTCTTCTGTGTTTAATATATATATATATATATATATATACATTGCTTGATATCCTTGGTGTAACAACCACTAATTTTCCGAGTCTTATTTTCTAATTTCACATTTTTTAGAGTCAAATATGAGAATGTGTCATTGATCACATGTTTGGCTCACACTGAGGAGATTAGGCTACAAATTTTCAACTAATAGCACATTTTCTGCTTTAGCTTTGTTATTTCCTAGACTGACTGTACCCTTTCCAAGTATCTTGGTAGAGACATCATCTACAAATATAACACTTCCTTTTTCTTTCTGTTTCAGATTGAGGAATTTATTTTGATCTCCTGTCATATGCTTTGAAAATCCGTTGTCAACATACCATTCACTTATTTTATTCTTGGCATATAAGGCTACCTTACAATCTGTTTCCTTTTCTTCTATTTGTTTTTCCTTCCACATCTTCTTATATTTTTCTTCTTGACTGTTTGAAATACTTGTCTTCATGGAATATTTTAATGGTCTACAATTACTAGCTTTATGACCATAATTGTTCCAAGTAGCATTCAATATTGTAATCTTGTAATGGATAAAATGAATTATAGTTTCTACTCCTTTGATTTCTACTAGACTTGTTGTTCCTATAGCCATATCCTTGAACACTTTTATGATAGTTTTTTCTATAATATTTACAGTCTAATGCTTTATGCACAAAATTATGACAAGAAAAGTAGTAGCCAAGAAAGAGTTGTTGATACCTTTTTGGGAGAGTTCTTCTTGAAATTGTGTTCCTTCTATAATCATTTTCTTTTGAAGGGAGAGTAGATTTATGTTGATTAGAATCAGTCTTTATCTTGTTTTCTTCCATTTTGAAGGGGCTCTGAAGAGCAACTGCATAAATTTTTATATTTGTATCACTTTTATGTATTCCAAATTTTGATCCTTTATTAGTTTCCTTGTGATCATAACCCAATACAACCTTATTACTTGATGGTATTTGAATGTTAAGGATGTCATCCAATATTTTTGAACTACTTTCAAATTTTGAATGGTTAGTGCCTTTCTCAAGTTTCTTTCTTAGAAGAACTATTTCAGCCTCTAATTTTTCATAGTTTTGTTCATTGCCATTAAGTTGTTTACTTAAGACTTCTTCAATTCTTTTAGTATCGTGTAGTTGAGTTTTCAAATCAATAATTATTTGTTTTGTTTTCTTGATGCTTTTTGAAACTTCTTCTTCTCTTGATTTTTGTTCTTCCTTATAATCTAACAATTGTTCTTTTAATGATTTGTTCTTCCTTCTACATTGTCTCAGCTCTTTGAGGGCACTAATGAGTTCTCTTTCCAGATCAACTTCAACTTATGGATTTTATTCATTTTCATAATCATTATCTTTAGTAGTGTTAGTTTGAGATTTTATTCCAATAAATATAACTTATGTATCATCATCTTCACTCATGTCAGATGATCTATTGTCTTCTTTAGAAAACAAGTTTTTCTTTTTCTTGTAGAATTTTTTTTTTGTATTGGGATTTACCCTTTTTATGTTCTTTCTGGTTGTAAGCTTCTTCATCGTCACTATCTTTTTCCTTGGGATAAGGACATTTGGAAGCAACGTGTCCAATTTTTCCATAGTTGAAGGATTTGAAAGGTAACTTCCCCTTGTATTTTCCAGATCCGTTCTTAAGTTTCTTAATGAAGTTTGCTTCTTCCTCATCGAATTTGTCTGAGTTGATTTCATTCAATACATGTTCATGGTTTTTAGTTCCTTTTGAGACTTTGAAGGTTGTTTCACCTTTTGAAGATTTTTCTTGTCTTTTTCTCATTTCATAGGTTGTGATAATACCATGTAGTTCATCCATTGTGAGTTTGTCAAGATTCTATCAATCTTCCAAGGTAGATACTTTGGGATCATATCTCATTGGGAGTGATCTTAGTACCTTTTGGACTACTATTTTTTCATCTAATTCTTCTCCTATTCTTCTGATTGTGTTGACAATTTCATCTACTCTTAGAAGATATCTTACAATGTTTTCTTCTTCTTTCATCTTCAAGCTTTCAAATTGTCCTCTGTAAATTTGAATATTTTCTTGATTGACTTTGGAATCTCTGTCATAGATGATTTGTAGTTTGTTCCAAATCTCTTTTCTTATTTACAATGCATGACTTTGATAAATTCAATATTTTCTAATCCACCCAGATTTGCATTTACAACTCTTGAATTATCATTGCATAGTTTCTTTGCAGTTGTGTTTGAAGGAGAAGTTTCGGGTACATCATAACCCTTTATCATAGATAGCCATCACATCCCAGTTCCATTAGGTAACTTCTAATTCCTATACTCTAGAATGCATAATTATCTCCTTTGAATAGTGGAGCTATGTTTAAGGACATCCCTTCTTGTTAATCCATTGTGGTTTCTTAGAATCTTCCTTTCAGTGATTAGACTGTGATGAAGGAACCCGCTCTGATACCAATTGTTGGAATATTGTTCACTATTGAGCAGGGAGGGGGTGAATCAATATTATCATTTTTAAACAATTTAAAACCACTCAATTATTAATTTTATCAAATCAAAACAAATGATCAACAAAAAGGTACAGTACACAGAATTTAAACATGGAAACCCCAAATTCACAAATGTTCTTCTTATTTTCAATAACGATTACATTTAATTTATGAGCTCCAAATCAAAGGAAACACCAATTCCCTGTTTCACTAGTAGCAACTAGAAGGAGGCTACAACCCCCTAGATTTTTACCAGCACCGACTAGAGGGAAGCACCAACTCCCTAGTTTCTTCAGTTATCACTAAAATGATGTTGCAACACCTTGGTTTATCATATTCAACTGGAAGGAGGCTACAACCTCCTTTGCAGGCTCCAACCTGCCCTAGCACCACCCAACCTCCCTTTTTATGATAAGTACTTCAATCTTCAAATCTTCATAATCTTCTTTGTCTTCAAATGTATATCTTCATTTACTTTCTTGGTCTCTGACACTATTATTGATATTTAGATTTCAACCCCCTATTTCAACAATAATTTTCATTTATATAGTCTTACAATGGTCATGTACAACTAAACAATTACACCTCTTCAATATAGGAATGTATCTCTTCATTATAATTATGTGCCTTTTCAATATAAGATATTAACCATACTATTTTAATTAATACAATTTCAATGAAACACTGTTCCTTTTAGATCGTCTAGTCACGTTTTCAATTGGGTCAATAGGTTTTGAATATCATGATTTAATTCACTTTTTACCTTACCATAGCTAAATACCACCATGGTTTGCAAATGCCAAGTATACATACCATGTTTTCTTTTACTTTTTCCCTTTTCTTTAACTCCACTTTCACTTTTACCTTTTTCTTTAATCCAATTTTACTTTTAACTTTTTCTTTATTCCACTTTCATATTTACTCCTCTTTTATGTAAACTCCACTTTCACCTAACTTTTCAATTTTTGTTATTTATTAAAGTCATATTTATATTTAGTCCACTTTCATTTCCACTTTTGGGTAATCTTCGTTTCCACTTAACTTTTCCACTTTTGTATTTATGAAAGTGATACCAAGGTCAAATTTATATTTAATCACTTACTAACCTCTGACATATATGTGATCACTTACTAACCTTTGACATATATTTGATCACTTACTAACCTTTGAAATCAATGAAAAATTATTCAACAATTGACTGTCTGAGTGGATCTACCCATTGATGGCTACTGAAAATTGTTTGGGTTTGAAGGGTTGTCCAACTTTGGCTTGACAAAAATGATGACCAAAACTTGCTACGAAATATCAAATACTGTGTTGATCTGACAGACTCAAGGGTTATCAATATTGCATCAACAAATTTCCCTTCAACTACACTCTGAAATGATAGTGCATAAGAAAGTATTCAAGAGGGAGACTTGCCAATATTTATTTTTTTCATCACAATCTTATCTCAACATAATGTATAGTCACTAGGACAACTCGACTCGACTAGTGTGGTAATTGAAATTGTCTCATTCTTTTATTTTCATTCTTTCAAATCACACAACTCGGCAATCCCCTATATTCTAGTAGTCCATTGTGTTCCTGTAACTTAGTATTCCTGTAGATTTTATTGTAGTTCCATGTCATACTCCACTATGGTACTTCTTGTCTTCATGTTGACATCAATGCCAACACGATATTTCCATCACCCCATTTAGAAAAAGGGAAATCAGAAAGCACTAGTTGTAAGGGAATGGTAGAGAACTTTTATTTTCCAGCAAAATTTTGACATTCATCACAAGCATGTACAAATTTATAAGAGTCTTTAAAGATTGAAGGCCAACATTAACCAATTCTCAAAATTTTATGTTCAATGGATTTTGTAGCGAAATGACAACCAATGTGAATATATGAGTCTGCTAATCCATGAATTTCCTTTAATGTATTTTGGGTTGATGTATTTTCTACATAATGTAACAACGAACGAAAAGTGAGGTACCCAAGATTAGATATTTGGAAGCTTCAAGACGAACCCTACTTCACTCATGGTATTAAATATTATCATGAAATTTTTTAAATTGCAAATAGTAAATTATGTTCTAATACCGAGGATGTTATACTAAATCAATATTTTCATCTTCTAGCCCCCTTATGATTATGCTCCACCTAGAGCCTCCTCCCACGTGACGTCTCAGCGGAAATAATTAAGAGGTAAGCCAAGCGTCAAGCTCAGAGGAACTTTATACTTGCGTATTCAATGGTCTGTGGGAGCTTGTACGTCACAGGACGAATATATGGATTTCCTGGTATGCAAGGAGCTCCTCCTCCGTGGGACCCTACCACATTTTTCACTCCACTCCCACCCTGCAATCAAGAACCTCACCTCCACATTAATTCCTCTTGAGGTGAAGGCATGTGAAAGGATTTCATCCATGCTTCACAACAAGCGGATGTTGGAAGTACCTACCACATCTACGCTTGAAATTCATTCCATTTATGAGATTACACGACCACCTCCCTTCCAATTCATAGCCACGAGATAAATATGGGATGACCATTGCTCTATTCAGTGTCTCGGCCAGCTAAAGAGGAACCCATTAACGTGGATTTTTAACTAGGAATGTAAATTAAAGAGAAGAGGCAACTTGAGCATAGGACATAGCTCCAGCAGAAGCGGTAAAGAAAATGAATAAGCAGTGAACAACGACCTTCCAAGGATCAACACAATTACTGGATTTTTCAAATATTTCAACATAGGATGCTTCAATGGCGAATTTGTCTGCGGCAATAACGAAAGGCTCCCCACAGTCCCAGGTTGCTTCATAATCGGTGAGGATAGAGGAAGCATAGAAAAAGGAATTATTGACAAAGGAATATGCGGAGATAGACATAACATAAGAAAAACTAAAGTTAGCAGCACCAACGTTAGCACCAGCCCCGAACAAGTCCAAGAAATCAACAACAAGTAGAGGAAGGAATTAATAGTAAGACTAATTGCCAATATGGCTCAGCGCCCAGCTCGAGAAAGGTTGGAAGAAGAATTGGTGGAAGATAACTTCTCCACCACACAACAATTGGAACTGCGTCTGGACTCTCATAGTTCCAAACTTACCTTCACTCTAGATACACTAGCACAACATCGCACCCTAATCAACCAACTACAAGATGAAGTTGAATTCCTCAGACGTTAAGGGGAGCGGATGGAAGCAATGTTGGAAGCCAGAACACCCAATTCTTCAGTGTAAAGCCAAAATGAGGAGACAGGAAGCAGGGTCGACCCAATTCTTCTCAATCTAAATGTAGCACTTGAACCACCACCAAAATAAGATCGAGCTTCAAAGGAAGACCAAGTATAAGCAGACGAGTAAGGCAATTCCATTTTTTTTAAATGGCATAAATCAATCTTTCCGGAAGATAGTTTTTTTTTTATAGATCGATAAGATTAGATATCAGAAGTAGAATCTTTGAAAGACTCTTTTATGTAATCCTTTGTTCAAAATTTTGTAGCCGGTATCCTCTACCAGTATCCTCTTTTGTACTATGTGACCTCGGTCGCGGCTTTTATATATAAAAAAAAAATCAGTTTTTGTAAAAAAAATATTTGGCTCGTGTAAGCTATTGGATGATCATTATTTTGATCATTTTTCTAAAAAAGAATAAAATATATTGCTTCTTCAGTGGAATTGGTATAAACAATGAAATATTTTTCAAAGTTCAGTTTTTCCAACACTCAGGAAGAACTGATTGCTTTCTTGATTTCTATGAAATCTTATTCAATATCATCATTCCATGAGAATGATCGATCTTTCTTTAGCATATTATGAATTGGTTTAACCATTTTAGAAAAATCAGGAACAGATCTTCTAACAAAATTGATTTTACCCATAAAAGGTTGTATTTCATTTTAAGAAGGGGCTTGAAGATTTTGGATTGTGGTAACTCTCTTAGGATCAATACTAATTCTTGAATCAAAAAAAAATATGACCGAAATTGAGATAACTCTCTTAGGATCAATACTAATTCCTGAATCATAAACAATATGACCAAGAATTTTACCTTGTGTGAAACCAAAGATAGATTTTGTAGGATTCAAGGAAATTCCAAATTTTCTCCAACGTAAGAAAATTTTTCTAAGATGATCAAAGTGATCTTGTCGATTTCTATAGTATACAATTAAATCATCAAGATAGATTTGAATAATCTTATTTATAATATCATCAAAGGCTATTTTCATAGCCCTCTGAAAAGTAGCACCTGCATTTATTAGGCCAAAAGGAATTCTTTCATATGCAAAGGTGCCCTAATGAGTGTTAAATGTGGTTTTGTATTTATCATTCCTCTTGACTCTGATCTGATTATAACTTGAAAATCCATCAAGAAGGGACATCATTTCTGACCTCGCCACTTGCTACAAAATAAATTCCATATTTGGAAGAGGAAAATTATCTTTCACATTTGCCCTATTTAAAGCACATAAATCAACACATAATCTGATATCACCATTTTTATTCCACACATGAACAAGGTTAGATACCCACTCATAATACTTTAAAGGAAAGATGATGTGAGCATTAATTAATTTTTCAACTTCCTTTCTAATGGTAGCTTCCAAGGCAAGATTGATGGGTCTTTGTATTTTCCTAACTAGTTTTTCTTCTTCCTTGATAGGAATAGCATGCTAAATAACATGGGAATCAAAACCATGAAGATCCTCATATGACCAAACAAATATATCTTTGAACTCATGTAATGACTCTTGAACTTCTATTTTTCTTTTTTTGAACATTGGGCTCCAATTTTAAAAATCTTTGGATCATTTTGAGTCTCAATATTCACTGAAACAATACTACCATTTTTTTTTTTAATCCTCTTCTTTGTCTTTCTTGTTCCCGACATCAATAGACGAGAAAGAGCTCTCTAGAGGAGTCATTACTTTAGGAAATTATTGTCTTCCAAAGATATAATTTCCTTTCATTTAATAGGCTTATTCTACAAGAAAGCACAAATACTTTCGTCATCAGCAAAAAACTTTCCATGATTCTACATTATCAGGAAAATGTGGACAATATATAGACATAAATGTACAATCAGGCCTCTGAGGAAGTAATTTCCTAGTAGGAATGGCTACAAAAACAACATGCCTATCGTCCATTGAATTCAAGTCTCTCCTGATATGAGTGATGTTAAAAGATAAAAGATTTGAAATCAAATACCATACTGCATGTGTATACCTTTTAAGAAGCTTGTTTGAGGGGGTATAGATTCTTCTAATTAAATTAACAACAATTTATGAATCCACAAAAATAGTAAGATGATAGCAGCCAAGATTGAAAGCATTTTCAATACCAAGGATCAAGGCTTCAAATTCTGTGACATTATAAGTGCAAGCAAATTTTAATTTGTAAGAAAAATTGTGAATATTTCCTATGGGAGAATACAATATTATGCCTACTATGTTTCCCTCACTTGAACATGCACCATCAAAATGCATGTGCCACATCCCATCTTCAGGTTCTGGAGGGGGTGAAACAAAATTATTATCTTCTTCAAGAAAAACAGAGTATGCACCCATGTCTTCCTCAATATAGTTTACATGAGGTTGTGTTAGACTCTCAATATAAGGTGTGATTCATCCTTATCTAAGAAAAATGATGTTCTTTCCATTCTTGGGAAGGAACATGTGTGACCCATCTAATGAAATGTATCCATTAGTCAATGCTTTCTAATCTCTTCCCAAAATGATAGAATAATTACTGACTGGCATGTCTATCACTTGAATATTACAAGTGGTTCTTATTTCTCGGTGAGAACCCAAAACTAAAGTCACATATTTGATTTCACCAATTGTAACTGGCTATTATAAGACAACATGCTCTTTGAATTCTCATTCATACATGAAAGACCCAACTCTTCCATGATAATATTTGACATGATGTTAGGACCTGACCCGCCATCAATTAGGAAACAATGAGCAATTTTGTCCATTATTTTTATAGATACATAGAATGGAGGATTTTTAACATAACTCCTAGGATTATATACACCTACTTTATTTATGTACATTCCTTCTTCACTTTTGTCTTTAGATAAACTACCAATTTTAGAAGTTTTAACTTCCACAAAATCTTTCAAATGTCTTTGTTTCTCGGGGACAGTGACCATATCCAATAAAGACACATCTACTTTTATTGTAGCTA
The DNA here is from genome assembly GCA_032191745.1 of Picea mariana. Lineage (NCBI taxonomy): Eukaryota > Viridiplantae > Streptophyta > Pinopsida > Pinales > Pinaceae > Picea > Picea mariana. The sequence goes on from JASDQU010099722.1 coordinate 849,695, forward strand.
GTTTTTTTAACATATTGTTCTTAAAATAAGAAGGATAACAGGTAGAAACCTCTTGACTTTGTGCACCCTTGGTAACCTAAGGATCAGTTTGTTGAGAGAATGAGCTTTGGACAAAAGTAGTATTGGGAGGACCACCCTTACCTTTGTTTGCATAAGATTTATTTCTTGTGTCAATCATCATAACATCCTCTTATGGAGCCCAATATAAGGAAAAAATAGTTGTATCATTTATTTTTTTCCAAAGGTTCATTCTCTTGCACTCTTGTTTACCTCATAGGTGCTCTCATCATGATTATCTTCACAAACATTGCACTAGGATGTTGAAAGAATAGCCTTTGGAGGATAATTCTTAGGCTGAAAATTATTTGGGTGATTCCTAAAAGAATCATGGGAAGAAGTTTTAGCTACGGAAGATGTAGAGTGTTGGCATGTTTTACAGGAAAGTGTGTGCTTGTCATTGATGGCAAGACTAGCAGCGTCGATGTTTTACAGGAAAAGCATAATATCAGGAGGAGAAGCGAACAGTATGTAGAAACAAGAAAGATCAGAAGAGATAGCAGTTTCCAGAATTACAAACGAGGTCCAAGAGATGGACTCACAGGAGGAGCAAAGGTCGAGACCCGTGAACACTTATAATATTCTAAGTCGAAGAGATCAGAACCTTAAGGGGAATAGAGACAGTGGTCGTTGGATCACCGATCCAAAATACCAAAAACCATTAGATCCAGTGGATTTGCAAGGAGGTTACCATTCGGGGAATCTCACTTTGGAATAATTGGCAACATGAAAGTTGAATTACCCGAAGCCCGAAATCCGAAATGAATGTGGACCATCAGATTTGGAGAAAATATAATGATCGTCGGATTGAATTAGTGGAAGGACAGGATAAGCAAGGCTGAGATACGAGATCACAATCACCCGAATATCCATCGACCGTCAGATCGAATTAATTGAAGGGTAAGTTAAACGGGGCTAAAGAGTTGAGAATTTGATTATCTGAATACCCGTCAGTCGTTGGATCAAACATGAATTTCCTTCAGTCGTTGGATCATTCTAAGTGGAAGGACATGATAAGCTAGAAGAGCTATATTGCAGATAGATCGGGTCATTGATCTAAGATCCTGATCCAACGAATGTCATTTGTTTCAGGTATAAATATGTGAGAATGTTACTTTCTAGAAAAAATATCACTTCAAGACGTCAGTTTGAGATTTAAATCTTCGAAGTCCGGAGAGTCGAAATACATTCTCGATTGTCGGATCATCCGAAGAAGATCGCAGTTGTCAGATCATTCTAAGGTGGAAGGACAGGATAAGTTGGGTAAAGGGCACACTAATCTTAGTGGTTGAGAATCAGGGACTCAGATCTATGGTCGACAGGGCATATCATACCCCCCCCACCCCCTGGGATTTTTTCCTTTAACCATGGGGGGGGGGGAGCATCCGAGTTGGTGGTATTTTCCTTGTGGGACCCTCATATGTTCTCAGACCCCGCTCTCTCATTACCACTTGCCGCCTGGACCCCCCTTTGAGTAAACCACCAAACCACTCATACATACCTCCTCCGCACTCCGACATCACACTCCACTACCGCGCTCTGCCTCTGTTAATGTTTATGCCATTATTATAGTTATTTTCATTTCAATAGATAAGAGCATCATAAGAAAAAGATCACTGAGAAATACACATTCACAAGAGACACAACATTTATCCTGGGAAACCCTCTANTCTAGGGGAAGAAAACCCAACAAAAACTTCCTTATCATAAATTGCTAATACAATGTTCAAGAGATAACTCAAACCAATACAGATAGTCCTCCCCAAGAGATGCGCCACTCTTCTTCTCCTCTCTCCAACTGGTAATTGTAGCTTGCCTCATAAGATAATGAGCAAGTGAGTTGTGTGATAAAGTGAGGCGCTAGCCTCCTATATATACAAAACTGGCACGTGTGAAGGGTCACCACTGGCAGGGCCGACCTCTCACTCTGGGTGGGTAAACCCACCTTTAATTAATTATGGGTCTTCCATAATAACTGTTGGGG
>JASDQU010099722.1:853967-868063 GCA_032191745.1 Picea mariana
ATCCCAAACTGAAACAACATCCGAAAGTGCTTTTTCTATCAGCAACGCTTCCTGCCCAATCTGCATCAGTATATCCACTCAATGTGAAGTCATGATCTCCATCATAGCTGAGACCATAATCCATTGTACCTTTAAGGTACCTCATCACATGATTTTCAGCCACTAGGTGAACACATCTGGGCTCTACCAAAAACTGACTCAAGGTGTTCACTGCAAAACAGATGTCTGGTTTGGTGTTCATCAGGTACATTAGTGATCCAACAAACTATCTGTACAGTGTGGCATCAATCAAATCTGACGAAGTATCGACCAACAGCTTCAGCTTTGCTTCCATGGGTGTATTCATGGGCTTACATTCTAGCATGTCGAATCTTTTTAAGATTTCAACCCTGTACTTCCCTTGGTTAAGGAAGATCCTTTCTGGACTCTGCCATACCTCAAGACCTAAGAAGTAATGCATTAGGCCAAGGTATTTCATTTCAAATTCTGCAGCAAGTCTCTTTTTACATTCAGTGATGAGATTTTCTTCTCCAGTTAAGAATAAGTCATCCACATATAGTAGTAATATTACTGGTTCATTGTCCATAATTTTGAAGTAGAGACTTGAGTCTGCTTTACTCTTGCTAAAGCCTAAGCTTGTCAAGAAACTATCTATACGGCCATACCAAGCTCTGGGAGCTTGCTTCAATCCGTATAAGGCTTTCTTCAATCGGCATATCTTCAACCTCAAATCCCTGGGGTTGCTCTACATACACTTCCTCTTCGTTAACACCATTCAGGAAAGTTGTCTTCACGTCCATCTGGTGCAACTTCCATTTCATCTTGGCTGTAAGAGATATAATGGTTATGATCGAAGTGTATCTGGCCACAGGAGCGAATGTATCTTCATAGTCAATGCCTTCCTTCTTGGAAAATCCACGAGCGACAAATCTTGCTTTATATTTCTCAATACTTCCATCAGCAGCATGTTTTATTTTGAAGAGCCATTTTGATGATACTACGTCCTTACTTTTTGGTCTGGGAACTATTTCTCACACATCATTCTTTATTATGGATTGGTATTCCTCTATCATGGCATATGCCCATTCCTTCTTTTGAATGGATTCTTCAAAGCATGTAGGTTCTTCATCAAGTAGATTGCACATCAAAGCCGTGTAACTGGAGAATGGCTTTGGTCTTTTCACCTATCTTATGGTTCCTTCTGGAACACCATACTTCTCTCCATCTTGTATAAGCTCTCTTGCCCAAGAAGAATTTCTTTTATGGGAGAAGGTCATATGATGAGGTTCTTGAACTTCTGTTACATCATGATCTTCAGAAGTCTCCTCATCAGGGGAAGTTATGACTTCCCTTATAGGTTCTGCAGTTCTGGGAACTTCCCTCACGGATTCTGTAATCCTAGGATTTTCAGGTTCCTCTTCATATATATCTTCAAGCTGGCATCTTCTTGATTTCTTAAGTGTTGCTTCTTCATCAAAGGTCACGTCCTTGCTGATTTCAATATGGCGGTGACCAGGTATGTAGATTCTGAAGGCCTTGGAGACCTCACAGTATCCCACAAATATTCCCTTCTTTCCGGAGGGTTCCATCTTGTTTCTTTTCTCTTTTGGTATATGAAAAAACACTTAACAACCAAATATTTTGGGATGGCTTACCTCTGGCTTCTTTTCGGTGAACATTTCTTCTGGGGTCTTTAACCCAAGTGCATTATGGGATAATCTATTTTGCACATAAACAACTTCCATTGTTACTTCTGCCCATAAGCACATAGGGAGATCTTGATTGTGAATCATGGTCTTTACAGCTTCCATAATTGTTCTGTTCTTCCTTTTGGCTACACCGTTTTGTTGGGGATTATAGGGAGTAGTGAGTTCCCTCTTGATCCCAACATCTCTGCAGAAGTTCACGAACTCTTTTGAGGTATATTCTCCTCCATTATCTGACCTGAGTATCTTAATCTTTCTTTCAGAAAGATTCTCTATCAAGTCTTTGAATTCTTTGAATTTACTGAATACTTCATCTTTAGATTTCAAGAAATATATCCAGGTCTTACAAGAATAGTCATCAATAAATGATACAGAGTATACATACCCACTAATGGAGGATGATGGCATTGGGCCACACGCATCTGAATGAATGAGTTCCAATACTCCTTCTGCTTTGCTATCCCTCTTTGGAAAAGGGTTCTTGATATTCTTCCCTTGCGTACGTCCATTGCATATGCCTTCTTGATCAACCCCTAGTTCTGGTAAACCTGTGACAACTTTGCATATGTATGGTAGCGTCTTGTAGTTCATGTGGGCTAATCTTCTATGCCAAAGTTCACATGAGTTTTATATGGCATGGGTCATGGCAGTTTCTGGGTGACCCTTTAGCTTGTATAAGCCATTCTCTTCATTTTCAATTATGATAGCTTCATTTAGGGTTTCTCCCTTAGCCCACATAAGAACTTCTCCATCTATGAAGACAACTCTATAGCCTTTCTTGTCTAAAGCTAATATGGAGAGTAAGTTCTTATTTAAGTCGGGTACATAGAGTACGTCCTTCATTGTTATTGAATTTTTTGAATCTAGCTTGTAGTTTGATTCTCCTACTCCCTTGATGGGATATTGATAATCATCTCCAAGAGTCACTTTTTGAGAAAACTTATTTTTTGAAATACAAGAGAGAGTATTTTTCTTACCCGTCATGTGTTTTGATGCACCGCTATCAATGAGCCATGTGTCCTCTCCAGGTGATACAGAACCTGAGAGAGCTTAGATCAAGACATGGTCGTTAATCATCTTCATAGGTGGTTCTTGATCTTCGACTATGTGGGCATGTTGCCTTTTGTGATTCCTCTTGTATTCTTCTCTTCTGACTGGACAATTATTCGCCTTGTGTCCCATCTTATCACAATGATAGCATTTTATAGATGAGAGATCTCGTCCCTTGCATTGTCCTTTCTTCTAAAAATTTCTTGGATGAGATTATTGGTTGTTGAATTTGTTTGATGGTTGTGGTTCTCTATGGGTTTCCCTTTTGAAGTAGTTTTTCTTCCTTCCTCTTTTTGTATGAGTAGCTAGGGCTTGATCATCATCCCTTGCTAGTAGTGCTTCACAGTTGACTACCCTTGTCTCTTCTTGGATGCATTCTTCCCATAGCCTCTCAAACTGTAGTTTCTCCTTTCTGGCACATATCGTCTGGATGAAAGCATCCCAAGGTCTTGTGAGACCATTTAGGGCCATCATTACAAATTCATCTTCATCGATGGTGTCTCCAATAGCTTTTAACTGTTCTTTAATTTCTGAGATTTGGGAGAAATATTCTTGAATCATTTCTCCTTTCTGCATCTTGGTATTCTTCAATTGAGTTCTTAGATTCATCTTTCAGTTGATGTTCTTTCCTTCATATAGTTTTCATAGAGAGTCAAACATATCCTTCGAAGTTTTCTTGGATGATACATACGGGATCAAGTGGTCTTTGATTAAATCTGCAATGATTCTTTGAGCCCTGATTGAGTCCTTCTAATGCTTCACTTTCTCTATGGCATCTTCAGGTTCCTCCACTTCTTCTTTGATGAATTTTGCTAGGTCATTCTCTGCAAGGATTAGATCGATCCTATACTTCCAGGCATGTAAGTTTTCTATGCCTTCTAGTTTCTCAACAATCTTTGTGCTTGCAGACATCTTGTACTTGAGGCTACGAAAAATGACCAAAAATGAAAATGCTTAAAATCAAATTTTGACCTTACCAGGAGGTGCACTTGGCTGAGGCAAGTAGCCTGGTATACTTGGATCTAAGAAAATCCAATTTTTACCCCTTCAAATCTAATCTGCGGATTTATGGACTAGTGCTTCTGGTACTCTGGTACTTCTGGTACTTATGGTACTGGTTTTCTGGTACTTTTGTGAAACTAGGGTTTCACTTTGCGGAAGATCCAGCCACTGAAAAGGTGCGCTCTAAGTGCCAAAATGATACTTGGGGCAGGGCGCAACTTTCTAGGTGGTTTTAGGCTTGAAAAGATTCACTTTTGCAAAACCCTAATTTTTGGGTATAGTAACAGTGACGTTTTTCCTCTTGCAAAATATGCTTCCTTCAGGTTGGCTCTGATACCATGTTAATGTTTATGCCATTATTATAGTTCTTTGCATTTAAATAGATAAGAACAACATAAGAACAAGATCATTGAGAAATATACATTCATAAGAGACACATCATTTATCCTGGGAAACCCTCTAGGGGAAGAAAACCAACAAAAACTTTCTTATCATAAATTGCCAATACAATGTTCAAGAGATAACTCAAACCAATACAAATAGTCCTCTCCAAAATATGCGCCACTCTTCTCCCTCTCTCCAACTAGTAATTGCAGCTTGCCTCATAAGAGAATGAGCAAGTGAGTTGTGTGATAAAGTGAGGCGCTAGCCTCCCTATATATACAAGACTGGCACGTGTGAAAGGGTTTCACTAGCAGGGCCGACCTCTCACTCTGGGTGGGTAAACCCGCCTTTAAATTAATTATGGGTCTCAATAATAAATGTTGGGGCCGACTTCTTATTCTACCTATTACAATTGTCCGATGACCAATCCGCAAAAGGGGATTTGGTCCTAATACAATTACCGACATAATTAATCCACAATGGGGATTAATCCTATGAATAAAACAATAATAATAAGAATACTCTTTGCAGTTACATTATTTTAACATTGGGAAGACCATTGAGTACTATGTTCACCAATTCCTTCTCTGAAGTGATCTCTTCAATAGCTTGTAGTTGATATCTTAACTTGGAGATTCTTACAAAGTATGATGTTATGCTGTCATCCATTCATCTTCATGTCACAAAGCTCATTCTTTAGACTCATAACTTGTCCAATGTTTTTGACTGAAAAAAGATTTGTTAGGGCATCATACATCTTCTTTGATGAGTCAATATGGGAGATGTAGGGTATCAAGTGGTCTTTTATGGAATCCACTATGATACTCATGGCATTGATGTCAACATCTTTGAACTTTTCCATAGTTGCAACATTCTGCAGTTCCTTCTCTTCTCCTTCTTCAAACTCTAGCTTCACAATCTTTCCTTTCACTATATCCAGTACTTTATTCTTGGCAAGGATGAGGTCAATCTTTATCTTCCATGCTCTGAAGTTAGAGGCTCCATCTAACTTATTCTCAGACTTCATAGAGTTAGTCATGGCTGCTTGACTTGTTCAAACCCTAGATTTGGCCAGAAATTCAAACTTCACATCATGGCTTGCTGAGAGTATCAAGAGATGCGCTAGGATAGGGTGCACTGATCTGTCCAGATATTAGGTCAATCTCTTCACTTAAGGTGCCTCAACAAGAGGATTAGGGTTTCTTCAACTGCTCCTGCTAGTAACCCTACCAGCAATGTCTTGGAAGATGCTTCTTCTAGTAACCCTACCAGCAATTCCTCAACGAGCTCAATATCCTAGCGGCTATGCTTCCTTCCAACATTTAGACTAAATGAAGGAGGTGTGGGCCCATAACCTGTTAGAATATAGAAGAAAGTGTGCTCATTTTACCATTGACGATACCCTCGTCACCCAACCATAGGTCGAAGCCACCCTCCGAGCACCTTAACCTTGACTGAGAATTACTCTGGAAGCAAACCCTAGGCTAGATAGCCAAACAAGGTGTAGCGCATCGTCCTCCAAGGATAGCGCACCAACAATAGTTGATTAGATAGTTCAAACCCTAGCCAGGAGATAGTCCAAGATCATATTGAAAACTACTAGCTGCAACAGTTGCACCTGCATCTCTCCTCCACACGTGCGCACCAAATTGGGAACTGCAGTGTGCACCAGTTGTTGTCTGCAATTCTGAGATGTGTCAAAATGAGAACTGGCACCCTGTATTTATATTGGTTCTGCCAGATTTGTTGGGGCCGACTTCTTCTTCTGGATATGTGTCTGTTCAGTATATTATTATTATTTCTGGCCGACTTCTTCTCTTGGAGGCTAATAACCTAATATAAATTATCTTCTTGAGCCGACAAGACTTCTAGGGTTATTAGCCAACTTATTAGGGTTTCTCTTATTTCCCAGAGTCTTCTATTCTCATCAGGTTCACACGTGGAGGTAAATACCTCCCGCAGCTACCATAATATTAACATTCTAAACTAAAGAGACATCCTCAATTTTTTTCACCAAGTCCTATCATTGCATTTACTTGTTCTTCAACTCTCAGAAAGTACTTCCCAACAGTTTCATTGTCTTTCATATTTAGTTGTTCAAACTATAATCTATGGGTTTGAAGCTTGGCATCATTTACCTTCTCATTACCTTCATAACTGCTAATGAGTTTGCCCCACATTTCTTTGGCAATTTCTAAGTGCATAACTTTTACAAATTTTGTTTCTGCAAGTCCACTCAAAATAGCATTCATAGCCTTAGCGTTGAAGATGAATTCTAGCTTGTCATCCTTAGAAGCTAGTACAACTAGCTTTACATAACTAGTGTCTACCACATCCCAGACATCTGCACCTAAATCCATTATGTAGGTTCTCATCCTAACTTTCTAGAAGGAAACGTTTGTTCCATTTAACAGGGGGGCCTTATTGGTTGAAGTTCCTTCATGGCTAGTCATGTTTAAGCTATAGGATCTACCCTTAGATAAAAGGGGCTGGATCTGATACCAATTGTTGGACAACTGAGAGGGGGGGTGAATCATTTGGTACTGTGCTTAAACAATTATGCCCATTTTAAATTCTTTATAGAACACTCAATGATGATCACAATAAAGAAGGGAAGTAAGCAATAGAATATTCAACATCAATCACACACATGAAATATACAGAGACAAATATTTCCCGAGGAAAATCGATAAGTAATCTTTATTTTCTATACATTATTATTCTTATGAGCTCCAACTCTTGTTGAGGCTACAAACTCTATTTTACAAGCAACAACTTGCTGAGAGCACCAACTCTTTGGTTTCTCTGGCACCCACTAGAAGGAAGCACCAACTCCCTGAGTGCTCCAGCACCAACTGGATGGAAGCACCAACTTCTAGTCACACAGGCACCAACTTGTATAATAGAGAACAATAGTTCTCCCTTGCACCACCCTTCCACTCTGGTTTTTCTGGCTACAACCAGATGGAAGATACAACTCCCTTTGTTCAAGCACCCACTTGAAACTTCTGAGGACACCAGTCCTTCCTAGCACCTCCCTACCACCTTGAAATATAAATATTTGATATTATTGTATATATCATAGTGATACAACATTTATCTATGGTTTTCCAGTATCATCAATGTTCTGCTACATTGCTCTGCTCTGCCTGCATCAATATCTCTCTGCACGCCTCACATGTGTTTTCTATTCTTCTGTGTTTTATACTCTGTGCGCCATCTGCATTCTATGCACTATGCCTCTGCATGCTCTTCACTGCATCACTATTATTCCCTACAAGTTGTTCATTACGTCTCTTCCTCAAAACTACATAACCAACCAGCAGAGATACCTGCACTTCTCTATTCTGCATCTTTTTCTCACGTCGATTCCTCTGCCTTATCGTCATGGAAAATCTTCATCTTCTCTAGCAGTTATGCCCAGTGTGTTCATCATCAGTGGGCGTTATGATGAGATTCCTTAGCTTATCTAGCAGTCGAAACCCTTCGTCTTCTCTGTCAGTTACAACCAGTCAATTATGGCTTCTTTGGCTTCTAAGCCCCTTCCTTCATGTGACCACCAGTGGTGATCAATCACCTAATCAAAGGGCGCTTACCGATTTCATTTTAGTGAGCACTAGCTCCTTTTCACGATAAGACCTTGGGCTATGAGCTTCAAGTGACCATGTGCTTGCGGGTGCATCCATAGGCAGTTTGAGGGCAACCCAATTTTCACCCCGCAATTCACTATGAGCCTCCACTCATCCTTTCTCCAAAACCATGGTTTCGATTATGGACCACTTATGAAAAATTAAGACATGAGCATGTTCTGGCCCTGCAATGGAGCACGACATTCAATATCATGATCTTAACGGTGATCCTGAATGGACGGTTCAGATCTGTTCTCTCAAGTCTACAGACCATATCTCACCTTCCTAGATCAATGATTGAGATTTACTTCATGATTCGTGCTCCGAGAGTTTCAAATCTCAAACCCTCTTGTTGCTGACTGGATATCTTATGAAATGGAAGATATGCTGACATATGTCCCTCTGAATCTATGATCAGGATTTCCTCTGTGAGTTCGACCTTCGGGCCTTTCAATTCTCAAACTCTTGTTTCTTTAGTATGACAATCTCCCAAAGTTGATGATCTATAGACAACTGTCTCCCTAATTCTACGATCAGGATCTCCTCCGCGAGTCCATCCTTCGGGACTTTCAATTCTCAAACTTCGCTTGTTCCCGAAGCATTTCACTCAGAGTCCATGATCCAATGACACATTTCCCTTTAATCCAACGACTATCCTCTGCTCCGAGAGTTTGGCCTTCAAAAATATCAAACCTTTCTCCTTCGCGTTTTCCCGGAGTAGTTTCACCCAGAGTTCATGATCCGTTGACACGTACCCTCCTGCACGATCAACAATCATAAGTGAATTTAGAATTTGGGACTTCGGGACTTAGGGAATCTATTGGTGTTAAACATCCTGAAGTTAAACTCCCAGAGTGACGTCACTTACTTACGTCACTTCATGATGTGTCATGCACCTAGTAGCTCCCATGTGTCACTCGGATTTGTGATTTGCACATACCTGAAGTGTCGAATCAACTTGAAACTTGTCATTGTCTAATTGCACCATGTGTCCTTGTTGACGTGGTCTGCCACATGTCCATGTTGACGTGGTCTACCATATGTCCTTGAGAACAAGATTTGATGACATAATCTGATGATGTAGATCTCCCTGATCTAACGATCATCGTCTAATCTCCAAATCCGACGGTCCTTATTCATTTCAGATTTATGGGCTTCGGGTTTTTCAAATATCAAACCTTCTGGAGCGGAACCTCCTCACATATTTATATCCGAAGTGAATGTTGTTCATTTGATCAGGATCTTAGATCGACAGCTCGATCTTTCTGTGATGCAGATTTTCTATTTTATCCTGTCCTTCCACTTGAAATTGATCTGACGGTTGATGGAACTTCGCATTCCGGGGATTTCAAATCTCAAACTTTTCGGAGTGTAACCTCCTCGCATCTTTATATCCGAAGTGACTATTGCTCGTTTGATCAGGATCTTAGATCAACGGTTTGATCTATTCTGTGATGCAGATTTGTTGTGGATTAGATCCAATGACTCTCCATTTTTTCTTATCAAAAGCTTAACCTTCATGCATTTATCTCTAGATCCAACAAATGTTGATCCTTCATGCTTGGATCCAACAACTGAGATCTGTTCTCTTCTTCTGTGCGCTCCTCCTGTCTGGACACTGATCCGACAGACACTATCGCTCCTCCTCCTGAGATTATGATTTCTTCTGACTTAGAAGGTTTTCTAAGTATTCAAATTTTTTGGCCTCCGAACCTTCTCCTATGGGTATCATCTTCGCTTTTCTTGTTTTCCATCACTGCTGTTATTCTTCTTTTCTTTCCCGTGTGCCATCGTTGTTCTTGCCAACAATGACAAGCGCACTCTACCTGTAAACTTGCCAACATAAAGGGATGATAAGACAAAGGCAAGGGTGCAAGAAAATCCCCCTCTCACTAGTCACTCAAGTCAAAAGGTTAGTTTAGGTCTTTAAGGGATGAAGTAGCAGTAAAATGGAGTGAACCTTCCCAGAACAAGACAACAAAGAAAATATGGCATCTTTCAAGTACAAAAATATGATGTTAGTGCTTCTTAAGACCATGAACCTTCAAAAAATAGGCTAGCTGATATAAATTTGTAGCTATGTAATAGTTTACAACATCAATGAGTATTTTGTAACAACCACAAGAATTATGCCCTGAAATTTCTTGAAAAAGACAAGAAGTAGCTTTGAATAGGAAAAATGATAATAAATTGTCATTAGAAAATTTGGAAATGTATAGCTATCATTTAATATCACTTTTGCAAAGAATTTGCTGCAGTTAGATGGTTGTAGCAATATTTTGTAACAACAACAAATTCTTGTGCTCAAAATTGCAAGAAAACACCATGCAAATTTAGCATTTGTCTAGTAGATTGATTGGCAATTGTCACAATCAATTTTTTAATGAGCTAAGAGAAAGTTATGTAGGTGAATGCAACAAATTAGCATGAATTAGTATGACTGTAGCAATGATTTGCAACAACAACAAGTTAGCTAAGGAGTTAGTCTACTTTAGGGTTAGTAGAAGTTAGCAAAAACTTTAAGGACGAGAGTTTGAGTGTTTAATCAATCCCTCAATAAGAGAGAGGATAGAACTAGTGCCTTATAAGGGTTATGGAGTCAAGTGGACTTCTTCTTCTAAGGATGCAAATCAATTTTGATAGTGCACAAAAGTCCAAGAGGAATGCATAGGAGAAGTAGTAACTTAAGTCACCATATGTGTTTTCCTCAAGAAAACAAGATACTAGGGTGTAGTAAATTCTAGGCCCTAACACCTTTATCTCCTTAGGCTTCTTATGGGATAAAAACTTAGGAAAAAATAACTCGGTCAAAACCTTAGAGTCCTAGGAAAATAGGGCTCTAGGGTTTCACTAGTTACTAGATCAATTCAATGAAAATATTAGCAAATAGAAAGTAAGAAAGTAGTAATTTAAGTTCTTTACTTCAAGCATTAAGAATATCATGCAATTTCATATTCTTATATGAGAAAATAAAACCATACATAAACCATTCAATAGATGAAAAAAATGCAGATTTTACCTACTTGCACCAAGAATAATCATGAAATACCATGCAATATCACCATAAAAGCTTCCAAGATTGATCCAACTTGCAAAACATCAGCCTTATATAAGAGTGCACCTCACAATTTCATCCAATAGCCCTTCTAGGGCACAAATTCTAGACCTCTCCTCTTTTGTGAGGAGTTGTGATGTAAAAATGAATGTACTTTATGTTTATTTATACAAAACTGGTGACCTTTAATTAATTTCAGGTCAAATAAAGGTCGACCTCGCCAATTTACAAATAAATTCAAATTTGGCATAAATAAAATTAATTAGCATGTAAAATCATCCCTAAGGGTGACATGATTCCCTTTTAGGGTGGCGTTGGACCCCCAGGGTGGAACGTTGGGCTCCAAATGCAGAACGTTTGGCTCCAAAGGCCCTGAATGATGCCCACACATGCCAGCCAGCTCACAACTTCCCTCAAAATGAAAACCCTAGCTCTGTATGACATCGAGGGTCATGATGATGATGTCATGGGATATCAAAGATCAACATCTAGGTGGAAGAGCAAGATCCCCCTGGGTCTAGGTCTGTTAAGGTGTCTCCAAGGGAAACATCCTTCTTTCTTCCTCGTGCAAGTCTCTGATGTCTTCTTGCACCTGAATGGGGTTACAACATCCATTTGTGGGCTTTCATCCCCATGGAGGTATGAGCTAATCATTCTCCTATGTGTACCTGTCCACTGGGAAAAGTCCTGCAACAACAACAAGTATGCCCTCCAGGGGTTCATAAGTCACAGGGATCATAACATGTAAATCACATCCAATAATTAAATTACCCAAACATGTGCATAAAACCCCCCTTTACCCAGACAAATTGTCAAAGATGTTATGTAATTTAACAAGTTAGGTTTGGAGAAGGTCTTAGGGTTTCCTATTGGGCTAATCCTCCTTAAGTTTGGGGTATTTTTGAGGTGAGAACCAATCTAGGTCATGTAAGTGTGTGAAGTGGCATGGGGTAAGTGTTTTTTCATGGGGTGCAATGATAAAATGGAAATGTAGATCTTACCTATGGGTTCCTTTGTAGAGGGAAAGTTGCACCTTGTCATGGATGCCATTGTTTCCTATCCCATTCAATGCCTTTTATTCTTAGCTTCATTTCTTTTGATATTTTCTTTCATGCTTCAAGGGAAGAGTTGAGGGCACTGTCTTGGCTTGGTGACCTAAGGTGAAAGCATTATCCACAATCATTTCACGAAGATAAGAAGGATGGCTCATGATGAGACCCCCTTTCTCTTGGTTATGCCACCAAGAGCCACTACCCTGGTTTGGTGACTAGATAGATGGTAGTGTTATACCACTACATTCCCATGGTCATAATAGACCATCCCATGATGAGACCTCCCATCCACCAACTAATACATTGAGTTTTTATTTATCTTATGGGTTCCCTTTTCTTACTGAGAAGATTTTTATTTCTTTCTCAGGAATCCCTGGGTGAAGCATCTCAAATGTTTTTTCTTTGGATTTTAACTATTTCCAACTACTTTTACCGCTTGGGCCTTTAACCCCTTCTTCCCACAAGGAAAGTTACAACCCTTTCTAGTTTGGAAAATCACAATGCTCGAACAAAGGTAGGGGAAAATGAGAGGAATAAATATGGAAAGTGGTAAGTATGGAGGGAATAGATGATGACCTTTCATAGACCCACCCAGTGGCAACCCATCCTAAAGGGATATCAACTTACTAGGGAATCATGTCACCTTCCAGGTATGAACAAGTTAAAGAGAATAATTTCTAAGCAAATTTTATGAAATGAAGGAGAATTTAATGCAGCATATTCAAGTGCTTCAATAATCAGAGTGACACATACCATGATACTTGGACTTATTACCTTGTGGATAAATACTTACTGCTACTTCAAGACCAGGCTGGTAGGATGGATATTGTTGATGCTGATAAATGGGTTGCATTGAAGAAAAGAGGGGCCCTTCGGGGCCATGCTCAAGTCATCCATCTCTCGGCAATCCATGTCTAGGACCTGTGGGCCTCGAGACATGATATCCTTAGTTATCCCTAGGGTAGGGTATAACATCTATCTCCAACTAAGGGACATGTTCTCACCGTAGAGCACATGGGAACCTCAACATCTCTGGTATGACTTGTGCCTGCTAGATCTCAACAAAATGCATCAGTAATTCTTAGGGTGGTGATATCACCCCTTGTTCATATATGATATAAACATATAATCATAAGCATGCATATATACATAATTAAGGAATACAAAAATGAAACTATAACTATACTAGCATGATATGCAGATGGTATACACAATGGATGCAAATGCCTAACTACCTCTACTTACATGTTGGTTGAATGTTAGGTGTAGTCAAATAACCAGTGAAACCATCCTAACAATACCTCATAATACCTACCTCTGTACTTCACTGTAAACCAAAACAATGACAATTTAAGCACAAAAATAACATGAGTTAGAGCATGTATAATATCATCGGAAATCGTAAAGTCTAGCTCATGGAGACGGGAGGGAAGGAAAAAATTATGCCAAGTCACACTTCTAGGAAAATGCTCAATCCATCTGAGAAAGGGATCAAGAAAAATCAAAGGCTCAAAATACTGGCTCAAAGAGTCTGAAGATTGGCTACCTTGGGTGTCATCACATCCTGAGGTCTGGGAAGGGACTAGCAAGAACCTAGAGGATGATAAAAAAATTCTAAGGAAATTTGAAAGAATGAAATAATAAACTTCTTCTTAAGGTATTCAACCTACCCTTGAATTCTAAAATAATTCTTTTCCTCGGAGAAAACTCAAGACAAGGGACATGTTTCCCAACTACACCCTTGGTGACATAGTGAGGTAAAGTAATCAAAGGAGGCTAGAAAATCTTGTCACAAGTATCTTGCTTTAGGAAAGAAACGTCTGTTGGATCATGTTGTCATTGATGCCAATGGTTTGTCATTGATGCCAATGGTTTGATTACTTGGGAGATTGTTGGATCATATGTCATTGATGTAAATGGTTTGATTGATGTCATTGGTTGATGCCAAGTAATTGATTGATATGATTCCATTTATGAGAATGGTTGGAGGACCCATGTCCAAGTGGAAACCAATCGATGCAAAGGTAAACAAATGGATGAACTCCAAAGTGGTCCCCTTATGGTGAAAGCCCTCACGGGAAGACGCTTTGTGGATTGAGTTATCCTAGAAGATTGGTTGGAGGACCCATGCTCTCATTATTTTCTTATCATGATTGATAAGGTTTACAAATGGATGAACTCCAAAGTGGTCCCCTTATGGTGAAAGCCCTCACGGGAA
>JASDQU010099722.1:876696-901169 GCA_032191745.1 Picea mariana
TGTATCCTTGATCACATATTTTTCTGACACTGAGGAGATTATGCTTCAAATATTCAACCAATAGTACTTTTCTTGCTTTTACATTTTCACTTCCAAGATTTACAGTTCCTTTTCCAAGTATTTTGGTAGATGAGTCATCTCCAAATGCAACATTTCCACCCTTTTTCTTCAAGCTAACAAATTTGCTTTGATCTCCAATCATATGAGATGAGCACCCACTGTCTATGAACCATTCATCTTCTTCTTTGCATTCTTTAGCGACTAATGCAATTCGACAATTTTCATTGTGTGGAAATTATTTCCTTTTCCATGTTGTAGTTGGTATGCAGACATTTGGCATATGATTATCTTCCTTCATCTCTCTGCAATCTCGTGCTTTGTGACCAAGATTATTGCACTTGTAACATACAATATTTTGATCCATTAATGGGTCAAATGGATTATAATTTATGTTTAAAGGTCTACGAACATTTTCATATCTACTATTTTCACCATTCATGTAGCTTGCATAGTTATTCCTTTCATTGATTCTACAATTGATTGCCTTGTGTCCAAAATTTTCACAAGTATAACAATGTCCAAGAAAGAAATTTTGATACTTGGGCGTAAGTGATCTTCTTTGTGGTGTGGTCCATCTAGGTTCATGATCTATTCTTCTGTAGTTTCCTTCATAATGATTGCTTTCATACTTAATGGGAGAGGATCTTCTTGATGTCTCATTCCTTCTGAATTCTAGTTTTCTATCTTGTTGTTCAACTTGTTCTGGAGTGTTGGTTTCATCATTTTCAACTTCCTTCTCTTGTTTTGTTGTCTTCAAACTGTCATTGTATCCTAGTCCTGTCTTTTTGTTTGGAGATCTTTGACTGCTAAGGATCTCATCAAATTTGTCAATGTTTTTTTCGAACTTCTTTAACTTCTTTTTTGTCAATAGTAGCTCCCCTTTTGTGTGATCCAATTCTTCTTTCAATTTCTCATAATATTCTAATTGTTCCTTCAAGCTATTAATGGTCTTTTCAAGCTTGTAATTCTCTTCTTCACAACTACTCAATTCACCTTTTAGTATTATGTTTGTGTTTCTAAGCTTGTTATTTTCAGTTTCAACATGCTTCAACTTTTCAAGATTCTCACCTTCTTGTTCACTCTCTGCATTGTCTTTGTATCCCCAAAAGGAATCGAGGTTGGTTTCTTCATCTGAATCTTCTTCACAAATGATTTCTTCTTCTTTAGAATTCTTATGATCATCATCCTGGGTTTCTTGGGTTATGAAGATGACTTCTCCTCCATCATTATCTTCTTCATCACTCTCATCTGAGGAGATTTCATCATCCTTGGAGTAGAAGCTCTTTTTATTGTTGAGACTTCTCTTTTAATAGTAACAATTTTCAACAATATGTCCTATTCTACCACAATTAAATCATTTGAGAGGAGACTTACCTTTGTATCTTCCACTTCCTTTCTGGAACCTTCTTACGAAATTTGCTATTTCTTCATCAAGGTCATTATCCTTGTCTTTTGTCTTCTTTATGGCTTTAAAGGCTACTTCATTGTTTGTCTGGTCACTTTCTGTACATGTTCTCATTTCATATGCCATAAGAGTCCCATGTAATTCATCCATTGTCATTTTGGTCAAGTCCCTAGTTTCTTCAATGGCGGAGACCTCAGCATCATACTTCAAGAGAAGTGATCTCAACACTTTTTGTACAACCAACGATTCATCGAGATCTTCACCTAATCCTCTGATAGCATTAACAACTTCATCAACTCTAAGAAGATAGGTTGCAATATCTTCCTTTTCATTCATCTTCAAATTTTCAAATTCTGCTCTATGTCGTTGAAGCTTGACCTACTTAACTTTTGGATCACCTTCATAGATATTGTTGAGTTTGTCCCATACCTCTTTAGCAGTGCTGCATCCCATCACTTTGCTAGCAATGGTTGGTTCCAATGCTGCTATAACATGTATGGCTTTTGAATTACAACTCATAAGCTTCTTCTCATTTGGATCGGTTGGAGTATTATTTGGGATTACATAGCCATTTACAACTGAGTACCAAATGTCTACTCCCAAAGCCGTTAGGTAAGTTTTCACTCTATCACTCCAGTATGAATAATTTCCTCCATCAAATTTTTGAATCCCATTTGAAATGTGCTCATGGTCATCCATCTCTGCTCAAGATTTTCCTTCCAGTGGTTAAATTGTTATGAAGGCAACCTGCTTTGATACTAATTCTTGATAATGAGAGGGGGGTGAATCAATATCAAGTACAATTTAAAACCTTTTTAAACTTATACTTTAACCATTCAACTATATCCAATGAGAAATGAGAAATGAGTTACACCAATACACCACAATACACCATGCACAATATATGAGAAATAATCAATAGTTATTGTTCAAGGGAAGCAATGAATTCCAAAGGTAGCTACAGATTGCAAATGTAAAGGGAGGGATAAACCTCCAAGAGGAAGATACAATCCTCCAATATCAATAGAGATTTGAACTCTCCATCCTTGCCCCTTCCTTCCACCCAAGAATATATGAGAGATAATAAAACTTTACATTAAATCATCACATAGAACCTGATAATGCTTCTTGAGACTTCTTCAATTTCTGCAATTCTTCAATTATTGGAGTACTCTGATCCTGTAGATAATATTACTCAATGTATTCTCTTAAACTCCTCCAATTTTCAATCCTTGAATCCTCCCCAAAAAGAGGTTATAGAAATAATGGTAGACTTTATTCAATTTTGGTCTATTCAGGAGAGTGAACTTGCACATAATGCCCCACGCTCAATAATTAACATATGATTCTGAAACTCACAAACAAGAAACTACAGACCGTACTATTTCCATTGAAATTTGTCCCACTTCATTTGGATTCTCGATGAAGAAGGTATGACTGTTTTACCCGGAACACCTGTTTATTGACTAGCTTCGGGACTGGTCACAAACCCTATCTTCCACAGAGTGTATCTTCATAATTGTAGCGAATCAAGAGCTGAAATTTTTACCAGAGGTACCTTCATATGCATTCTCAATACCATAGTGATTTAACCATCTGAATCATTCTAGAAAAAAAATTATAACAAAAATGGTGAGATGACCTGAAAATAACATACCTTAGAACACATCACCAAAAGACTTCATCCTCCCTTGAAATCTGGCCTTCTTTTCTTCTTGTTTCCTCCGAAATTCGACTTGTATCAAATGAATGTATAATGATGTTTATTTATACCATTTATGTCACTTCCCTTTAACATTAGGGTCGACCTGACACTTTCTTATTTTGTAATTCTTTTCTTTAATTATCTTCAGGGCCTACATGTACTTCCTTCTTCAATTCACTTTGTCATCTTTAAAAATTCATTTCTCCTCAACCATGAGGATCCGCGTGACGTGTCACATACCACCGGAAACAACATGATGTATACTATCCATCCATGGGTGTTGTATCTACATGTGCATTTTCCTTCATGTCCAAATAGCTTCATCAATCTTGCGGTCCAAAACCCATGACTAGGGTTGACATCAATGACAACAACCAATCTTCCAACAAAAAAGATGCAGAATAGAGAAGTGTAGGTATCTCTATTGGTTAGCTATGCAGTTGTGAGGAAGAGACGTAGTGAACAACCTGTAGGGTAGAACAATGATCAGTGAAGAGTATGCAGAGGCATAGCGCATATAATGCAGATGACACACAAAGTATAAAACGCAGAAGAACAGAAAGCACATGTGAGGCGTGCAGAGACACACCGATGTAGGCAGAGCAGAGCAGTGTAGCAGAAAATTGATGAGATTGGTAAGCCATAGATAAATGTTGTATCACTTTGATATATACAAGAATAACAAAGATTTATATTTCAGGGTGGTAGGGAGGTGCTAAGCCATAGATAAATGTTGTATCACTTTGATATATACAAGAACAACAAATATTTATATTTCAGGGTGGTAGGGAGGTGCTAGGAAGGACTGGTGTCCTCATAAGTTTCAAGTGGGTGCTTGAACACAAGGAGTTGTAGCTTCCATCTGGTTGCAACCAGAAAAACCGGGGTGGCAGGGTGGTGCAAGGGAGAACTATTGTTCTCTGTTATACAGGTTAGTGCATGTGTGACTAGAAGTTGGTGCTGGAACACTCAGGGAGTTGGTGCTTCCTTCTAGTGGGTGCTAGAGAAACTAGAGAGTTGGTGCTTCCTTCTAGTGGGTGCTAGAGAAACTAGAGAGTTGGTGCTCTCAGCAAGTTGTTGCTTGTAAAATAGAGGTTGTAGCCTCAAGAAGAGTTGGAGCTCATAAGAATGATAATGTACAAAAAATAAAGATTACTTATCATATCAAGAAGAAGAGGTTTTTCCCTTTATGGGTTTCCTCAGGAAATATCTGTCTCTGTATATTTCATGTGTGTGATTGATGTTGAATATTCTATTTCTTACTTCCCTACTTTATTGTGATCGTCATTGACTGTTATGTAAAGAGTTTAAAATGGACATAATTGTTTAAGCACGGTAACAACTGATTCACCCCCCCTCTTAGTTGTCCAACACTTTAGGTCACTGGGGACATCTCCCCTAGAGTAACTTTGATATACTCCTAAACAGAAAGGGGTTTCCTATTAAGGTGACAGTGATAGGTCACCCCTTGTTATGCCAATCTTGCATCCACTTGCCTTGGGATTTGGGCAAGTACAGATTGTGCGATAACACTACCCATAACATATTTAAATCTTTGATCATAGTCCTAAACTGATTCAGTCTGCACTTGTTTGATTTCCATGAACTCTGTAATGTATTGTGACTCAAATTTTGTCTTCTTGAACTCTTTCATTAATGCTTGTATAATTTCTGCCAATGTCCTTGTTTAACCTTCTAGTATGGTACTTTGTAGTTTCATTTACCATACTAATGTGGGCCTCTAAACGTTGTTTCCCATTGTGCAATCTTTACAGCCTCATCTTGGAAATTCTTCGTAGCCCAAATTGATTCACATACAAATAGATGTTGTTTTTGGTCCTCTGACCCAACTCCCTAGAACTCAAGCAGTCTCAATGTGTTGTCTAGCCCTGCCATGTTGTTTTGTGTAGTATCTCTCCCTGGTGATGCTTGTTGACTTTGACTCAATGCACTACTTCCACTACTCTAGCTACTGCTACTTTGTCTCCCTCCATCAACTATAAGTGTTTTTGACAAATCCTCAAATGATATCTCAGATCTAGGTGATGCACATGGGGTCGTGGAATTGACACAAGATCTAGCTTGAGTAGGACTTAACAACTCTTCTATTATAGAATTGAAATGAGAATCCTCTTCTTCTTCTGTGTGTGGTATTTCTACAATATGGATTATTGTGTAGGGTTTTCTCCTCTCGTACTCATTGCGCGACTCTCCTTCCTCAGCCCTAGTCTTCAACCTCTTGTACCTTCTTCCACTATGCAATACTCCAAATTCATCTTCTTCTTTTGGTATACCTTCCTCATTTCTCTACATCCTCAGTCCCTCCCTTCCTTGTTCATTTCTTTCTTCATTCTTTCCTGCATTTAGACCATCCCCTGGTCATCCCCTAGTTCCCCTATGTATGTGAAGCCCCTTAGTAGTCAGATTCCATTGTCATCACACATTTTTCGCACAACAACATCTTTATCCAGGTACCCAATGCTTTCATAAGCCTTCCACGCAGGCCCTTGAAGAAATCTCTTTCTTCAACACTATATGGATGGATACAATCTACTGCAAATTCCGTAATATAACCCCCCAATATGTTTTTCAAAAAGAAATAAACTGCATGATAATTCTTATTACTTACATAATTCAATTGTCTTACCAACTCAGGATTCAAGTTCCTCGGCGTTGCAGTACGATATCTCCTAGTATTCTCCACTAACCTTTATAACAATTTAGTTAAAATAATCGAAAATTCACCAAAGAAAAACTCATGTAGCTCTATGAACACATACATTTGCAACCATTGTTTGTCGCTCATATAAGGGTTTCTATTCTCTTCTCGGGAAAATTATCGTTCCTTCCTTTCCAACCATTCAATGATCTCTTTCTTAGTCAGCCTCCAAAACATTCCATCAATCACAAATTCTGGGTCCCGACAACAGAACCATTTGTTGGCACACAGTTGTAAGACCCTACGTTCAAGTTATCTAACCAACAAAACCCTTCAGATACCGACCCTTTTGGCATCACCTGCATGCAAGTGAAGTCTCACCCGAGGTATCTACTGGGAATGCAAGAAACAAGTTTCTGCAGGGATGAGGGGATGTGAGGTCATCAACATGTTCATTGATACTTACACACCCTATGCATAATATGTCTCTTATCCCTTTCTTAATTGGTAAACTCAATTATACAACATTATTATAACGCAGACTGCGACATAGACCATTCACTGGAACATTCATAATTATTGTGCATCACTAATATCACAAACAGAGCTAGATCTAATCACGCATAAATATAACATCCATGAACAATCACATAAAAAGACACATTCATACACAAAATTTAATGTGGTTCACCCAATCCTTGGGCTACGTCCACAACGACTGGCTTCTTTATTATTCTTTGTGCAATTCATCTCAGGCTTGTGCACTACCCGCTGCAATAGATACATCATGATATCATTCCCCATCATGCCTAGTCGTTTTGCAATCCAACCTCTCTCGGCCTTACTCTCCCCTAAACCTTCAAACATAAACTCTCTCATTATCAACTTATTTTCTCAACAACAACAACCTATTCTTCCCAACGCATTACATATTTATACACAAAGTTTAGGGCTCAAAACTCCACTAGCTTATCTCAAAACCATATGACAACTCATTATGACTCATTACAACTCATTACAACTCATAACAACACATAGTCCATGTGTGTTTTTACTGCCTTCATGCTTGCATGCTTCTTTTCCTTCCTTTTCGCCAACATGCAATTTTTCCTGCTTTTCGCCTGCATGTTTTTCCTACTTTATCTCCTTGTTTTATCTTCTTATGCACCACCAAATGCACTTTTTCTGCACACTCTGATCCTGAATGCACCTTTATTGTGCATTCCTCAACCCTTAGGACATTTCTCAAAATTGCATCCAAAATGTTTGTCCAACATTGTCTTTGGAAGGAATGTCAAAATTTTGCAGATCATTTTCTTTCTTCTTGTTGTCTTCATCATTGATAGAGCTTTTGAGTACATCAACATAGATTTTAGATTTTCCTTCATTTATTTTATTTGGTGGCTCTGTAGCTTTTGATTCTTCTTTGGTCGTCATTTGAATCTTATCATATCCAAGACCGGTCTTAATGAATGGAGACCTTTGACAATTGATGATATCATCTAATCTTTCGGTGCACTTTTCAAACTTCAAGCTTCTATTCAAATCTCTCTTGATATGAGTGATGTTGAAAGATAGGAGATTATAGATTACTTGACAAACTGCATGTATATACTTTTTTAGTAATTTGTTTAAGGGGGTATAGACTCTTCTAACCATATTTACAATAAGTTAAGAATCCCCCAAAATAGAAAGATGATAACAACCAATATTGAAAGCATTTTCAATTCCAAGAACCAAGGCTTCAAATTCTGTAACATTGTTAGTACATGCAAATTACAATCTGTAAGAAAAATTATGATTTTTTCCTACGGGGGAATATAGTACTATGCTAGCACAAGAGAGCATCCACCATCAAAATTCATGTGCCACATTCTATCTTCAGGATCTAGAGGCTGTGAAACATAATCATTATATTCCTCTAATTTAAAAAATCAATTATACACCAATGTCTTCTTCAATGTAATTAACATGTGGTTGTGGAAGACTTTTTATGCAAGGTGAGATTCATCCTTCTTGAAGAACAATGATGTTCTTTCCATTTTTGGGAAGAGATCTGTGTGTCCCACCCAGTGAAATGTATCCACCAGTCAATGCTTTCCAAAAATGGTGGAATAGTTGCTAATTGGCATATCAATCACTTGAATATTACAAGTGGTTCTTATCTCTAGGCGAGTACACAAAACTAAAGTCACATCCTTGAGTTCACCAATAACAACTTGTTGTTGACTATTGTAAGACAACATACTCTTTGAGTTTTCATGTGTACATGAAAGACCTAACTCTTCCATGATGATCTTAGACATGACATTGGGGCCTAATACACCATCTATTAGACAAGTGTGCAATTTTATTCAAATCTAGGAAGATTTTTTACGAAACTTCTAGGATTATATACACCTACTTTATTTATGTGCATTCCTCCTTCATCATGTTCTTCAATTAAATTAACAATAGTGGAAGTTTTACCTTCCATGAAATCTTTCAGATACCTTTGGTGTTCAGGGACGGTGACCATATCCAATAAAGATGCATCTACTTTGATTGTAGCAAATTGATTCAAAATATTGTACTTAGGTGAAGAGGAAGAGGTAAAAATCTCTTGACTTTGGGAACCCCTCCTAACTTGAGGATTACTCCACTGGAAGATGAACCAAGAGCAAAAGTTGTCTTAGGATGACCTCCCTTGCCCTTGTTTTGATAAGATTTGTTTCGAGTGTCAACCATCATGACATTATCTTCTTGGGCCCAATCTAAGGCAACAATTGTTGTATCGGTTATTTTTCCAAAGATGTGCTCTCTTGTGCTGTACTTGATCTCACGGGTATTTTCATCACGATTCTCTTCACAAAAATAACACCAGGTTCTTGAAAGAATAGCCTTAGGCTGAAAGCTATTACTCTAATTTCTAAAGACAGCATGGGTAGAAGTTTCGGTGGGACCAGTTGTTATACAATTGACATATCATTTTGTTTGACAAAGTCTTCAACAAGATTGTTAACATAAATGCTACTTGATATAGAGAAGATAGTGGAAAACTATCTTGTTTCTCTTGTACACTTATGTGAAGCAAGTGTAGGTACCAAAGAGGATTTGCAGATGTTTATATTTTATAATTGTGGATCTTTGGAGTGAGTTGCTTTGGTTGGGAGTGATTCCTAGATATAACAAGTTGGTGGTTAGTGTTTGTTATTTATGGTGGATGTCCTAACTAGGTTTTGAAGAGCATAACTTCTGCCAACTTGTATTTGTTGGTATGTACTTTGTAACTTCATCTTACGTATATATCAAACATACTTTGCTATCCAAATTTTGTAATTGTAAACTTGATTTTCAGTTAATGTTCTCATGATGATTGAGTAGATTCTAGAGATGGTTATGCATGTTGATTTTACATGATAGAAAACGGATTTTGTTAAGTGTTTTGACAAGCATATAGAAGCTAGGTGGGAAAATTTATGGTTGACATAAATCTGTTGTAACTAGTAATCATATCTTTTACATATTGACGAATGTGCCTTAAAGGAATAAAACATCGTTTCCTCAAAATACAATTGTTGGATGTTTATTTTCTCGAGTTGTCTTGTGTATTTGGTTGCACATAAATGAAATATATATTGTTGCAATTATATTTCAAATTCAACACTAATGCTGAAAGTTCACAGAAAATAAATTCAGTGAACATCAAATTTGAGGTGAAATTTCTGAATTTACATTTACAAACAATTGTCGAAAATTTCCATGGAACCCTTATGCAATCTTGGAAGTGCTTGATTTCAAAGTTTGGTTCAATGGAAGAATCCCAACATTTGTCAATGCTTTTATCAAACCACTCATAGGGTCACTTCAAACTCATCAACAATGAAAGAATAGTTCTCGACTTACAAAATCATGTAATGTATAAAATGCATGTTATGTTGGAAGGTAATACGTCAGTAAGATTATATCAACAGTTTGGATCATCATGAAAAATTACCATGTTAAGCCCCTAGATCTTGGGCTATTATATTTTTATTATTCTATTGTTGTTGTCATTATCAGTCGACTCGTTATTTGTAATTGTGCCCTTTGTCTCCTATATGCATGGCAAAGAAATTTAGTTTTAGGGATTAAAAGTTATTTGTAAAGAAATGTGTAAAAGAGATTGTCCCCTCAAAGTGGCATTGTTATTCATTCATCCTTTATCATTATCAAATCATGACATTACTTATCATTCTCTATTTTTATGTTATTTGGACCATAACAGCTTTTATCAATTAAACAATACTTGGTTTGATTCCTTCAAACAAGTCCTCTTGCTAACTTTTTTTTTATCAATGGAATTACATGAAATTTTTAAGGTTGACGAAGAAAAAGCAAAGTACATGGGACAAAAATTTTAAAATTCAGTTCACCTTATTTTCAGAGTTACGGGTTCTACAAGTTACAATTTGTTGTCTAGTCCTCAAACTAGTAGGCTTAAACATGTGGTTTTGGTAAAACAATCATATCTGAAGATTATGGGGTCCAAATTGAGTGCCATATAGTAAACAAAAAATGGACTGAGGTCTTTCAAGGCTGAATTTCAGACTTGGTGGGGAAATATTTCCAAAATGGCACTCTATACACATTTACTCACCTAAAAGACTAAAAAACATCATGTTTTGGTACCTTGGACCTAACTTCCTCCTGGAGACTTGAAATTGCTTGGATTACTAGGACCTCGAAAATGACATAACAAGTACACTGTCAAAAGTTCATCAACAAAATATTAAAATTAGCAAAGTTGTACCAGGGGCAAGGTCAACCAACAAAGCATACATCAAATCAAGATTTCACAAGGTGTTTCGACTTAAAATTATCATAACTTTTTGATTGAAAGCTCCATTTGTGGTGCTTTAAAAGAGGTTAGAAAGAGGAAAACTCATGGGAGAAGATATATGTATCTTTTTAGAACAATTCCTTAAAAAAGACCATTATCAAAAGCAAAACAAGATTGTCTTTGTATGTGCAACAAAAGTGGAAAAACATACCAAGAACAATTATGTTATTCCTCATCAATTGGATGACCATGCAAACAAAAAAATGCAACTTGGAAAGATGATTTTTCACACATAAGCATCTACAACTAATCAAGCATGGAAGGCAATACTTGTTCATAGTTGTTAAACATGTTAAGCCCCTAAGTCTTGACACTATATTGTTATTGTTATATTGATCAACTTATTATTTGTAACTATACACACAGAAGAGATCTAGTTTTAAAGATCTCAAGAGTTAATTGTAAACATTAAATGTAAATGTAAAGAAGGTTGCCCCTCAAAATTGCATTATCATTCATTCGATTTGTAAAATTATCAAAGTGTAACATTATGTATTATTCTCCATTTTTATGCTATTTAAATTATTTAGAACATACCATAGTCTAAAAAGAACACATTAACATGAATATGAATGCTCATACAAAGAAATCTCAATGCCTCAATGCTTTACCAATTAAAAGACGCACGCGTGTGTTTTCAGAGTTTGGACTACGAAATTTCATACTGTCCATTGTTCACTATAATCACAACCCTCCATTGTGTTAACAGCTTATTTCCCAGTGAATTTCATTGCATTAAATTTGAATAGCTTACATTTGCCACGTGTCAATACTATGTTCACAGCTTACATTTGTCACGTGTCAATACTATGTTCACATAAAAGCACTAAATTTTTGAAAAAGACAAAGCATATTACACATTTTTTTAAGTAATATTTTCTTGATATTTTTTTAAAAATGAATTAAAATTAAAAATATTTAAAAAACAGCTTTAGGCCAACGGTAATATTTTCTTGATATTTTTTTTAAAATGAATTAAAATTAAAAATATATCTCAGAAAAAGCAGCTTTAGGCCAGCTCTCATAGGACTGCCAAAAAGGATGCATAGTATAGCTGCTATTCACCATTTTTTCCTACTGCAAGATTCTGATGTCAGTACACAAAAATACAACCTAGTCAGATTGACCAAAAAGACATGTCTTGCAGTTGCTTTTACACATAAATCCCGAAACAAGATATCAAAATTTCCTATCAATAAAATAAACCTTGCCTGGTAACTCTGTACCATAACAAACTGTCCAATACATTAGCTCAGGAATACTTCTTCAAAACCAATAAGAATATTTAATATGATTTAGGTGATAAGCCAGACATTGTAGCTGGCTCACTACTTATTGAAATTTCCATTTTAATATATGTTTTGCCAAAAACAGCCTACCGCCACCATCTGCCAAAGAGACTCTTCTTGTCTTCTCTCTTTAAATGATTTTCAAGTGATGGAAACTCAATTGCATTGACAGCGGTGTCTAGAACAATAGGCTTGCAAGGAACTGCTTGGAATGATGGAGGGAACTTTTCTATATGGGGTGGGTCTTTTGACTCTGGTGCACCCACGGCTGACTCGTATACATCTAGTTTCTCATAAAGATATTGTTCACAGGCCTGCAAATTATAAAGATCATTGTAAAAACAGACGCACATGATCAGGCACAAAAAAATGGAACACAGTTAATCATTTTAATGGGAAACCTATAAACATGCAAACAGTTAAATTCTTACATGCACAGACAATTAATGATAGTAAAACACGGATTTCTATATGAAACGAAATAAAACAAAGAAACAAACAAAAGGTGCAAAAACTTTAGCCGAAAAGGTGGGAGTTGAAGTACAGAAAAGAAGATAAAGAGTTTGAGAATGTAAGTTTCCACAATTAGTCATAATGTTAGCAATTCTTTTGGATAAAAACTGTGGATGGTTTTGAAACGTCCAACGTTTCGAGTGGACATTCCACCCATCATCAGAAACAACAAAGCTAATATGTTGAAAAAGAGTGTTGAGAAATGTATTTAAAGAAAAGGATAGGCCAATAGCTGTAGGAAGAGAGATGATTGATAAAGTCAAAATAGCTGTTGAAATAAAATATTCAAAATTAATAAAAAATTGTTAAAGTAAAAGAGTTGGTGAGATTAATAAAATAATGAAGAATTTAATTTGTCCATTGAAAGAAGATATTAAGTTGTTGAGAATGATAGTTATAATAATTCATAATAGATAATTTATAAAGTATTTATGTGTTCAAATTAGCTGTTCGGAAATATATTAAATTATGGAGCTTAATAAAGTATTAAAAGTGGATGAGTATATTAATAATGAAAAAGGGGTTGATATGAGGGCAATGGGGAAGATAATAATGTGAAGGAATTAATTAGAATAGATAAAGAAACAACTAAGGAAAGAAGATAAAGATAAAGTTGTTGAGAATGATAGTTATAATAATTCATAATAGTTAACTTATAAAGTATTTATGTGTTCAAATTAGCTGTTCGGAAATATATTAAATTATGGAGCTTAATAAAGTATTAAAGGTGATAATAATGAAAAAGAGGTTGATATGAGGAAATGGGGAAGATAATAATGTAAAGGAATTAATTAGAATAGATTAAAAAACAACTAAGAATGAAGGTAATAATGAAAAGGGATTAATTAGACAGGGTAAAGAGAATATAAAGAAATAATTAGATTAGATAAAGAAACTGCAAATAATTTTCCCTCTATTTCATCATTTCCACCTTGTGAAAGCCTTCTTAATTCTTTGCAGTTTCTTTCTCTAATCTAATTAATTCTGTGTTTTCTTTACCCTTTCTAATTAATCCATTTTCATTATTACCTTCATTCTTAGTTGTTTCTTTATCTATTCTAATTAATTCTTGCACATTATTATCTTCCTCATTGCCTCATATCAACCCCTTTTTTTCATTATTAATCTACTCATCCATTTTTAATACTTCATTAAACTCCATAATTTAATATATTTCTTAATACTTCATTAAACTCCATAATTTAATATATTTCTTAATACTTCATTAAACTCCATAATTTAATATATTTCCGAACAGCTAATTTGAACACATAAATACTTTATTAATTAACTATTATGAATTATTATAACTATTATTCTCAGCAACTTAATATCTTCTTTCAATGGAGAATTTAAATTCTTCATTATTTTATTAATCTCACCAACTCTTTTACTTTAATAATTTTTTAAAAGTTTTGAATATTTTATGTCAACGGCTATTTTGACATTATCAATCATCTCTCTTCCTCCCTTCAATAGTCATTGGCCTATCCTTCACTTTAAATACATTTCTCAGCACTCTTTTCCAACATATTAGCTTTGTTGTCCCTGATGATGGGTGCGGTGTCCACTCAAAACGTCGGACGTTTCAAAACCATGCACACAGTTTTTATCCAGAAGAACTGCTGACAAGATAAAGAGTGACACACATTCCCACTCAACTGTCCTCTCCTTTTCCCCATTTTGCATATTATAAAGAATTAAGGATAACAAAATGTGCAAACACTTGAGCCAAAAAGATGGGAGTTGAAGTACAGAAATAAGAATATAAAGTTTGATATGCATTCCCACTTGACTGTCCTCTCCATTACCCCGTTTTGCACATTATAAAGAAATAAGGATACAAATGCAAACACCTTGACCAACAGAACAGCACTGCCGCAATGCAACTGAGAAATGTATCCAGATTTTACCTTATTTTCAGCATTTATTAAAGATATTGCAGAAACTCCTTTGGAAATGTTGTCTTGGACCTTTCCTGCTTCTGCTATTTCCATTGCATGCTCTAAGCATCTTTGTGCTCTGCAATGGTCGGATAGTTCCTTCAATTCTTGCATAGCAGACTGCTCAACAAACACCACACATTGTTTAAAGTTAGGAACATATATTATTGTGTCACGAGATAAGAAAACTGACTTTGTAATACAAAAAAAAGACGATAGCAGCAATAGAATGATCTATGCTGCGATAAAACAGCAAGTGGATGGAATGTTATTGTCAAATTTTGTTGACAAAGTCCTGAATATGCTGTCTCTGGTGTTCTAATAGACAACTGTTATGGGTTTCCAACAACATAGGATTGTCTTATAATCAGCTTGGAAAATTCACGTTAAAACTTGAACTTTTAAAAGTGGATGGAATGTCATTGTCAAATTTTGTTGACAATGTCCTGAATGTATTGTCTACGGTGTCCAAATAGACAACTGCTCTGGGTTTCCAACAAAAATGAATTCTCATATAGTCAGCTTACAAAATTCACATTACCGCTTAGGCTTTGAAGGGGATGAGGCCCATACAGCCAAATCCCTGATCACAAACTGAATTAAGAGCACTGAAACAAGCAAAGTTCACATGCACTATGTATTCCTACCAAAGCAATTCCTTAGCCTCCAGCATATTGACTGCAAACAAATCCTAAAAGTATTATAAAAGGTATTAATTTATATTACTATAACCAATAATCTCCAACAGAGTTTCTACCATAATCTCAATATCATACTATGATATTGGGTATTATACTGGTAGGTATTACATTGGAATACTTAACTTTGTTTCATTAAATACAAATAATAATAATAGTATATAACAAAAGCTACGTATTTTTAAAAAAGGCTGTCAATTGGGTCTAGCTCAGGTGGTTGAGAGGAATGGTTGTTATCCTCCTCACCCAGGTTCAATCCCCACAATGTGACATGTTTGAGCTCTTAAATGACTATATTGAGGCGCTGGCAAGGTACCAGCAATCTCACTCACTTTCGGGCTTAGAGGGTGGGACTGATTATATTCCCTGGGCGGATCCCAATGCCTGCAATTTTTTTATTTTAAAAATAGAATCTGTTCTTGAAATGTGTTGGCATTACTATGAGAAATGGAGCAGAGAAGGAACTGACAGGCTGCTTGACTCCGAAGCCCCATCTCACCGAGGTATTGTAAAAAACCTAATATAATTATATTATAATTATTGTAATAACTCGACGGTCAACATGCCCACATGAAGGGTTACAACCCAAATGTTCTACAAAGTATAAATTGTTGCCCATTGGTAATTGTAATCATCATAGGAAAAATCATAAATATATATTTATTTTTAATTGGTTACCTACAATTGGTATCAGAGCCTTCAACATCCTCTGCCTACGTCCTCCAGCATTTGCTGCGTCCACCATTCACACTGTCATCCGCATTGTTCCACCATTCATGCCGTCATTAGCGTCATTCCAACCCTGTCTGCGCATTTCCGGTCTGCACATTTTCCCCCACAGCATCCATTTCTCCCCACGTCCAACATCACCCGTGTTTCCATTCTTTCGCACCCACTAGATAACAATAGCATAGGTAGGATCACTGAGAGAAACACAATCACAACATACACAACATTTATCCTCGGAAACCCTCGTGGGGGAGAAATCCCAGCAAAAGCTTCTTTAATCTAGATTGCCAATACAATGCCAGGATAAAAGACCAAACACTGGAGAATAACCAAGACCGAGCAATGCGCCTCTCTCTTCCTTCTTCTCCCAACTGCAGCTATCTCCAAACTTGCACACTTGTTGAGTGACTTGAGTGAGTGAGCTAATGAGGCACTAGCCTCTCTTATTTATACTGGTTGGCAGGCGCTAGGGAGGTGTATCTTCATCAAGCAGGGCCGACTTCTTCTCTTAGTGGCTAAAACCACTTTAATTAGGCCTGGGGGCCGACTTCTTAATTAGCAGCATATAATTAGGGTTTGACCAATCCATAAAAGGGGATTTGGTCATTTACAAAGCTCGACATAATCAATCCACAAAAGGGGATTGATCTAATTAATAATAACTCAATAATAAGTAGAATACTCTTTGCAGTTACAATATTTCAACACTCCCCCTTAACGAGAAGGGTATTCTACAATACAGCATCATCGAAGAGAGAGGCCAACAACATCATCAACGTCTTGAACACTGATTGGCATATCTATAAATCATCAAAAGTTTTTCTCATCATCAATATCATCATCCACAACATGGAGCTGGAATGGCATCATCATCATCTGCATCAACATCAATTAGTTTAACACTAATACATCATCATGATCAATAAAAGCAGGAGGTTGATACAACATCAACAAAAACAACATCATCAACACGAGGCTGAGATAACATCGTAGTCAGCATGAGGTTGATACATCATCATCACAGCACAAAGGCTAGAGCAACAACATCATCACAACACAAAGGTTGGAGCAACAACATCATCATCATCATAAGGCAACAGAATGAGGTAGTTGTAACAACATTTTGTGGTACTCTGACAATCCCTAAGGAGCTTTCCAAGAATCCCCTAGGATATAAAATCCTTATGGGATCTGCTCAAGAATCATAAGATCCCTAGGATTATAAAAATCCTAACGGAGCTACCACTATTGACCACAACTAGCATATACATGCACAGGTACTCTGACAAACCGTCCTTATCGGACCTTCGGGCTCTGTCCAGGGATGATATGTCCCCTAGGATATAAAATCCTAACTGAGCTACTCGTTGTTGGTCAGGATACCATAGTATCATTAGCATCACTCCCCCTTTCGAGGAAGGTCCTTTCGGACTATACCAAGCTTGTCTCGAAAGTGCTCAAACTTTACACGAGACAGAGGCTTGGTCAACACATCTGCACCACTATCTATGAGGCAAGTATCCTCACCAGGTGACATTGATCCTGAGAGGGAAGAGATTAAGACAATCTTCAATCTTTTCTTTAATCATCTTTATGGGTGGCTCTTCATCTTCAACTGTATGGGCATGTTGCCTTTTGTTTCTCTTGTATTCTTCTCTTCTAGCTAGAAAATTCTTAGCAATATGTCCCATCTTGTCACAATGGTAACATTGATAAGATGAGAAATCTTTTCTCTTCTTTGACCTTTCTGAAACTTCTGGAATCTCCTTGGAGGGTGAGATTCTTTATGGATGAATTTATTTGGAGAGTGAGACTCCTTATGTGGGTGGGTCTCCTTCTTGAAGTGAGACCTTCTCTTTCCTCCTTTAGTATGAGCAACTAGAGCTTGATATTCATCCCTTAATAGTACTAATTCTCGGTTAGCTACTCTTGCTTCTTCTTGAACACATTCTTGGTTAGTACTAATAGTAAATTGTAGTTTTTCCTTTTTGGCACAAATGGTTTGGATGAATGCATCCCAAGGTCTTGTGAGACCATTAAGAGTTGTTATTCTGAGTTCATCTTCATCTAGGGTATCTCCAATTGCTTCCAGTCATTCCTTGAATTGAGAGATCCTAGAGAAATAGTCATGAATTGTTTCTCCTTTCTGCATCTTTGTATTCTTGAGTTGAGTTCTCAAGTTCATCTTACGGTTAATGTTTCTTCCTTCATACAATCTGGTTAGGGCATCAAACATTTCTTTTGGGGTATTCTTAGATGCCACTTGAGGGATAAAGTGATCTTTGATAGAGTCTGCAATGATTCTTTTGGCCCTAACCATGTTCTTCTAGTACTTTGCTTTAGCTGTAGCATCTGCGGGTTCTGGTACATTTTCTTTGATGAATCTTGCAAGGTCATTCTCTTCAAGAATGAGTGCAATCCTATACTTCCAAGCATAGAAGTTATCCACACCTTCTAACTTGTCAACAAGCTTGGTGCTTGCAGACATCTTAACATGGAGCTGGGAAAATGACAAAAAATTGAAAATGCTCATAAATTAAATCCGAACTTACCAAGAGGTGTGGCTGAGGCGAGTAGCCTGGTGCAGTCAGTTTTCTAAAAATCCAAATTTTACCCCTTGAAACTAGGCCTGCGCAAATATGGACTGGTACTTCTGGTATTGGTTCTAGTTTTTTGGTACCAATGAAAACTAGGGTTTCACTTTCCGGGAGTTATGTCCACTGAAAAGGTGCGCTCAAGCTGCCAATGAGTTCGCTAGGCTAGGGCACACTTCCCTAGGTAATTTTGGGGATGAAATTCTTCCCCAACAAAAATCCCTAATTTTCTTATATGAAAACAATGACGTTTTTGCGTATCCAGTGAAGGGTTCTGGTTTCTTGGTTTTCTAGTTTTTTTGTATCAGTGAAAACTAGGGTTTCACTTTCCAAGAGTTATGTCCACTGAAAATGTGCGCTCAAGCTGCCAATGAGTTTGCTAGGCTAGGGCACACTTCCCTAGGTGGTTTTTAGGATGAAATTCTTCTCCAACAAAAATCCCTAATTTTCTTGTACGACAACAGTGATGTTTTTGTGTATCCAGTGAAAGGTTCTCTCTTTATCTTAGCTCTAATACCATGTTAATTTTAGAGCGGCTATTAAGTTTCTTTTCAATTTACTAGATAACAATAGCATAGGTAGGATCACTGAGAGAAACACAATCACAAGATACACAACATTTATCCTGGGAAACCCTCATGGGGGAGAAAACCTAGCAAAAACTTCCTTAATATAGATTGCCAATACAATGCCAAGATAAAAGACCAAACACTAGAGAATAACCAAGACTAAACAATGTGCCTCTCTCTTCCTTCTTCTCCTAACTGCAGCTATCTCCAAACTTGCGCACTTGTTGAGTGACTTGAGTGAGTGAGCTAATGAGGCACTAGCCTCTCTTATTTATACTGGCTAGCAGGTGCTAGGGAGGTGTCTCTTCATCAAGCAGGGCTGAATTCTTCTCTTAGTGGCTAAAACCACTTTAATTAGGCTGGGGGATGACTTCTTAATTAGCAGCATATAATTAGGGTTTGACCAATCCATAAAAGGGGATTTGGTCATTTACAAAGCCCAACATGATCAATCCACAAAAGGGGATTGATCTAATTAATAATAACTCAATAATAAGTAGAATACTCTTTGCAATTACAATATTTCAACAAGATGCACAAGTAGCAACATTAGCTGAGGTTGATGGTTTTGTTGAGAGGTTCGTGAAGGAATTCTCTCTGATGTCTTGTCTTTATGGCAATGGTTGTATAGTGTATGAGAACATTGAAGCATGGTTTTTGGACAATGGTGCATCTCGTCACATGACGGGAATGAGGTAGGTGTTCCTTAGTTTTTTAGAGATAGACTCAGACTGCCATGTGGGTTGTGGGACTAGTACCATGCATGCAGTGAAGGGGGTTGGATGTGTGAAATTCCAGCTAGAGTTAGGAGGATTTCTGGAGGTGGCAGAGGTGTTGTTTGTTCCAAGTTGAATGTAAATTTTCTCTCAGTGTGAGCTTTGGAGGATGAGGGATGTGTAGTTGTGTTCCATCATGGACAGGTGTTCATATATCTAGAGGGAGCTACTCCGAACACAACAATAGTGCTTGGTGTCAGATATGAGAGGTTATACATGTTGGGAGAGGTTATACAGGTTGTTGGGACAACCTGTGATTTGATCCGGTGGGATCTTGGATTCAAAGTCAATGTCCCTAACAATGACAGATGGTTGTGAGGCTTCTTCCAGCACTGTCAGGAGACTTAGCTGGTATGAGATGACACTAATGGAGGAGGAGCATAGGTATCATGATCAACGTTCAACAGCAGAGGTAGCAGGGTCTTCCAGTTCAGAGGGAGCAACTACAGAGGCAGAGGACATGATTGATCATGGAGGAGGTGCTACTAGAAGTACCTTCCTTGCTAAGAGAGAGTGTTGAATTTTGTAGCTCGGGAGGTCTTCTTCATGTGTTTGATGTCTTAGCATGGCAAGGACATAAAATGGTCCCTAGGCATAAACTTTATTTTCTAAAGTTTAAATGACTTACTTTATTTTATAAAGTTTAAGTGACTTTTTAATTTATGAGGAATAAAGTGATCTTTAAGTTGTGTCAATGAGAGATTAAAACACAACCGTAGATCTTGAGAGGGCTAGGATTTAATCTCAGCTATTAGGTCTAAAATAAATTCCTAACTTCCTCATGAAGAGATAAAAAGGAGAACTAGGGAAAAGACATTACAGTATTATGCATTTAATGAAGAGAGAGAGGAGAGAAGACTTAAGAAAGAGAGAGGTACAACAAGAGGGGACACAAATTCCAAAGAGAGTTGGTGGCACAAATCTCAAGAAATTTTCAGCATTTATGACAGCAATACCGTACAGTATTTAATGTAGGTCGTACAGTACGGATTCTACAGGCTGTACAACCAAGCCTAGCACAAAAATTGAGGCAAAGGATAAAGGCACAGATTTCGAGGCATTTGTTGTGGAGAAAATCCATACTGAATGTACAACAAAACCTTGGCATAGTTTTCGAGGAGTATTTGGTGCACAAGTTTCAAGATAAGTATAGTCATTTATTGCTGGGAAAATTGATTGCTTTAAACTCGGAAATTTCTGCGAGTTCATAATAAAAATCTCTCTCTTGTACTGGATTTTTTCCAGGGGCACTGCCCAAAAATATTCGTGTAATTGAATGTGTTTGTAATTTCCTATTTTCCACATCAGTATCAGTTAAATGATTCAATGTGTTTCTAGTTATAAGTTCAGTTTTATTTCTACATTTATGAAGGAGTATTAAACTGTGAAAGATTTATTGAAACTGAAAACCAGTATATTGGGTCATAGAAAATTTACAAGAGGGATATAGTTAGTGACTTTTAGAAAAGGAAGTATTAGAAGTATTTCAAATTAAAATAGTTATATCATATTAAGGTTCTATAACATATAAGTTGATTATATACCCTCGATATATATATATATATATATATATATATATATATATATATATATAATTTTCTTGCTTTTACCTTGTATACTTCCCATTCATATATATATATATATAAGCATTCAAGGTTATTATATTTTAGAGAAATTTTTAAAGGTGTAATTATAAAGTGAGAAGGTTAAAAAAAAGTTAAAGTCAAAGAGCTTTAGCATTATGGCCCCTGGGGTGTAGAACAATCGATGATGGAGTGTACTATCAAGGCGCTCTGTTATGTGAAGTTGTCAGTTCAAAACCTTCGACTCAACTTGTGTGTCACGTGAGGGGCCGCGTTGGCATGCCTGGAGGTTATAGTGGTAGCATTCAAATAACACGATCCCGTTTTATCATTATTATTAGAAAGACAAGAATTAATAATTGACGAAGAAAGAAAGAAGCTCAATTTGAAGGTTTTTAGAAGAAAATATAAAGTTATTATTTCAAAAAAATCATGATTTGCACACAAAGTTCTACTTTTTTCGTGAAATGCCCTTTTTGTGCAAAGGAGTCTACATGTCCAGAACCATTGAAAAAGTGACATGTCTTTTGCTCCAATTGTTAAAAAACTTTTACTCTAATCGAATATTAAAATAACGCACAATTGACGAAAATTGATACTACGAAGTTACTTGAAGAATTAGATAGAATTCAAGGAGAACTTAAGCAAAACTTCAGCGAAAGTACAAAAAGACTTGAACAAATGGAAATTTGTCGAGATAAGGATGATCACCTCAAATGAAAATGTGACATTGACAAGGAGGAACAACCAACTCAAGAATCAAAGGAAACAAAATCCAATTTGCAAAGCGATCATCAAACACCACTCCTACAAGACACCACAAGCAAATGTACCAAACAATTGCAGTGGAAAGATCAAGAAGACAACTCACATATAAAAAAATTAGAAGACCAGTGCCTGAAACAAAAGGCAACTATCAAACCAGTGCCTGAAACAAAAACGCAACAAGTACAATAAAGGGAAGTCATGCTATGAAGGCACCTTATCGACGCCCTAACCACTAAGTCACCTGACATGTCCAAAAGGGGCCAAGTGTCCGTATCCGCAGTGTTTGTTGAATTTTCACTAGGCTAGGCTCAAGCATGAGGTTTAATTCATTTTTATCATTTACTTGAACCATAGAAAAATGCAACTACACCATTAACAATTGTTGTAATAACCAAGATCACAAGAAGAAATACCATGCACAAGAACACAAGAAATATCCTGGGAAACCCTTCTCAACAAGGGAAGAAAACCCAGCCAATCCTTTGCTATATTCTCAAGAGAAAGACCTCCCACACCATAGACCTAGCACACAAAAGGGTGCTCTCAAAAACCAAGAAGGCTAGTGCCCAAGAGAGGTGCGCACTTCAGCCCTCGAACTTGTACTTGCTGAAATTTCCAAAATCACATGTGTTGTGTTTCCTCATTGGGGACCTTTATTTATATTAGACTGGACACATCAAAAGTGGTGTCTATTGGCACAACAGGGCCGACCTCAATAACTTAGAATATAATTAATAATTACCATATTAATTATCTTTCACTTTATGGTGGGGTCAACTTGTACCCTTTACATCACAATTAGGGTTACAGGTAAATCTAACTCTTAGACAATATATAAAGGGATCTCACACACCCACTAGTGCTCAACCACTAGGGGCACATCCACCTGTGCTCAGCCACAGGGACGTCCAAGTCAACAGATCTCTATCTCACTAAGTCTCACAAGAGAATCATATGTACACACACTCACTAATGCTCAGCCACTAGGATCACGTCCACCTGTGCTCAGCCACAGGGATGCCCTACTCAACAGATCTTTATCTCACTGAGTCTCATAGGAGAATCATCTGGAGTATCACATCGTCTCAACTCTCTACACAGAGGAGAACAGTAAACCCATCACATGGGCTCCTTCACCCCTCACAGGGGTACACATCGTTTCATCTCAAACGACACACCCAACTCATGGGCATCTTCCCTACACAAGGGCACACAACGTTCCATCTTCGTCTCAGAGAGGAACAACACACCCATCTCATGGGCACAACCAACTCATGGGCTCTCTCATAGGTCGACTCACTCAGTCTATGTCCTAGAGGATGTCTCACGCAGCTGTAATCATCAACAGTATCCATGTGAAGACACGCTACGGAACTTGTCGAACACATGACCAAGCCGTGTCATGAGTGCAGGACACGTCATCAAACTGTGTCAAACACCTTCCTGAGGACATGTCATGATTTTGAGACACATGTCTTGTGTAAAGCATCTTGTGGGAGATAAAAATGGTTTTGTTTTGTGATTTTAGTTGTTCATTTGACTTTTGAAGAGACCGTGATAGGTTTGTGGAGTCGGATTTCACAAGTAGAACTTGGATTGGGCATAGAGGAAGCGGAGGATGGAGGACACAACAGTGGTAGTGATGTTGATTATGACATGGAGGAGGACTATTGACACTGACAGTGACTCTAATATCTATGAGATATGAGATTCCTACCTATTTTGTATCTAGATTCTACCCTATTTTGTATTTTGGAGTGGAATTCCCTCAACATCTATGAAATACATTTTTATTTTGACGACTTAAAGACTAAAGTTAATGAGAAATCTGCAACTGCTATTTAGTATTATGGTCCATTCACATTGGTTCTAAATTTTAATGTTATATGTATCATATCATTGTATAATTTGTATCATGTATCAGTATGTCTATGTTCTATGAGTATGATGTTTAGAGTTTGATTGATTTGTATGATGTATCTTTTTCAGAGTTCATGATGTATCACTGATCAATATCTACTATCAATATTGTCTAATTCAATAATTTTTAACTTATATATATATATATATATATATATATATATATATATATATAACGTGTCCCTCATGTCCTGATTTAGTATTTATGAGAAATCTACAAACTGCTATTTAGTATTTATGGTCTATTCACATTGGTTCTAAATTTTAATGTTATATGTATCATATCATTGTATAATTTG
The DNA here is from genome assembly GCA_032191745.1 of Picea mariana. Taxonomy (NCBI): domain Eukaryota; kingdom Viridiplantae; phylum Streptophyta; class Pinopsida; order Pinales; family Pinaceae; genus Picea; species Picea mariana. Next base: position 901,068 of record JASDQU010099722.1, read on the forward strand.
TATCATGTATTAGTATGTCTATGTTCTATGAGTATGATGTTTAGAGTTTGATTGATTTGTATGATGTATCTTTTTCAGAGTTCATGATGTATCACTGATCAA
>JASDQU010099722.1:901273-911445 GCA_032191745.1 Picea mariana
CGTGTCCTCTGTGTCTTCATGTCAGGTGACTTAGCCTAACCATGAACGGAGATACATGAACAAGTCATCTAATCAATATCACTCGAGATGGAAACAACTGACTTTTCTTTCGAAAAATATTGATACCGACACAATTAAATCTCATGATAACAATTCAACATATCAGCACAATGTTCCACAAGGATCAATTTAGGATGGTCAGATCCTTTTACAGTTCGTCAATTCTGCTCAACACTTAGAAGTTCATATCGTCTTGTAACATCCACCACAATAGCATCCAAAACGAGTACCATGTGAATTCAACACAAGCTAGAGCCAGACATAAAGCCTTCCATAGTTATGCTTTGAGGACAAAGCATTTCAAAGGGGGAGGCAATGTAACAAACAAATATATATAATAACAATAAATCAATAATTAATATTCAATAACTAATATGTAATGAAGAGACACCTTCTAGATGGAAGGTCACATCACTTCACGAAAGGGCACCATTGCGTGGGTATATATATGGCCCTTATTCTCATTATAATATTTATCATATCTTATTCTATTATTTATTACTTGTCCAATATGGATTTTAACCTATTGTCCTTTTTACATTGGATATTTCAGTAAGTGAGTCGGGTTGGTTCACCTCAAAATCAAAAGTTATTTCGATTATCATCACGTTCTTGATGATGAAGAAACAACTAGCATTGCATCAATACACTTAGATAAATTGGCATGTGATTGGTTCTTATGGTGGAACTCCAAATCATAGGGGCTAGCCAAATATTGGGACACATTCAAAACAAAAAATTTAAACGTTTCGAAGACATAGAAGAAGATGAAATTTTCATCAAACTCTCCAGGTTGCAACAAAAAGGCACAGTAGAAGAATATTTTAATGACCTCTATGTATTAGCTATCTGTGTCACAGACATATCAAATAAAACTCTACTAAATATTTCCATAACAGGGATGAAACCAGAAATACAACACCAAATCAAACTACTAGAACCCAAGGATATTGAACAAGCTCGCCAAAAGGCCAAAATTATTGAAGAAAAACTCTCATCTGGTCAGTGATTCCCTAACTCCCAACCTAAGAAATGAAGTTCAAAATACACCCCCCCATCTGAGAGACTCACCATCGGATAAAAGTAAGGGCAAGAAACTTTCACATGTGATGCACGCAACTGGCATCTAGGACAAAACATTATTTCTATGTGAAAAAAAAATAATATTAGTGATAGCGACGAGGAAGAGGAAGTTGGGGACACATCTTCCGATGAGGACACTGGCAATGAAGAAGCTAACAAATCAAAGACCACGCCAAAACTATCTATAGTTGCAATGACAAGTATTACCCATCCCCAAACTCTCAAGGTCTTTGGATATATTAAGAAAACTAAAGTGGTAGTGCTTATAGGTAGTGACAGTTCGCACAATTTTATAAACATAACGACCGCAACGCAATTAAAACTATTTGTCTACCCTACATCTGACTTCCAAATTGCAATCCTGGGGGATAGAACTACCTCTTGCGATGGCAAATGTAATAAAGTAGAATTGACTTTTGAGCACTACAAGTTAATATCTCCAATGTATGCCATGGTGGTCAAAGGAGTGGAGATCATCCTAGGAGCCCAATGGTTGACCTCCATTGGGACAATAAGATTGAATCTTCAAAAGGAATTTCTAAGATTCTATGAAAGCGGAAAAAAATACAAATTTCAGGGAATCAACAACCTACCCACCCAAATAGTCTCATATAGAAAAATGAAGAAAATGATTCGAAAGGGATCCCAAGCCTATCTTTCATTGTTGTTCAATGGAAGGAATGTATGATGAAAGTTCAAACAAAATATCTTGATGGTCAGGATAAGATGCTTGAAAAGTATGATACTATTTTTCAGAAATTACCTTGTGCCCTTCCTCCAGTACAATCAAGAGATCATATCATACAACTCATTCTTGGATCAACTCCAATTAGGAGGAAGTCTTACAAGCAATCTCATCAACATAAAATCGAAATTAAGTGATTGATTCAAGAATTATTAGACTATGGTATAATAAAGCAAAGAAAAAGCCCGTATTAAGCTCCAGTCATACTAGTGAGAAAAAAAGATGGCTCCTATATACTTTTATCAATTATCATGTGTTGAATAAAATTACCATCAAAGATAAGTTTCCCATTCCATTTGTGGACGAACTATTAGATGAACTCCACGAAGCTACCACTACCAGTGCGCCACTACCAAAACATGAATGTGCCCCATCTCTTGTGTGCACCTTCTCAAAGCAAGTTGCGCCCTCTCAAAAATGTGCCCCTCCTCAAGGCTTGGTACGCCCTCACTCAAGCTTCCACGGTGCACCCTCCCATCCTTGCTTCTCCTCAACAATGGTGCAACCCTCCCTTTGGTGCTCCCCCTACTCCACAATAGCTTCTTTTCTCCTCTTCTCTTTCACTCTAGCCTCCAAGTGAACAAGTGAATGTCTCTTTTTCCCTTTTGTCTCCTTTAGCCTCATCCTTAGGCTAACCTAGAAAACCAATGGCCAAGATTAGATCTTAAGACAAACCTCCAATCAATGGTTGAGATTAAATCTCAAAAATGACTTAAGTCTCCTAAGTCACTTTATGTTATAAAAGTCACTTGACTTAAGTGAAATAAAATCACTTTGAATTTATAACATAAAGTAAAGTGGTGAGGGTCAAATATTTCTCCCTTTGAGTTAGGCACTCAATAACTCAAGGGGACCACTTTCCAAGGTACCCAAATCTCAACCTTCTCTTGCCTCATTGGCACCTGACCCTTGACACAAGGGCACGAGGATTTAACACGGTTATATATATATATATATATATATATATATATATATATANCTTGACACAAGGGCACGAGGATTTAACACGGTTATATATATATATATATATATATATAGAGAGAGAGAGAGAGAGAGAGAGAGAGAGAGAGAGAGACCCAATGGGTCAACTCAATTGGTTGAACCATCCACCAAATGCATGTTGACAACTAGGAGGCCATAGGTCACAAGGTCAAATCTGGTGAAGTCCATGCGGGTTACCATCTGCTATTAGGGTAGTAGTTGAGCCACCCTCAATTCGGATATTCTGAGGAAGAGGTGAGATCCCACAAGGTTTTCCTTGGAACACACACACACACACACATAGAAAATAGAACTTCATCATCAAACATGAAGAATACACCATAGATCATATGTATAGAACCATAAATTGTAGTTTTCCCATTCAATGTCATCAAAATATATTACATAGATAAGATGATAGATGGGAATGCCAATGGAAAATCAAATATAAGGTAGAAGAATCTCATAGCTTGTACTCCTAGATCTCATAATCAAAATTATCAACATCAACACCACAGACATTGCCACTATGCTCTCGTCCTTCATCCTCCAATGTATCCAATCCAAGAGTTGCATATGTTGGTGTGGACAAAGATCCCTCCAGAGGATAATCATCATCAAAGGTGACTAGCTCTAATTTGGCCAATGTCAACTCAAAGGTATTGTCCAAAACCTTTATCACCGGGTAATACATCATGTTATCGCACAGTTTGTAGTTAGGTCAAAAGGCTAGAGGATAGAGGCCAAATTGGCGTAACAGGAACCTTTCCCACCCAATGTCACCTCAATGGGGAGGTTCTTTCTATTCAGGGATGTTAACCCAGGGGAGACATCCCCGGCAACCTGGGGTTTTGAAGAGGCTGAAGTATAAAGGTCAAGGCAAAAGTTCCTCCTCACAGGTTACCACCAAGGTCAGAAAGTCCGGCTAATCAGCCAATAAATGAAGTGTATGCCCGAATGAGAACACCTACCCAGAACAAGACATTAGAAAATAATATATGCAGGCTATAATTCAGTGGGTTAGTACTTCATGTGACTATCTGACAATTATATATAAGCAATGAAACAACAGATATTAATGAGATCAACGTTTTATCAATATAGCAATGTAGAAGTATCAATTCATCAATAACTATTGAGATGATGATGCTAACAATGTATCTAACATATCCTTTACTCAATAAATGCTTTTAATCATCATCTAATTGCTTATCATCCAAATTTATTGTGTCAAGATGGAATAACCAAGTGTGACGTCAACCTAGTTAGGGTTAGCTTAGTTAGTTAGGGTTTCAAAATTTAAAGTTTTGAGAGTTGGTTTGAGCACTATCACTTCAACGCTGTGTGTCTAAGATCAGTGCCTAAGGGTATATGGAGTCCCTCAAGGAGAGGACACAAAGTTGAAGGGATGAAGGCTAAGGACAAGAGGGAAGGGTTCTAGAGTGCTGCAATGGCAAGGCCCTAGAATCAAAACCCTAGGGGAAAGAGGCTCACTCCGATGTTGCTTAAGCAAGGCCTCATGCTCTTTCCTCCTTCCTTAGGTCAAGCTTGGCAAAACGGCTAGCAATTGAGAAGAGCTAAAACAAGAGGATCAAGTGAGGGAGAGTGTTGCAATGGCAAGGCTCTATCACTAAAACCCTAGAGGATGGACGGCCCTAGGTGTAGATAACCTAGGCCTGGGACATCACCCTCTTTTTAACCTTTAAAAATCAAAGCTAGCTTAAAGGAAGAAGTGAGAAGAGTGTAGCAAAGGCTAGGCTCTTTCTTCCTTTTTCAATGGCTGAAAATTTCTCTCTAAGGGGACATGAGACAAGGACCTACTTGTGTGCTTTTCACCTAGGGTTTTAAAATCAACAAATTTATAAGTAAATGCAAAAATTATAAACCTACAACCATTCAATTAAGAAGTTTTGCAAGAAAAACACTTACATATCATGATGAAAAGCATATGCAAACCCTAATTGTAAACCTTCCTTCAAGAGAAATGCCAAACATGCCAAGAAAATCCTTCCATCAACAAGTGCGCCTCACTTTAAAGGGCCAAATACCCAAGTAGGGCGCAAAAATCAGACCTCACAAGAGAGTGAGTTGTGTGTTATGTTCAAATAAGGGAAAAACATCCTCAATATATAGTATCTCATGACCCATAATTAAATTAGGTCATTAAAAATAGCCGACAAGGCTAATAACCAAAATCATACTGTTTCTACATTAAAGGCTAAGTAAAAGACCTAAATGAGCAAAAGGTGAGACGTCAAGCCCCTTTGAGGGAGACATTAGGCCCTTTTGGGGCTAGTCCAGCATCCATAAGTCAAACGTTAGCCCTTCCTGGGCTCCTCGAAGCTGCCACACGTGCTAGTCGTCCTGTCAAACTGCTACACGCTCAGGGAGATGTCAAGACCTCCTGGGTGACGTCCTGGTCATCAAAAGGAAAACGTTCCATCTGAAGTGGGTCAACCCCCCTAAGCTGGGCTTAGCCAAAGTGTCCTGGGTGGAACGTCCTTCTTCTTCTCATGTGCAAAGGCTTGACCAATCATTGTCCTGTCTCTGCGCCTGATCGGGTCCCAACAACCATCTAATGGACTCTTCAGCCCCATGGAGGTCCGAGCTAATCATCTCCCCATGTGTACCGGTCCAATTGGTACCTGTCCGTCGGGCATGGTCCTGCACATCAAAAACTTCGCCCTCCATGGGCTCATCAGTCACAGGGATCATAGCAATGTTAATCACATTTCATCATTAATGTTATCAAATACATGCATAAAAACCCTGATATATCATTCAATAGCTCAAAGATATTACAATGACCTACAATACAAAGCCGAAGAAAAAGACAAAATACTCTATTGGGCCAGCATCCATAAGAAAAGGAAAGTCCCCAGAGGGTATCATCCAAGCCATGTAAAACGAGGTGATGTGGTCAAGGAATGTCCAGACATACGGGTAGAGTGAAAGACAAGGGTGTACGGTATTACCTGTGGGTGCCTTTGTAGAAGGCGAGCTGTACCTGTCATGGATGCAATTCTTTCCAAGCCTTTTATTGCCTTTATTATTTCTTTCTTTATTGTTTTTTCTTATTTATTTTATTTCAAGGTCTAACTAGAGGACATTGCCTTGGCGTGGTGACCAGAGCTGACAGTGTTACCCACAAATACTTTCACAGAGATGATAAGGCTAGCTCGTGATGAGACCCCCTTTCCCTTGGCCATGCAACCAAAGGTCACTACCCTGGCGTGGTAACCAGATGACGACAATGTCATATTACTAGGTACCCATGAACATAATAGGCTGGCTCGTGATGAGACTCCCTATCCACTTGGCTAGGTCTTGTTTTATTATTTTTCTTCGGGTCCCTCTTATTTCTTGTTGAGAGGCCTTTTTTATTGCCTTCTCGGGGATCCCTGGGCGAGGCATCTCTAAGTTTCATTTTTTTATGGCTTTTAACTTTTACCAGTTGCTTTTACCTTCTGGGCCTTTAGCCCCTTCTTCCCACAAGATAATGTGTAACCCCACACACAGATCATCCTAATGCCCAAACTAGGGGAGTGGGGCAGATGAGTGGGAGATAAGATGTAAAAGTGATGATATGACGGGAGCGGACGATGGCCCTTCAAAATTCCCCCTGGTGGCAAACCAAAACCTATGGGTGCAAGCTTGCTAGGATACCCTGTCAATCCCCCCAACCATGGTCAAGTGGGTTAATGTAAGATCCAAGTAGTCGTCAGAAATAAAAGGAATTTGATGCATATATCTAAAGGTTATAATGATCAGATATGACACATACCATGATACCTGGACCAGTTACCTCATGGAGCAAGAGTCCTTTCTGATACAAGTCCAAGCCGAAGGTGATGGATGTTGCTGCTGCTGACAAGACAAGTCTGATGAAGGAGAAGAAAGATGGGCCCTCCAGGGCCATGCTCAGGTCAATCTTGCTCTCAGTACTCCATGTCTAGGACCTGTGGGCCTTGAGACATGATCTCCTAGTTATCCCGATGAAATCAGGGATAACACATCCCATGTCTTTTTCCTTCCCTTAAACCACTCTTCCCTCATCCTAAATATAAGATGGAGGTTGGTGTGCACATACATCAAAGTCTCCACTCTAGAATTCTTAAGCTTGCACTTCTTCAAAGTGTGCACATACCTGTATGTGCTCCAATTCCTCTAGGAAAAAGACAATGAAATAACCCAAGAGAGGATCCTCATGGCTACTTATTGAGGAACAATGTGCGGCACCCCATGTGTTTTCCATCAAGCACGGGTCTTTTTAAGCTCATTGTCATTGATCACATCATAGCCTCTAAATGTCTTAAGATGTATTGGAAAACTCTAGGAAAACCTACATACTGTCAAGGTTGCCTTTGTTTGATATATCCTGCTCAATATGATCTTCTGTAATGTCCCCATTTTTGGATTCCCCTGCCCTGCAATCAGAGGCAACCTTATGAGTTTATGTCAACTTGACCAGAGGAGTAAAATGAGGATAACAGTGAGCTCGGGCAATTTGGAAGAGTTATATGGAGCCCAGGCTAGTTCATTCACCATCTTTCATCATCGAGATCATTTCCGCACAGTTCACTCTTGGTTCCATGGAATTCTAACGGTTTCCATAATTTTGGGTTATTATTGAGTATACCTTAATTAATAAATACACTTAAGGTATTATTTGGATCATATTATCTAAAGGATACCTTTGTGTAATATGTCATTGGAACCGGGATGAAAAGATCTAAAGTTTTGGATGATGAGAAAGGGACTCCGACGTTCGGGAATGTCTTAAAAAAACAATTAATCACTTTCCGACATTAAAAAGAATTATAAAAAGGGGCGTTTAAGTGACTTAAAGTTTATAAAAGTCACTTTACTTTATTAAAAGGGTAAAAGGGTCGTAAAAAGGCTCAATGGGGAGATAAAAGGAAAATGAGGGTGAAATATCCTTGATCCGGCTGATCAAGATATTTGCTACTGTTCTACTGCTCTGGCGTGCAGATTTGATACACTGGGGTTTCTGGATGCGTTTTAGCTGTGTGATTGAGATGTTCTTCGGTTATTGTGTTTGCATGTTGGTTATTGTGGTTGCATGTCGGTTATTACATGTGCATGTTGCATAATGAAGGTTTAACAATCATATAAAGACGCATGCAAGAGTATAGAATGTCAACTGCTCAATATCATGAATAATAATCGTTCATGCATGGAAATACAAATAGCCTACTGAAAATATAGAGTCTAGACGTCAGTCAGATCTCCTGGATCTGTACTGGAATACAATCAAATAACAAAAGAAATACCCGTGACCGTAAGAAGACAGCAGATCTGTTGCATGCACAGATAGATAGGCAAAAATGAGCGATCCTGGAGAAATACAGTAACTGCTACCAGCTGGAAAACTCGATCTAAAGAATCCACCATCAGAATGGGCTCGAAACTGCTCCAATCAATGCACCCTGGCCTCTACACTGGAATAAATGTCTGTCGAAACTCGGATCAGACCTCTACGGCACTGGATCTGGACCCCAGGGGGTTTGCGCCCCTCCTTGGGCACTGGATGCACCCCAAAGGATTCCACTGTTGGAATCGGCTGCTATATAGCTCAAAACGATCGTCTCGTCCAATGATGAAATGGGTCGGAAGGGTTTGGCTGAATCTGATAGAGAACACCTGCATGCAACGCCAAACGTCTGTCCGGAATGACTGCGCCCAAAATGGCTAGATGGATCAACCTGCAAGATTCCACCGTCGGAATCTGATGATGAATGGCTCAATGGAAGCGCCCTGGCTGGATCTCTACTGGGTTGGAATGAATCTGCAATCGGGACAACGGTCTACTGCAAATCTCTGAACCCTCAAAATGACTTGCGCCCTCCTTGGCTGAGCTGCGCCCTCCACAATAAACTCTCCTGAAATGAACGGTGAAATACCTGGATGGTATCTCCGATGGGCTAGGGTGTGTCTCTCAACACCGAAACCGATCAATGGTGGTGGTTTCCTCCAGAAATCCACAAAACAGTAAGGTCGGCTCTCCTCCTCCTCTCAGAAGTCTCAACATCAAATCATAACAATGCATAATGAGGAATTAGGTCAAATTCTTCCCTTTATACCTTTTCCAATCTAATTCACCATTGACCTCACTTAAGCTAGGCGCTTTTCCTCCTACAATGATTAATTAATTAATTAAGTCCCCCTTTAGCACCTTTTCATTCTAATTCTTCGCTGACTTAGGCTTAAGTGACTTTTTCCTAAGTTTTTGGCTTAATTCATTGGTTTAGCCATCAATTCACCCTTATTTCTCCATTTTGTTCCCTGTTTGTGCCTGACTATAGTCTATGGGAACACATAGACTAGTAAGTCACTCCCTGCTGGCCTACTCTTGGGAACGGGACATCACAGTCCTACCTTCCCGAGATTGCTTGTCCTCAAGCAACATTAATCCAACTACATATGATACCGGGGTCCCATATCCACCTGTGTTACACAAGGTAGACTCCCCTCAAGATGAGTCCTCTCCGGGTGCTCACCACACACGACACCCAAATGCTCATGATGAGTAGAATGATCAATAGCCAAAGAATCTCAGTCAACTCCCCGAGCAACCACTCTACTCGAAACTCAGCGCCATCAAACGCCGAACTACCATGCACTCCAATCCCTGGATCCCATATCAGAATGTGACCTGCAATGCCCTATGGAGTATAGTTCTGTAACATATAAACACCATGAGTCTCTTGCAAATAACACATGGCCTCAACCTGAAATGGGTCTATCCTACCAAACCATACCAAACTGAACACGGCCCCCACCGACTGAACATGTTGCTGCCATAGTGAGGTGCTACAAGACCTCAATGAATCACCAATCAGTGATGTGCTCTTCCATATACTGAAAGTTAATGGAAAATCAAAGTGACTTCCCTCTACAAACTTTCCCCTATCTCCACCAGTCAATGAAATGCCCAGCCCTGTAATCCCAGGGTCCCATGCTAGTCTCTGACAGGGACCATCATGTTGATGCTGCTCTACTCTGATCATGATTGTCTGCTCAAGGTACCCATACTGGACCCTCCACGCATGTATCCTCATAAAATGAAACAAACTATCGACCCAATGTACTCCATGATCCCATGTCAAATTTGGAAGCTCGTCACTTCCAATCCCCACTAACTGTTGATGTGCCCTACTGGTAATTGTCGAAATCCGTCCACCCTCATCCCAATGAGAGTCTGAATATCTAGCAACCTCTGAGTTATTCTCTGTCCCATGGCCTAGGATACTCTCCATCACGCCTAGGACCTCAACTGTCT
>JASDQU010099722.1:911495-923212 GCA_032191745.1 Picea mariana
CAGAAGTCTCAACATCAAATCATAACAATGCATAATGAGGAATTAGGTCAAATTCTTCCCTTTATACCTTTTCCAATCTAATTCACCATTGACCTCACTTAAGCTAGGCGCTTTTCCTCCTAAAGTGATTAATTAATTAATTAAGTCCCCCTTTAGCACCTTTTCATTCTAATTCTTTGTTGACTTAGGCTTAAGTGACTTTTTCCTGAGTTTTTGGCTTAATTCATTGTTTAGCCATCAATTCACCCTTATTTCTCCATTTTGTTCCCTGTTTGTGCCTGACTATAGTCTACGGGAACACATAGACTACTAAGTCACTCCCTATTGGCCTACTCTTGGGAACGGGACATCACAGAGGGTGCTTTCTCTCATTATGCATTGTTATTTTTTAAAAACGAATTTGAGAAAGCTCTTGTGACTTTGGCTCGTAGGATGAAAAACCCTGGAGAAGAATGGGTTCAATGGTGAAACTATCCACCCTAGTTGATCGTTGAGGGAAAATCATTCAGATCTTTATTGTGCTTCTGCCTTTCTTCTTCGCCATCATTCAGATCTTTATTGTGCTCGTGCTTTAAGATCATTAAGTCCCCTTTCGTCTCAGTGTTTTCTTTTCACTAATACAATCCTTTCCATTGGTGACATCAGTCTTGTTTGTTTCTTGTTCTTATGTCCTTATGCTCAATAGTTTAGTTGTTCTTTCCTTTCTTAGTTGGTGTTAAAAACAGATGGAGGGTCGGGGCCCCATAGGTGGGTTTCTGTAGTAGGGCAATGTATGGAGGGCAATCTGAAGATGGTCAGATTGGCGATGGATGAAATGGATGGAAAATGGTGTTGCGGGAGTGCAGTCAAAATAAACCGTGAGGAAGTGCCTTGGGAGTCCATTGGGTAGGCTAGCAAAATGAGGAGTATGTGGTTGATTTGCGTCATGATGTAAGACTATCGGGACTCCCATCCCTAAAGGGTAAAAACAGCATGAGTGTCAAGTGCCAAAGGGGCTATGAATGGGGCAACTCATGTGTGGGAGAGTGCTATCGGCTGACAGTACTGCAGAGCCGGATATAGGGACCTTAAAGGCAAATTTCAGGGGGTGTGACTAGAGATGCAACTGAGATTCAGAGGGAATGATTACATGCCAGTGTTGATTATATACCTGAAGGGGTTGTGCTAGTGGATGATGACCAAGTACCTGCACACATGAAAACCAAATACTTGACGTGAGCAATATCTGAAGAGAATCGAACATACAATCATTTATTTGATAATTTTGAACATGAGCATGCGTACCTAGATGGGGTATGGAAAAAAGATTAAAAACACTAAAAAAGAAATAACCTAATGTAGAATGGCTACGCTTAGGCGTAAAATTTCTTTAAGTATAACCCGTTGACGGGTTCTTTGAGAGAGTCCCTCGGGGGAAGCCAAGATGTATGTGCCTTTGGTGAGGCAATGTTTGATAATGTAAGGGCCATGCCATAGTGACTCGAATTTGCCATGATCGAGGGTATCGTGAGCGATATCGTAAGCAAGGACAAGGTCACCTTCGTGAAATGAAAGAAGGTTGACATGGCGATAAAAGGTGGCTTTTGACCATTTTTTGGTTGCCTCATTGTTCTGTAATGAAGATCGATGATCTTCATCCAGGGACTCTAAGTTCAGCAAACATTGCTCCATTGGAGCAGTGTCAGGTAATAGCTCAATTGAGGTGCATAAGGTGGGAATTTCGCACTCGATAGGAAGAGTGGCCTCGATCCCGTGGACTAGATGAAATGGTGTGAAACCAATGGTCGTTTTCACGACCGTGCGGTAAGCCCATAGCGTGGAAAATAACATATGATGCCAATTGGTCTTATGTTTGTTAACCATGCGCTGTAACATGGTCTTGAGGACCTTGTTAACTGCTTCGACATGTCTATTGGACTGAGGGTAATATGGTGAGGCGAACTCGTGGGAGAATCCTAATCAGGATGAGAGTTTGACGAAAATCTCATTCTCGAAATGTTTCCCGTGATCAGAGACTAGTTGAAGTGGTACTCCAAAGCGGGATATGACGTGATTAAAGAAAAAACGCGCTGAGGTGTCAGCGGTGTTGTTGAAGGTAGGCATAGCTTCAGCCCACTTTGTGAAGTAATCGACTGCGACAACGATGTATTTGTGTCCATTGTTGGATGGGGGGTTACAAGTCATGAAGTCGATGCCCCATTTACAAAAGGGGCCTGCAGTAATAATTGGGTAGAGAAGAGCAGGTGGTGCTCGTGCTTTGTTGGCGTAAAGCTGACATTTATCGCATCGCTTCACGGCATGAATGCAATCGTGAAACAATGTAGGCCAAAAGTAACCTGCTCGGATGATTTTCTGAGCAGTGGACATCCTCGAGAGATGGCCCCCGCACGCGCTGCTATGGCAGTCGTTCAAGAATCTATCGGCCTCGTCAATAGTCAAGCATCGACGAAGTATGGTGTTGACCCCTTGCTGATATAAGATATCTCCAATGAGGAGATAGCGGGGGGGCTGGTGGTATCGGAGGGGAAGGTTGTGACGAGTTCGGCGAGGACGAGAGCTTTCTTGATCTTGGGTGTTGAAAATTCGAGATCGTACTCTTGAAGGATAATGATCCATCGGGCAAATTTATCGTTAATTTGTCGACAACTAAGCAAGTATTGCATGGGGTTGGAATCTTCTATGACTTTGATTGTGCGAAGCAGAATGTAATGGCGCAGTTTCTGGACTGCAAGGACGACTGCAAGGGCTAGTTTCTCTTCGTGATTATACTAATGTAGTAAATGACATGCTCACGATCATCATTGCCGATTTGAACAAGAACTCCTACTACTGAGACGACTGACACTAATATGTAAAGGATATAGTCGCGATTATGGTCGGGTGAACGAATTAATGGGGCGTTGGAGAGTGCCATTTTAAGATCGTCGAAAGCATTTTGGGCATGTTCATCCCAGTGGAATGGGATGTCGTGGCGAAGGAAACCGTGTGCACGAGTGGCATAGTCTGGGACAAATCGCCGTAAAAAGTTAGCTTTTCCTTGTAGGCTCTGGAGTTTGCGTAAATTCCGGGGGGGGGTGGAATTTCTGTGATGGCCTGGACTTTGAGGGGTTCCACGGTAATACCGCTTTGGGAAACGATGAATCTGAGGAGGCACCCGGCAGTGACGCAGAACACGTACTTGAGAGGGTTCAAGCGAATGTTGTACTGACGACACCGTTGGAAGATGATTCGTAAATCATCAAAATGTTGAGTGCATTTTTTGGATCGAGCTGTGAGGTCGTCCAAGTATGCGAGGATGATATGAGCCAGATCGTGAAAAATGTATGTCATAGCCTGTTGGAAAGTTGCGCCAGCGTTTTTTAGGCCAAAAGGCATAACACGATAGGCAAAAGTACCCCAAGGGGTGGTGAATGCGGTTTTGTATTGATCGACTGGATGAATTTGGATTTGGTTATAGCCAGAGAAACCGTCCATGAAGGATAAAGCCTCGTGGCCTGCGCAGTCGTCGATAATTTGGTCGATGAAAGGCATTGGAAAGTTGTCTTTGGGACAGGCATGATTGAGATCGCTAAAGTCCGTGCATACACGGATAGTGCCCTGTTTTTTGTTAACGGGTACAGGGTTGGAAACCCATGAGGTATAGGCGATGGGGTAGATGAACCCAGCTGCGCATAATTTTTCAATCTCGGCTTTAATGGCCGCTGCTTTGGATGGGTGTAGCGGTCGTCGTTTTTGGCGAACCGATGTGATATCAGGCCAGGTGTCTATGTGATGTTCAACAATAGAGGGATAAAGGCCAGGCATCTCTGTGTATGACCAGGCAAAAATATCCCGGTATTCTTGGAAGAGGGCTTTGTAAGCGGTGATTTCTTCAAGAGTGCATGCGGCGCCAATGGTAATTTCCTCGACGACTCCATTTTTGATGGAAATATCGATTTTGATGGTAGGGGAAATGTTGGTCATATTGCCTTCTTCAAAAGCGTCAGGGGCAGGGATGGGGTTGTTGAACCAATCGATATGCCTTGATAGGATAAAATCCTTGGTTTCGACTGCGTATATGGGGTGTTGGTTAGGAGGCGTGAAGGCTTCCTGTGAAAAGAAGAGCGCTCTGTGGTGTAGCGCATCCCATGGGTAGTCGGGGGTGGTTAATTCCTCGAGTATGTCCTCATCACAGTGGAATTGGCAAGAATACAAGGGATCTAAAAGAGTGACATCGGTTACTGGCATCGTGTGGTTGTCCTTTGGTGATGAAGAAGCAGGGGGAACAACGCAATGAGATTGTGATGGTTCGCTCAACATAAACCAAATATCGAGATACTGAGGATTATAAGTGGTAGTTGGGCATAACATTCCCGTGGGGAAATGAATGGGAGAATTGGCGGGATTTGGGGGTAAATCCTCGTATAAGTTATCCACGAGCCATGGAGGAATAGGGAGTGCTTCTGGTTCAGGAGAAATAATATGAAGAATCTCTAGTGATGGGGTAAGGTTAATCATCAATTCTGTAGGGATGCAGGAGTTCGAATCAGGGTCACGCGGTGTTGCCTGTATTCAATGATCATAGGGCATTGATATGTGAAATGATCTAAGGATTCCCATAGAGAGCAAGGGCATCTCATACGTTCGTTGACTGAAGTCGTGACATAATGGATGTCAGTGATGTTTGGTAGGGATGATGTAGCTGGATTGGGTTCGTGCTGGAAGCTTTGGCATACTGCTACTAATGTCTGTCATAAGTGAGGTAGCGTTGGGAAATGGTGTGTATAATGGCCATATTCTGAACATATGGCGAAAGCGAATTTGGTTCAGAGTCCTTTGCTACTTATGTTAGGGGAGGTAGCGGCAGCACTTGATAAAGTGACGAACGGTGATGGTGTTTGATTGAGTTGAATTAGGTTACGTAACTCGGATAGATATGGGCATTTGTTGGTTGGGTGTCCATCTTTCTCACATAGCGCGCAAGGAGGTTGGACACGTGGGGGGAGTGGGGTTGTGGGCTCCTCCTTTCGCCTACCCCAGCTGTGGCAGGGAGGTTAGTGAGTGAGGGTATAGGGGGAATAGTAGGAGTGAGTATGGGAATCTACATTGGGATTCCTTCTGTTTGGGGGGGAAGGGATGGTTGAGGAACCATCTCTAGTGGATGTACATACCAAACTGGGATTGCCAGCACCATATTAGGGAGGGTAAGTGTTGCGGCTACTTGGAAATCTTGTACGCCTGGTGGAGGGTAAAAGAAGGGGATTTGAGTAATGGCTTGGGAAACTGTCTCCCAAACTGGGATATGGCCTTAGGGTGAGGTGAAATCGTGAACTAGTGGAGTCGACGAGTTCGCAGGAGGTTCGTGAGGGAGGGGCTTTGCGACTAGTGGGACGTCGGATATGAGAGAAGCCTCACTGGGAGGAAGGATATCCTCAATGTCAATTCCTTTGGACGAGACGACACATACCTGATTGGAAGGATGAAGGAGCGGTGGTGCACCATGGTAAGTTCCTAACAAGGATGGGTCTTTGAAAATTCCGGGCCCCATTTCGATGAGTGGGTACGTCTCATGATTAGTATGGACAAAAGGGAGAATGTTATCGATGTTAGCGGAAGGGTTAGGCTCATAATGTGAAACTTGATCAATGGTGATGATCTTCCTGTTATGAGGAAACATCATGGTTCGAAAGATGGAAGAGGCGACTGCCTTCATAGCGTATATGTAGCTACGACCGAACAAGATATTGTAATCGAGTGGGGCATCGATAACTTCAATGTCAATGAGAATGGTCTTGCCCCCGAGTTCTACAGGGACATTTTGGAAGAGCCCTTCGGGAGAAGATGGTCGTCCGTCATAAGCTCTTAAGGTAATGGCAGATGGTATGAGTTCGGGGGAACCAAGTTTTTGCCATACTGACTTGGACATGATGCATGTGGATGCATCTTCATCAATGATGCACCAATGAACTGTAATGTTCCGAATTTTTACTAGGATTTGGAAAGCGATAAGAGCGGGGAGGTGAGGTTCTTCGCTGTCGAGATCAAATGTGATGAGTTGAGTATCCGTGGGGTCAACTACCCCCAAAGCGGAAAGTAATGACTTTCGCTGAGTGGGACAAGTTTGAAGTACTTCTAAGACTGACATGGCAGCCGGGAACTGTGCTAAGTCATCAACCAAACTGTAATTATGAGTCGCCCTAGCCTGCGGGTTGTGGACATTCCTGCGCAATGGGATGTGAGGGATGCGAAGAGGTGTTTCCGTGTTAGGACGAGGGATCATCAAAGGGGGTCATGTTGGTGCTGGGATTGTTTCTGGGGGAATGAGAGGAGATTCAGTGGGTGCACGGTATTGATGACTACGTGTTTGTAGAAGGACTTCTTCCTCACTAGTGAGGAGGATAGTACAATCTGTGGGATTGTTTGGATTGAGATATTGTTCCAACTGTGGTGGGGTAGGTTGCATGTCCTGTTGGGTGTTCATCACTCCTTGGTGTGGAATGGGATTTTGCAACACGGCTAGGGGTGGTTGTTGCACATATTGTTGTGGGGCCTGCTGAGGGGCAGGTGGTGCTGGAGGATGTGGTCCATTCCCAAAATCTTTCATCCGTTTAAAATCAACGATTTGGGGGCAATGATGAGTATAGTGACCGAACTCACCGCAAAGGGCACAAGGGAAGTTCGTTCGAAGATTATTGGTATTTTTCCCTTGACGTTTGTTGTTATTGCCCCCCTGGGGGTTCTGATTCCCTTGATTATGGTTGCCCCCAGTAGGTTGGTTTTGTTGGGGGTGATTTCCGCCTTGACCTGGGTTGTTATTGTTCCGATTTTTTCCTTTCTTTTTGGCATTATTCGACTGATGGGTCGGAGTTGCCGTATTCAGCTGTTCGAAATTTTGATATTGCTGAATGGGAGAGGGTTGAACAAAATTAACCCCAACGTGAGGGTGTCCTTGTGGTGGAGCCATGGGTTGTGGAGGGCCAGGAAATGGAAAGTACGGATTATTTTGTGGTAATGATCCGTAAGGTGCATAGGAAGGCGTGGTGCTTTCACTAGTATTTAGAGTATAAGCTGAGGTAGAGGGAGTACCAGAACTTGTTTGGATAGGTGGGTGTATTGTGGGTGTCGACAGTGGCCCACTGATGGGTGGAGGAAGGGCAACAAGGTATGGTTGTTGATAAGGAGGTGGAGGATAATAAGGGGTTCCTCCATATACCGACAGATATTGAGGTGTGCCATACATTGGTGGTTGTTGGGGTTGTGGTGCGTGGTGCGTGGTGTTACCAATCAATTCGTCTGCTGAGTGAGACATCCCAGGTTTATATTGGCCAAATGGCACGTTGTTTGGGAGATCAGGAAGTACTATATACAAGTACCCTGATTGTGAATAGATGAAGTCGTATTGTTGAGCCTTACTAATGGCCTCTTCTTCTAATTGAGGGAAGGTGGAAGCCACATCTTTACCGAGGAGTGAGACAAGTGATCTGAGAAACCAATCAAGACATTGTTGTTTGGTGGTTTCTGCTTTGCACAAACTACGTCGTCGACGCCACTCATAAATATGATCAGCGATGTGTGGTTGAGGTTTGTTTAAAATTAGAGAGTAGTTTAAGACCATTGTCATGGCGGATTGGTAATTGGAAGAAGGTCAAAAATGCTTTGGCCAAGGACTTGAAAGTCGCATGGGACCCTGATTTTTCGTCTGCATACCATTTTGCTGATGGGCCAGTGAGTGTGCATTGAAATAATCGTAGTCGGATGGAATCATCCATAATGCTGTTGGAAGAGCACCATAAGTGAAAAGTCATGACATGGTCGGCAGGGTCATCTCCTGCCTTTCCTTCAAACTTGGGGATATCTTAAGGTAGTTTGGTAGGCCTTGCAGGCCATGTGGGGTCATGCAATATAGGGTCATTTGTGAGTTTGCTTAGGTCTGGTATGTTGAGAGAGGCCAAGTATGGCATCTAGAGTGGTGGCGGAGGATTAGTTCCAGCCATGGTGTGAGTGTGTTGTGAACCTGGCCCTTGGTGAGGACTAGGTGGGTTTGTACTTCCCCTTTGAGAGGAAGTTGGCCCCCTGCTTCCGGGTAAAGGAGAGCGAGTGGATGGTGGACCTTGGGAATTGGACCCAAGTAAGGTGGAACCAAACAAAGTTGATCCTAAGACAGTGGCGCTCACAGGAGTGTGAGAAGGTGGAGCCAATGAGTTGGCAAGACTAGGGACTCCCCCTAAAATAGGAGGGAGGTTTAGCAAGCATCTGGAACGACGGGGGTTCTATGGGTCCCCTATGATGTCCGACTAGCTGAGTGGATGTGTGCGAGTGATGGTGAGAGTAATAAATAAACAAGAGTCTTTGTTGCAATTTTTGAACTTTACACGATATATATCTAAATCAAATGTAATTAGAAGTGCATCATACATAAAGTGTTTTGATAAAGAAGCATATATGTGGATAGATGGTTTTGTCCATGTGAGGGGTCAAAGAAAACAAATGCTCGTGTCCTAAAAGACGTAACGTCCTTCCTCTCAAATAGCACTGGACCTTCCAATAGTACTCAACAATGGGGTCTGAAGCCACCGGAAGAGAAACTAGTGAAGGATGAAGTAATCAGTTATAATGAGGGGTAGAGGGGGCATATCCCGAAAGAGCTGGCGATATTTCCCAATAGCCACACAAAATCCGATCAAGGTGCAATTGCAGCCCACAATTGCCACCTGGGTAGATGTCCTAAAATTTGGTTACTAGGTACCTCGATCAAAGTGCGGCATTTAGATTTTCGGCCTAAGAAATGGGTCATGGGCTAGATCTCGTCCAAGAGGTGGGTGCCTCAAGGGGGGACGCACGGAACAACCGGACCTCGGCCTTCAACCCTTCACGGGTATTTCCCTGCCTTATAGTGTTAGGAACACTTGACTTGAAGGATTTAAAGTTCCCTATTTGACAACTTCTATTGTTTTGAAAATGTGAGAACCACATAACAGGGAGTTATTTAGATGCCTATCCCCGAAATCCTACCTAGACTAAAAGATTTCTTTTGGCACCTCCTGTGGAGGAAAACTTAGTGAGTTTTTAGAAAAAATTTAGATGTGGTTGTTTGAGAGATTGGGGGTGTGAGCCAATCTTGTTGAAATTAAGTGGGGGTGGATAGTTTCATCAAGAAAAGGGTGGGGTGTTTCAAAATCCCTTTGGAGGAAACTTACTTCAACCTCCACGTTTCAAGATGAAAACTATGTGAGTGAAAGGTGACTTTTGTGTGTGAATGAATGAAAGTGTGCCAACTTTTAATAAATTAGATGTCACCTTGCTGCATGTGGAGTTCGCTTGGTCCTTACAAGTGTTGATTACCTAATTAACTAAATGTCTTTGGTACAACCTTGCAGAATTCAAAAGTCCTTAGGAAACTAGCATGTGGACATGTGGGTTCTTTACTATTCTTTTAACTCCCTATTGTGATCTAATCTAAGAAAGCTTTGAAACTATCCTAGATTGTGATCATGTGGGCATGTATGGGCCCGTTACAAAACCTTTAAACTTCCCTAGTGATTTAATCTAAGAAAGTAAATTTCAACACTATCCTATCTTTGTAGCATGTCTGCATGTATGGGCCCGTTACAATCTTGAAATGTTATTGAAAAATAAACTAAGAGGAATCCCGAGGGGGCTGTTGTCATCTCCTAAAGGTTTAGTCTTTTTTAAGGGAGATGAAATTGTCCTACAATCTTTTTCTGATTCTCAAGGTCGCTTTGAAGCGTGAGAGAAGAGCATACTAAATGATTGTTATCCAATTTCTGGTCCCAATGCAAGTTTTATGTGATTACAAATGATTCCAACTTATACTTTTAGTCAAAGCAAGCCATCCATGTGGCAAAATGAAAGCAAAAGAGGAATTAATGATTTTAAACCCCCTAAGTGCTTATGTGTTTTTGACTAATCCCTTTATATGGAGAGGGAACTAAGTGTGGTGCAGATTACAACATGCATGGAATCATTTTTAAGAGGGCTAGGGACCTTCCACAAATCACAAAAGGGCTTACAATGTGTATTTTTCTGCACAGGTGCTGTTGAAATAATGTAACTACGAAGAGCATTCTTATTATTATTGTTATTTTATTATTAGAAATAATCCCCATTGTGGATTAATCATGTCGGTAATTGTATTGGGACCAAATCCCCTTTTGCAGATTGGTCATCGGACAATTGTAATAGGTAGAATAAGAAGTCAGCCCCAATAGTTATTATTGAAGACCCAGAATTAATTAAAGGTGGGTTTACCCACCCAGAGTGACAGGTTGGCCCTGCCAGTGAAACCCTTTCACACGTGCCAATCTTGTATATATAGGAGGCTAGTGCCTCACTTTCATCACACAACTCACTTACTCATTATCTTATGAGGCAAGCTGCAATTACCAGTTAAAGAGAGGAGAAGAAGAGTGGCGCATCTCTTGTGGAGGACTATCTGTATTGGTTTGAGTTAGCTCTTGAACATTGTATAAGCTATTTATGATAAGGAAGTTTTTGCTGGGTTTTCCTTCCCTAGAGGGTTTCCCAGGATAAATGTTGTGTCTCTTGTGAATGTGTATTTCTCAGTGATCTTGTTCTTATGATGCTCTTATCTATTGAAATGCAAAGAACTATAATAATGGCATAAACATTAACATGGTATCAGAGCCAACCTGAAGGAAGCACAATTTGCAAGACGAAAAATGTTGCTGTTGCAGCACCTGCAAATTAAGGTTTTGCAAAAGTAACTCTTTTCAGCTCCCTAAACACCTAGAAAGTTGTGCCCTCCCTCCAGGATCAATTTGGCACCTAGAGCGCACCTTTTCAGTGGATGGATCTCCCGGAAAGTGAAACCCTAGTTTCACAAAAGTACCAGAAGTACCAAAAAACCAGCACCAGAAGTACCAGAAGCACCAGTCCAAAAATCCGCAGATCGGATTTGACGGGGTAAAAATTGGATTTTCTTAGATACAAGGACACCAAGCTACTCGCCTCAGCCAAGCGCACCTCCTGGTAAGGTCAAAATTTGATTTTAAGCATTTTCAATTTTTTGGTCATTTTCGTAGCCTCAAGTACGAGATGTCTGCAAGCACAAAGCTTATTGAGAAACTAGAAGGCATAGACAACTTCCGTGCCTGGAAGTATAGGATCGGTCTGATCCTTGTAGAGAATGACCTAGCAAAATTTATCAGAGAAGAAGTGGACGACCCTGAAGATGCCGTAGAGAAAGCGAAGCATCAGAAGGACTCAATCAGGGCTCAAAGAATCATTGCAGATTCAATCAAAGACCACCTGATCCCGTATGTATCGTCCAAGAAGACTCCGAAGGAAATGTTTGACTCTCTAAGCAAACTATATGAAGGAAAGAACATCAATCGAAAGATGAATCTAAGAACTCAATTGAAGAATACCAATATGCAGAAAGGAGAAATGATTCAAGAATATTTCTCCCAAATCTAGAAAATAAAGAACAGTCGAAAGCGATTGGAGACACCATCGACGAAAACGAATTCGTAATAACAGCCCTAAATGGTCTCGCAAGACCTTGGGATGCTTTCATCCAGTTAGTATGTGGCAGAAAGGAGAAACTACAGTTTGAGAGCCTATGGGAAGAATGCACCCAAGAAGAGACAAGGGTAGCCAATCGTGAAGCACTACTAGCAAGGGACGATGATCAAGCCCTAGCTACTCATACAAAAGGAGGAAGGAAGAAACCCTACTTCAAAAGGGAATCTCATAGA
>JASDQU010099722.1:925979-947028 GCA_032191745.1 Picea mariana
GCAGGTGCGCGGAAGGCACTGAGTAACATAGTAATTTTGGCGCACGTGCGCACGATGCACGACTATGGGCCCATAAACCTGCACAAAACTGTCACACGACTGTGAAGAAAATTCCGGATGGAATTCTCTCAACTCATCTTTGAATTGGATGTTTTTGCAGGTCGGCTTGGGCTACCTGTGACAACTAGGGTTAGCCTCGTTGCTACACTATCTTGAGCATCCAGCAGCCATTTGGCAATAGGAGGAGGAAGCTTTGGTGAAAACTTAATAAAGGTAACTAAAATCTAAAGATCTTAAGAAACCTTTAATGATCTAACCTTGGGCCTAAACATCTAAATACTTTGTGGGTTTAATAACTAAGAGTTGGTAATCTTCATCATCCTTATAACACTTGTGCTTAAAATCTCTAAATCTTCTTTGTTGATATGTTGATGATAATGATGTGTTGATGATAATCTCATAAATGTGATGATGCTTTGATCTCCTTATATCCTGCACACAAATACTTAAAAGTGATTAGCTTGCTTATTGTATCCTAACACTCTTTATTTGTAAATCTTGTATCTAATATTCATTGGGTTTAATTATTCTTTTGTAAGTATCTTGCAATCATATTTGTAACGAATCATCCTTTAACTCTAGTTGACCCCCTGCCCAATCTTAGGCACTAGTCTTAGTTGTCCTAGGAAAAGGCTTGCTTGGCATTCTAACCCTTGCATCTTGCATTGTTTCCTTAGCATCATAGGATAGATCCCCTCTAACCTTAAGAAACTAAAATCAACTCCTAGAGCATAACTTTAAAACTTATCTAGAAACTAGGGACTACCCCACTTGGCTTCCCTAGGAGTGAGCCTAGACGGAAGAGGTTTCGGTCAAAGTGACAGCGTGGGCTGTGAACCTAAGCATTGTGCCTCCAAGGACACAATAAGTGAGATAGACTTAGCTCACGTTTGCAAGTGTGTATTAGGACGGCAACAGTACCAAAGCGAGAATTCAAGCTGGAAATTGATCTTGAGGCATCAGCTCAAAGTTGTTGAGATGTCGAGTTCAGATACAGTTGCTAGCTACCTCATAAGGATCACTCAGATTAGTGATCAACGTGCAACCATTGGTGAGGCAACTGATGACATAGAGTTGGAGAATGAGGCATTGAATGGTCTTCCTGGGTCTTGGGAACCATTTTTGTAGGGGATCTATGCACGAGAGAAGTTGCCTGAGACGAACAAAGTTCGTCACGCACAAATATGTTAAAATATTGTGTAACTGCAAAGAATATTCTTAGCCCCTTTCGTGGATAAAGATAAAATATATTTATTATTGATTAGATCAATCCCCTTTTGTGGATTGATCATGTCGGGTATTGTAAATGACCAAATCCCCTTTTGCGGATTGGTCAAACCCTATTTGTAATAGGCTAAATAAGAAGTCGGCCCCAAAATATATTAAAGAGGCCCCAGAATATATTTAAGGTGGTTATAACCACCCAATAAAAGAAGTCGGCCCTACCAATGAAGAGACACTTCCACACGTGCCAGAATTGTATAATTAAGAGAGGTCAGCACCTCATTTAGACACACACTCAGCTCACTCATCTAGTGCGCAAGTATTGAAGGAAGCTACAGTTACCAGTTGCCGAAAGAAGGAAGAGAGAGAGAGAGGCGCATCTTTGGGAGAGGAATTTCTGTGTTTTTTGGTTCATTATCTTGGCATTGTATTGGCTATCTATATTAAGGAGGTTTTGTTGGGTTTTCTTCCCCGTGAGGGTTTCCCAGGATAAATGCTTGTGTACTCTTGTGATTGTGTTTTTCTCAGTGATCCTGTCTATGCCATTGTTATCTAGTAAATAGAAAGGTAACCTAATAATAGCTTAAACTTTAACATGGTGTCAAAACTACGCTGAAGAGAGCATCTTTCACAAGAAAAAGAAAAATGTCACTGTTGTCGTACATGAAAATTAGGTTTTTTTATTGAAGAAGGTTTTCAGCCTCAAATCCATCTAGAAAGGTGTGCCCTACCTCAAGGAACATTTTGGCATCCTTAGCACACTTTTTCAGTGGCTAGCTCTCCCGGAAAGTGAAACCCTAGTTTTCACAAAGTACCAGAAAACCAGAAGTACCAGTGTACCAGTTTACCAGAAGTACCAGAAAACCAGAAGCACTAGTCCAGAAAACCGCAGATCAAGTTTGGAGGGGTAAAAGTTGGATTTTCTGAAATCCAAACACACCAGGCTACTCGCCTCAGTCCAGCGCATCTTTTGTTGAGTTCAGTTTTCAAATCCAAGTAATTTGATTTTTTTATTATTTCTATAGCCTAGAGGGCTAGGGTTTCTTCTACAAGAAAGAATGGCTACCAGCATGAGGGTAGAAGACAGGCTGGAAGGATCTAGAAACTTCAGATCTTGGAAGCATAGGTTGCAGATGATTCTAGACAAGAATGATCTCCTAGAACATGTTACAGTGGGTGTACTAGAACCATAGGAAGAAGATCAAAATACCAAGCATAAGAAGAATGAAAAGAAAGCAAATAGAATTGTTAAATTTATAAGCAGCTGCAAGAGCCATCCTCCGAGAGGATGGATAAGACCCTAGACGAGAACTAGAGCCCCCAGTGCACTCCTGGGGTACTTGGTCTAGAACCAAGCAGTAAAGACCCCTGAGAGGGCCCCCAGTATGCGACTGGGGTTCTTGGTCTAGAACCAAGCAGTAAAGACCCCTGAGAGGGCCCCCAGTATACAATTGGGGTTCTTGGTATAGGACAAAGCAGTTAAAGCCCCTAGATAAGCCTAGGGCCCCTGGAAATGTCCAAGGTACCCATGCCTGTGGCATGGGTTGATCCTTGGTCTTGGACCTTGGTGGATAAGACCCCAGAAAAAGTTACGGGGCTACTTGATCCTCGATCATATTTTGTTGGTGTATGACCTTCCTTGAAGAAGGACATGACCACATGAGGGATAAGTCCCATATGCATTGATGATAAAGTAATAACATCACCATGAATATGAATGAACGAGTATTGCCACCTTCTAAACCCTCCTTAACCCTCTCCTACCTTTGTTTGTGTGTTTTGGGGTTTTATGTTGTTTTGTCTTAAGGGTAAATTAAAGTTTAAATTAAATGTTTATTATATCATGTTTAAATTTTTAATTTAAACATGTTATTTTAATTATTTTAATTTAATTTAAAATTTTAATACCCTAGCCTAAACTATAAATAGAACCCCCTCCTACCCCTCACTATATATATTATTATCTTTTGTCTTTAGAGTGAGCGGATCTTTCTCTCTTTTGCTACGGCCTTGTCTATTGCTGTTGGAGCGTGTCTGAAATTGTTGCGGCCCTCTTGTTGTCCACTGTTGATTTGTTGCGGCCTCTTGTTCTATTGTGTGAGGGCTGACAGTGGTGCGGCTCCTCCTTTCTTCTGCTGTGGTAAGCCTGTAGGGTGCGGCCCCTTTTCTTCTACTACTGTGGGCTATTTTCTGTAAGCCACGACCTCCCTTAATGTGTGAGGGTTTATCCACAGTTTTCCTATGTGGGGTTTGGATGATTTAAGAGGGTTTATCCACAGTTTTTTCTTGTGTGGGGTTTGGATGATCTAAGCCATTATTGTTTGAGGGTTTGGCTATGTGAAATCCTTCTGGTTCTATTCCTTTGGTGGCAAGAAATTTTTTCATATCTTGGAAAGAGATCCAACCTATGAGGTGGATCTATGACCTAGACTTTACCTGAGCATAATTACAAATGGTTCTACATCCTTCTTGTTGGCTGTGACTTCTTCATAGGTAAGGATCAGGACAAGGTATGTTGTCTATCCATCATTTTCAGATCTGGTATTTTGTTTCAAGTTCTATACAGTTTGATCTATCTAGATCTATTTTTCAGCATTAACAGTTATTAGATCTAAACGATATATTGAGTTTACTTGTTTTGTTTCTGTAGTATGATCTACTGATCAGATCTGTAGATTGAGTTTAGATCTGCAAACTAGTATTAGTTTCTTATTTCAGTTTTATAGATCTGAACTAGAATCTCTTTAGATCTACTCTATAAATTGTTTTTATCTAAATTCAGTTTAGATCTAGATATCTATGTTTTACAGTCTAGATTAGATTTCTGAACTTGTATTTTAACTGTTATACTCACAGAAATTTAAAAGACACTACTGTTATGCTTTACTACCCTAATTCTAACATGGTATCAAAGCTAAGGGTGTAAATAGAGCTCAAGGATCTAATCTTGAGCCTACACAGATCCACTTTGTTAGGGTTGTTTTGCAGATTACAGTAATCTAATCTAGCACAGATTTAAGCATGGCTTCTTTAACAGTTAAAGCTGAAGACAGACTTGTAGGGGCTGCAAACTTTAATGCTTGGAAATACAAAATAATAAACATTCTTGAAGAAAATGATCTTGAAGATTTTATCTCTAGGGAGATTGAAGAACCTACTACAAACACAGCTATGGCAGCATATAAAAGGAAACAAACCAAGGCTAAAAGAATCATTTTTTATTCTATCAAAGGCAACATGATGCCCTTAATTGGTCATCTAAGGACTGCCAAAGATTGCTTTGATGCTTTGGCAAACCTTTATGAGAAGAAGGCACCTACTCAGAAAAGAATTTTGAAGAAACAATTACGTACTTTGAAAATGGGAAAGGATGATACAGTTGCCAACTTCTTCTCCAAAATTGCTCAAACTAAAGATCGGCTTATTGCAATAGGAGTCCATGTAGATGATGATGACCTTGTTCAAACAACTATTGATGGACTTCCTGCTGCTTGGGGAGTTTTTCTTGCATCCGTGAATGGAAGAAAATCCCAACCTAATTTTGAAAGGTTGTGGCATGACTGTTTAGAAGAAGAAGGAAGACTAAACAGCAGAAATGACTATCCTATCTTGCAAGATCATGCCCTTGCAGCAAAGACCAAGAAATGGAAAAAGTTCCCGAAATCAAAAGGCAAAGGTAAGAAACCCCAAGGTAAGCTTTCTCATCTCAATCCTCATTTATCTAAAATTAAATGTTTTAATTGCAATAAGCTAGGACATTATGCAAAAGATTGCAGGAGTCCTCCCTCTCAGCAGAAAAGAAGAGGTAGATTTCAAGTCTCAGTTGCCACTGAAGAGGCTAAACCCCAAGAGAAGCCTCAAAGAAGACAAACCAGAGCTGCCACTAAAGAGCAAGAACCACTTAAGGAATATTACCTCATCTCAGCTCTTTCCGGCACTATCACCAAATCAGAAGAGATTTGGCTAATAGACAGTCGTGCTTCCAGACACATGACAGCCTTCAAACAAAACCTTGTAAACTATCAAGACAAGAAATTCAAAGCAAAGGTTGAACTAAGTCATGATGGCACCTATGACATAAAAGGTTTTGGCTCTACCTCTTTCCAGTTTCTCTCCGGTAATATCTTTCACATTGATGAAATTATTTATGTACCTGGTTTAAAGAAAAATTTAATCTTTGTTCCAGTTTTAAAAAGTAAAGGTTATTCAGTAGCTTTCTCCAAAGGAAAGGCCCTCTTATGGTCCTCAAATGAAGATTTAAGTACTACGATAACCATTGGAACTCGTGAGTGTGGACTTTATAAGCTTTCAGGTCAGGTTGTTCAAGCTCTAGTTCATGAGACGATCAATCCCTGCGAGCTATGGCATAGGAGACTCGGACACCTCAATTACAATGCACTTCCAGGTTTGCAAAAGATGGTGACAGGTATGCCAGTATTTTCTGTTGAGCATAATACTATTTGTAAAGGTTGTTCACTTGGTAAACACAAAAAGAAACCCTATCCTTTTAGTAACAGAAAATCAAATGGAATTTTGGATTTAATTCATTCTGACCTTTGTGGTCCTATGTCTACTCCCTCTATGAATGGTTGTATTTAATATATCATTTTTATTGATGATTGTTCACGTAAAACTTGGATTTATTTCTTAAAAACTAAAGATGAATCTTTCAACAGATTTCAAGATTTCAAGAATCTTGTTGAAAATCAAACAGGAAGACACATCCGAGTTTTTAGAACAGATAACAGTAAAGAATTTGACTCTTTCAAATATGATGAACTTTGTCGAGCCTCTGGAATTAAGAGGGAGCTAACTGTACCATACAAACCTTAGCAAAATGGGGTTGCTGAAAGAAAGAATAGGACTATCTGTGAAGCAGCCAGAGCTATGATGCATGATCAAAACTTGCCTCTATCACTTTGGGCTAAGGTTGCCAGTACTGCAGTATACATTCAGAATAGATGTCCTCACAAATCCCTTGAAGCGAAAACTCCTGAAGAAGTTTCCACCGAGTGTAAGCCCTCAATTGATCATTTAAGAATCTTTGGCAGTCTAGTTTAAATACACATTCCAAAAGAGAAGAGGACTAAACTAGAGCCCTCCGGTAAGAAAGGAACTTTTGTGGGATACAGTGAGACCTCAAAAGCCAACAAGATTTATATCCCTGATCAAAAGTTCATTGAAGCAAACAGAGACGTGACTTTTCATGAAGAAACAACTTTCCGTCGGGCCAGAGAACTTCCATGTGATTCAGAGGAGCAGGAAGCTCCACCACTTGATTCTTCTTTTCCAGATGAACAGAGGGAGGAAACCTCTGAAATTGTAGTAGATCCTCCAAGGGACTTTATTGAATTTCCAATGGAGTTACCCCCTATCAAAAGGAAACCAGCTTGGTGCGGGAGATATTGAAAGAAGCAGAAAAGCATTCAGCTCCTAAAGGCACCTTCAGACAAAGCAAGAAACTAGATAAGTACTCCGGTCTCATAGCTCATTTAAATACTGTTATTGATTCAGAACCTTCCACTTTTCTTGATGCCTCCAAACATCAAGTATGGAAAGATGCTATGAACGAAGAATATGATTCTATTTTAAAGAATAATGTATGGAGTGTAGTTCCTAGACCTCATGGTAAATCTGTAGTAACTTCAAAATGGATTTATAAGATAAAGCATGCAGCAAATGGCAGCATTGAGAAATACAAGGCGAGATTTGTGGCTTGTGGTTTCTCTCAGAAAGAAGGAATTGACTATGATGAGATTTTTGCTCCAGTTGCCAGGTATACTTCAATCAGAATTATTATCTCACTTGCAGCAGTTTTTGATTGGAAACTTCACCAAATGGACGTTAAGACTACTTTTCTTAACGGTGAAGTTGAGCAAAAATTATACATTGAGCAACCGGAAGGTTTCATGATACATGATAAAAGATCTCATGTATGCAAACTCAAGAAAGCCCTGTACAGATTGAAACAAGCTCTGAGAGCTTGGTATGGTAGAATAGACAGCTTTCTACAAAGTCTTGGATTCTCCAAGAGCATAGCAGATCCAAATCTTTATATAAAGATCATTCAAAATCATCCAGTTATCTTATATGTGGATGATATGTTCCTCACTGGAGAGGAAAACTTGATAGCTCAGACTAAGAGGGAGCTTTCTGAAGAATTTGAAATGAAAGACTTGGGGCTCATGCACTATTTTTTGGGCTTGGAGGTTTGGCAAAAACCAGGAGAGATCTTTCTCTCATAGAGTAAATATGCAGTTGATATACTTTGCAGATTTGGCATGATGGACTGCAAGTCCATGACAACTCCAATGATCTCTAACCTAAAGAAACTTCAAGATCAAGTCACAGGTTCAGATCCGGAAGACCCCACACCTTATATCGGCAAATCATTAGATCTTTGATGTATCTCGTACATACGAGACCTGACATCTTTTATGCAGTAAATGCTCTTAGCCAGTTCATGTGTGAACCTAAGCATATACATATGGTTGCAGTAAAACATATTCTGAGATATGTTCGGGGGACTATAGCTTATGGTCTCAGATACACTTCCAGTGGAGGTGTAATGCTTCATGGTTTTACAGATTCAGATTGGATGGGCAGTGCATTGGATCGGAAGAGTACTTCCGGATATTGCTTCAGTTTGGGTTCAGTAATGATTTCCTAGTCTAGCAGGAAACCGGGCTCCGTAGCCCAAAGCACTGCAGAGGCAGAATACATTGTTGCTAGTGTTGTTGGCAGAGATGCAGTGTGGCTCGGGAAGCTACTCTCGGACTTGTTCAGTTCAGAGCTTGAACCCACAGTTATTCACAATGACAATCAGAGCTGTATAAAGCTCACTAAGAACCCTGTGTTTCACGACAGATCAAAACACATTGTGATGAGATATCACTATGTCTGGGACATGGTTCAAAAGAACGTTCTCAGCATTCAATATGTTTCGACAGCAGAACAGACAGCAGATATTTTCACTAAGCCACTGTCCCTGACAAAGTTTGTATACTTTCGGGACAAGCTTGTTGTAGCTGAGAATGCCTCTCTTGTTGAGAGGGAGTGTTAAATTTATAAGCAGCTGCAAGAGCCATTCTCCGGGAGGATGGTTAAGACCCTAGACGAGATCTAGGGCCCCCAGTGCACTCCTGGGGTACTTGGTCTAGAACCAAGTAGTAAAGACCCCTGAGAGGGCCCCCAATATACGACTGGGGTTCTTGGTCTAGAACCAAGCAGTAAAGACCCCTGAGAGGGCCCCCAGTATATGACTGGGGTTCTTGGTCTAGAACCAAGCAGTTAAAGCCCCTAGATAAGCCTAGGGCTCCTGGAAATGTCCAGGGTACCCGTGCTTGTGGCATGGGTTGATCCTTGGTCTTGGACCTTGGTGGATAAGAACCCAGAAAAAGTTACGAGGCTACTTGATCCTCAATCAAGTATTTTATTGGTGTATGACCTTCCTTGAAGAAGGACATGACCACATGAGGGATAAGTCCCATATGCAATGATGATAAAGTAATAAGATCACCATGAATATGAATGAACGAGTATTGCCACCTTCTAAACCCTCCTTAACCCTCTCCTACCCTTGTTTGTGTGTTTTGTGGTTTTATGTTGTTTTGTCTTAAAGGTAAATTAAAGTTTAAATTAAATGTTTATTATATTATGTTTAAATTTTTAATTTAAACATGTTATTTTAATTATTTTAATTTAATTTAAAATTTTAATACCCTAGCCTAAACTATAAATAGTACCCCCTCCTACCCCTCACTATACATATTATTATCTTTTGTCTTTATAGTGAGTGTATCTTTCTCTCTTTTGTTGCGGCCTTGTCTATTGTTGTTGGAGCCTGTCTGAAATTGCTGCGGCCCTCTTGTTGTCCACTGTTGATTTGTTGTGGCCTCTTGTTCTGTTGTGTGAGGGCTGACAGTGGTGCGGCTCCTCCTTTCTTCTGTTGTGGTAAGCCTGTAGGGTGCGGCCCCTTTTCTTCTACTACTGTGGGGTATTTTCTGTAAGCCACGACCTCCCTTAATGTGCGAGGGTTTATCCACAGTTTTCCTGTGTGGGGTTTCGATGATTTAAGAGGGTCTATCCACAGTTTTTTCTTGTGTGGGGTTTGGATGATCTAAGCCATTTTTGTTTGAGGGTTTGACTATGTGAAGTCTTTCTGGTTCTATTCCTTTGGTGGCAAAAAAGTTTTTCATATCTTGGAAAGAGATCCAACCTATAAGATGGATCTATGACCTAGACTTTACCTAAGCATAATTACAAATGGTTCTACATCCTTCTTGTTGGCTGTGACTTCTTCATAGGTAAGGATCAGGACAAGGTATGCTGTCTATCCATCATTTTCAGATCTGGTATTTTGTTTTGAGTTCTATACAGTTTGATCTATCTAGATCTATTTTTCAGCATTAACAGTTATTAGATCTAAACGATATATTGAGTTTACTTGTTTTGTTTCTGTAGTATGATCTACTGATCAGATCTGTAGATTGAGTTTAGATCTGCAAACTAGTATTAGTTTCTTATTTCAGTTTTATAGATCTACTCTATAAATTGTTTTTATCTAAATTCGGTTTAGATCTGGATATCTATGTTTTACAGTCTAGATTAGATTTCTGAACTTGTACTTTAACTGTTATACTCACAGAAATTTAAAAGACACTATTGTTATGCTTTACTACCCTAATTCTAACAAGAATCGTGTCAGATTCAGTAAAGGATCACTTGATCCCTCATATATCCAAACTACAGACAGCAAGGCAAATGTATGAAGCACTCAGCGGGTTATATGAAAGCAAAGACATTAGCCAGAATCTTACCTTAAGAAATCAGTTTCATAATATGAAGATGGACAACTCAAAATCTATCACATCCTATCTTATGAGAGTTTCTCAAATCAAAGATCAGCTTGCAGCTATTGGAGATGTCATTAGTGACAAAGAACTTGTAACCACAACCCTAAATGGGTTTCCAACATTTTGGATTCCTTTTGTACAAGGAGTGTGTGCAAGAAGCAAGTTACCCAAGTTTGATAAGTTATGGGCAGATTGCACACACGAAGAATTTAGACTTGTAGACCAACATAAGAGATTAATTGTCGATGAAGAGGAAGCTCTTACAACTCAAAAGAACAAAAGAAGTTCCTTCAGGAAGAACGATAAAGAAGCTAACTCCGTAAGAGTTCCAGACAAGAAGAAAGATGTTTCAAAGATCAGATGCTACAACTGTCAAAAGTTGGGTTTTGTTCTAGGATGGACAAGTGTTATTCATGCCCAGAGGATCTAACTCTGACACAGTAGTGGTTCTTGGAGTTAGAGAGAGCAACTTGTATAGGCCAAAGGGCCATCCTTTGCAAACCATGGCCAGCAGTAGTAGAGTGATCGAGGTCAAGGAGCAAGTTGCTCCGAAGGTTGTGCAAACTCAAAGGGAGCTCGACTTCAAAGGGAGTCAGCAAATTCAGAGGGAGTCAGCAGGCTCAGAGGGAGAATCGGTCGTCCAGAGGAAGTCAACCTTCAGGTTCTGGTGGGAGAAAGAAGTCTTCCAAGACTGTCAAGAAGGTGTCATAGGTTGAGGAAGAAAGGCAGGAAACCCATAAGTAGGAGGCTTCTAGGAGCATGGTGTCTTCCAAAAAAGGTCCATGCCATACAACATGATTTGTTTTGGTGATAGAGGGAGCAGGGAATCATGTGGATTGGAGAGCAGTCGTGATAGCAGATCCAATATGGGAAGCAGAACCACTTCCAGAATGGGAGAAAGAGCTACTTCTAGGTGATACTGGAGTGAATGAGAATACCTCCCTCGCTAAGAGGGAGTGTTGATGTTTTGTAGCTTCAAGCAGGTATTCTCACATTGGCCTTGGTGTCGGACATGTGAGAATCTTCATTGACAACAATATTGCATTTCATTTTGTGAAAACCCCTTTTGGATTGGAGTTGGGGCTTGGAATTGGTGTTGGCAGCTTGTGTTGGGGTTTCACACCCACATGTGTGATTAAACAATTCTAATTTAATGTTGAGTTTAGACGAGGTTCCTAAACTCACTCATTAGACTCCTATAAAAGAAGAGGCACTAAGAGGACATCTTATTGTGACATTATGGAGTTAGCATTAGTGAGTGAGCACTTGTGCTAAGGAGATTGGGGTGAAAATTTCAACAAGTAAATTCTGCACTTCGGCAAATCTGGCCTAGGGTTTTCTGGTCTTTTTATTTTTCTGATTTTCTGCCCAGGAGGAGGCCACACATGTGAGAGGAGAGAGAAAGGCAGCCACAAGTGTGAGGGCGATAACAGGTCGCACATGTGATAGAAAATGACATGAATAGGCCGCACGTGTGAGGGAAGGAAGCAGGCCGCACGTGCGAGTTTTTGGGGCAGGTGACAGGTTCCTACGGCTGATATCAACAGTCCGTACAATCCGTATGGCTGGCATTTGCAAGCTGTATAGATGATGTCAACAGGTTTGCAAGTGAATTGGGAATTTTCTGGGATTCTGTTGATTTGTATTTTTGTGAATTTGCTGAGAGGGTTGGTTTTGCGCTCAGAAATTCTAAATCTGGAAAGTTTATAGAACAAAAATTTGTGTATCTTGTGCATCGATGGTTTCTCTCTGATCTTTATGTTTCCACTGTAATTTTCTATCATAATTTCAGTGTAAAATTATTCAGTGATAACAACCCTAGGGTTACTGTTTGCAGTCAATTGGAAGTAATTTTCAGATCTAAAATTAGATGCTTAAAAATTGACACTTAAACAGTATTTTGTTGTTTATCTGCAGTAATAGGAAGGATGTAATGAGGCAGCTCATAAAGTCCCATAGTGCTAACCTTCTTTTTTGGGTGTAGAATTGATGATCTTAGGGCCCCATCAAGTGGATGCATATGTAACTAGAACAATGATCTCTTTAGATATTTGGCAACCCCCTATGAAATTAAAAGGATCCAAGAACTGTGAAAAGACTATATTTTTGCTGACATATAATATAAGCCTTTTTTTGTTTCCTTACCAAAATAAATAGAATATTCTTGACAAAACCTTTACCTTTTCAGCAAACTATATGGTAAACCTGTTAGGCTATCAATTGGTTTATACAAAACAATTCTCTCAAAAGACCAATGACATAAATATTTAACCAAGCTGCATACATTGTTTGGATTCTTAAGCTGTCGATAACCCTGTAAAGCTGACTCTGCATGCTCATGGGCACGAGAAAAGAGTGCATATGCTTCTGTGTGTTTGCCAGCCAAGCTGTAAGATTTGGCCAAGTAAAAGCACCTGCACAATACCAAAAGTAGTTCCAGTACTGTGATTGCCATTCAAACCACTAAGCTAACTCACTCTTATCCTAATCAGGAAGAAAACTGGAAGAGAACATAGTAAAACATGAAATAATGACCTATTTCTCAAAAAGTAGAAAACAAAAAGTATGTATCATCATTAAATGCAACTTTCAATTTAGATGTTAATCCACTTTCCTATCAGTTCAAGTTCCTAATCAGAAAGAAAACAGGAAGAGAATAGAGAAAACAAGAAATAATGAACTATTTCTCAAAAAGTAGACAAAATAAAGTATGTATCATCATTAGATGAAACTTTCAATTCTTACCTTTCCAAGGAATTGTTCTTGCAATTAGTTTTACACCCATACATGAGTATATGGCAATAATATTTTATACACAAAAGCATAACCTCTTCAAGATTTGATATCATACTCCTTGCCATGAGTTGTATCCAGGATATGTAAAGAACTTGTTCAAAATTTTAGTGATCAGAGAAGAGACACTGACACTGTCCAGATCGGTGAAGCGATGTGGAGATGGAAAACATCTAGTTCAGCATCTAAGAAGGTTTGAGGCAGCAGCAGCACACTTATCCAATGAGCAGATGGGATTAGTTCCAGACACCCTCAGAATACTGCATATTCTTGATTGCTGGGTCACTTCTCACAGGAAGGATCTACAATCACTTGGAGAAAACTAGGGGCATTCTTTCTATGCAGGTCCAAGAAAATTGAAGATAAAAATAACTGTAGATATTACAGTATGGTAAATCTGCCTCATTTGTCCAGACTGATGGACCTCAAGCAGAAAGCAGTCAAGGAATATGGTAATCGTGATGAGACAGCTGACCATGTCCTCCATGGACTATTGATGGGTTCACATACAAATGATACTACAATCAAGAAAGGAAAAGACAATTTCGAAACCAGACAAATTTATGGCAAAGACTAAAACAGAACTGGGCAAAAGAGACTCTGAGGACCATCCAGATTTGGACATGAGCGCAGCCTCTTCCAGACACCGGGATGTGCCACAGACTCACTCTTCCAGATCTCCCAGCCCCAGCACATCCATACAGTCTTCCATCAGGAGTTTCTTTGATCTCGCCTTGGATGGTGGGAAATGACCACTTGCTGCGAGCACTGACTCAGGGAATTGTAGCTTCTTTTTATCATCACCCTCTTTATCAGAAGGTGATGACACCAGGTGATCTCAAGCACTCTCACTTGGCATCTTCAGTCAAGACATCCTCCCAGGCCCTCAAGTTCTTGACAGGGATTTTTTCTTTCTTCTTTTTCTGTATGATTCCCAACTTTGTATCTCACTACTGGATGTTAGACTTTTATCTCTTAGACATTGGATTTCATAGATTAGATCTGTTTTTATAGAAGTGGCACTCACATTCCCACTTGTGTATTGATTCTGATGTACGTAACAGTCCTCTTTGACCTACTATTTGTTAATTTCCTATAACTCAGCACAGAAATTATTGCCAATAATTTACTTTAACCCAGAAATTATACTTGCCGATATAAATTCAGAAATTATGCAAATAACCTACAGCTAAGTTATTTAACCAACACTACACAGCAGAAGCTAACAGAAACCAAGCACATAAAAATGGACAACACCAGAAACCACAATGTGGGGAAAACCAGCAAAGAGGGGATTATATTGGACTTTCAAGAAAAAATTTACAGCAGCAAGATAACCGAAATTTCTTATAGAAATTTCACAGCCAATTTACTCTTCTTCCTCAGCAAAAAAAACGGCCCAGCTTCTTCTGGCCCTGTACAGCCTGCACAAACTCGGCTCTGTATGTTGCTCTGTTTTCTGGCTGATACAGCCTATGTACGTCCCTAGCTGGCTGAGTAAACTCGACCCTGGTACAGCCTCTTTCTCCCTGCCTAATG
Source organism: Picea mariana (assembly GCA_032191745.1). NCBI lineage: Eukaryota > Viridiplantae > Streptophyta > Pinopsida > Pinales > Pinaceae > Picea > Picea mariana. The sequence continues at coordinate 940,451 of JASDQU010099722.1, forward strand.
CTCCCTAGAATCGGCCTTTCTCTGTTGCACAGTACAGCCCAAGTACAGCCTCCACTGGCAGCCCAAGTCTGGCCCAAAACTTGCCCTCTGCTTCAGTTGCTTGCCCTCTTGCCCAAGTGCCCTTGCCTCAGCTGCCGTCTCTTGCCCAAGCACCTTCTTCCTTCTCTCACAAATGAGACTGTGTGTCCTCTCACTCTCAGCCACTTTTCTGCCTTGGGATGTGTGCCCACTTCAGCCTTCAATTATTTGGCCATTGAGCATAAACAATATCGACAATAGATATAAAATCTACTTCATCTAATGGGTCGGCTCATAGATCTGATCTATCTTAAAATTGACTATAAGTTTGTATTAATTAATGGTTTTTGTAGAAAACTATTTTGAGCCTAAGAAACTCCTGAAGATGATCCCAACTCCAGGGATTGAAACGTTGAACAAAAATCTCAATTTGAATGCAAGTTCCTGGTTTCTTCAACATGTTTATGTCAATTTTTAAGCATCTAATTTCAGATCTGAAAATCACTTCCAAGTGGCATCAAACAGTAAACCCTAGGGTTGTTATCACTGAATACTTTTACACTAAAATTATGACACAAAAATTACAGCGGAAACATAAAAATAAAGAGAAACCATCCATACACAAGAGACACAAATTTCAGTTCTTTAAACTTTTCAGATTTAGATGAGGGCAAAACCAGCCCTCTCAGCAAATCACCAAACCAGCAAATCTAAGGAAAAAACTAGTCATCTCAAAAATTACAAATTCAGCAAATTTCTGGAAAAAAAACCCAACTTACAAATCTGTTGTTGTATGGTCTGCTGACATCAGTCATACGCTGCTAACGTCACCTGTACCTTCACACGTGCGGCATGTTTTGTACCACACGTGTGGCCTGTTTCTCCCACACATGCAGACTATTCCGTACCACCGGTCTCGTTGTCCTTCCTCCTCTCTTCCCAACACATGTGACTTCTCCTTGGCTGAAATACAGAAACAGAAAACCAGAAACCCTAGGCCAGATTTGCCAGAGTGCAAAATTTCCCTTTGCTAAAATTTCCACCAGGGATAATTTTAAGGATGGAAATTTATTTTGAAATGTAGAAACCTTGGCTTATCTTACTGGTCCTTTATATCTCAATTGTAAATGTTTGGCGATATTTTTGTTAAAATATTCAAATTTCTAAGCATTTTATATAGTTTTTATAAAATTTTGGCGATTTTTAAGGTAAAATAATTTTGTTCTATAGAATTTGGGCACTTATGTTTGCTGATGTTTGTTGATGTTTGGTAGCTGCGGGAGGCATTTTCCTCCTAGACAACCTTTCTTATAAGAGAAGAAGATTCCAGAAGTCAAAGGAAGACTATTGAACGAAAGAAGAACACCTCGGAAGAGAAATTGACCCACAGGAAAAGAATAGAGTGAAAATACAAGCCTCCAGATCTAGGTTGCACGAAATGGGGAAACGTTTCCAAGTTTTCGAAACCGGGACGGTACGAAACAGGCCCCCAAAAAATGGAAACGTCCAGGGAAACGCTGGGGAAACGCCGTATATAAAAAATTGAAAAATATATATATGTATATAAAAAAAAATTTAAATAAGATATTATATTGCAAGAAAAACATAATGATGCAAAAAATGCAATAATGATGCAAGAAAAACATAGAAAATGCAAAACAAATATATATTTGACTGTTTGGGGGCCCATGGTCCCCTTTTTTTTCTTATTTCGCCTCAAAGAGGCCCGAAACACCATTCGTACAGGCCGTTACAGCCAGGAAACGTCGTTGGTCGTACCGTACGACATTTCCAAATCAGGAAACAGCATACAGTACGGCCGACGGCGTTTCCTGGCCATACCGTACCGGTTTCGGGCAGGAAACCGAGGGGGGGGGAGGGTGTTTCCTGCAACTTAGCTCCAGATAAGAAGTCGGCCCATGGGAATTAATAAAGTGAAAAATGAATTATTCCAGATGAAAAGTCGACCCCAGTATTCTAGATGAGAAGTCGGCCCCAGTACATTGATAGACCAGTATAAATATAGTGACGCCTTGCTCATTTGCATACACACTCGCAGTTGTAGCTACACAAGGAAGAAGGCGCAGATCTGAGGCAAGGAGGATGCAACTACTGCAGCATCTGAGTTCTTTGTTATTCTTGGTGGTAATTTCTCTTGTGCGCTCTCCCTAGGAAGAGGTGTGCTACTCTGTATGGTGATATTGCTGCAGTTGTATGGTATACTAGCTTTGCGCTTGGGTTTCTTCTTTATCAGTTTGCTCTTGAGAGTCGGTTCATAGTTGAATTATATTATTAACGGAATCTATCTAAGAAAGCTTGGCTGGGTTTTCCACCGTGTTTGGGATTTTCCCAAGATAACTCTCTCTGTCTTCGTGTTCTTGTTTATTATGTTTCTCTTATTTCTTCAGTATATGATATATGGTTGTTAGTGTTAAAGAAGATATAAATACACTAGTAAACCTATTGCTCTATTAAGTTAATGAAAATCTAACATGGTATAAGAGTTGGTTACCTTAAAGACATCCTAACAGATGGAAGGAAAGATCTTGAGATTTCCAGCTACACATTTCTTTTGTCAAGATCGTTGAGCACTTGTTCCAAGCCGTTGGGACTAATTTCACATCAGAGCAATTCACCCAACCCTAGTGCACTAACTGCAACTGGCAAATTGCAGTTTGGTGAAGTTTGAAATTTTGGAAATTTTTAGATATAGGGTTTCTACCAGCGAAAATGAATACCAGTATGAGAATTGAGGATAGGTTGTGTTGACACGAAGTTTAATTTTTTCCTATCTTTGAAAACTAAAGCTTCATCTTTTCCTAAGTCGTGGAGCCCCCTTAGTCCAAAAAGGGGAAATCATAGCTTTCTGTTCCTTTTCGGGTTTTCGAGATTCGGTTTTTCTCGAAGTATAATCTTCAACCATCTTATTTTCCCGGTGTCGAAATCCCAAAAATGTTTAGCTTATTAAAAAAATTTAAAGGAGAAAGAAATAAAGGTTACCTTTTCCATCGCTTTCCACAAAGCGCTCTTTAAACCCGTAATTAATTAAGTTCTTAAACATAATTATCATTCTCTTAATCTTTTGCAATTCGGGTTTTTCCTTCTACCGAAACGCTTTCGAACTCTCAACCGTCAAACTCCCGATCCTCACTTTTTCGAAAAAGTTAAAAGGATAATTAATTATTAACCTGGATTAATTAAAGGCCTAATACGTGTCTTAGTGCCTCACTAATCTCATCGCAATTTCGTGATCCGGGGATTGCTTATGACTTATCCCCTGACGCTAGGATCTCCGAAGTTCTGAAACGCGAAATCGTGTTTTCCCTAAACAAGGTTTAAGATTAAGGTTAATTTGTTTTTAAAACAGGATTAGTGATAATTAAACCGCCTTTCGCATTTCGGGAATTGCAGAAGGCGGTGATTTTTGAAACTCCAGTTTCGAAATCGCTAATATACGGTAGCATTAATAAAGGATAAATGAAGATTTTTTCAACACGAAAGCATATCTCCAGGCATATCTTTCCATTGAAAAGCATTAACTTTTCGTCGTCTGCGTCTGTACACTCGTTATAACACGAAATTGAGGGTTAATAAAGTCTTATATTTCAAACTTCATAGTTATCCTTTACATCTGCAGTAAGTCATGTTTACCTGGTTTTATACACACTTTCTTTGTAAATAGGTCTTTGATCCAGCACAGGTATCATGGCACCTAAGAAGGCACCCAAGTAAAGCGAAGAAATTGCAGAAAGCTCGAGTCCAGACGGAGACATTATATCTGATACAACACTGCATGCCATCGATTCCATAAAATCCTGGAGGCAGATTTTCGAGACTCTAGATTATGAAATAAAAAATTTCCCTCATGATGCCGACAACAAGCTTCGAGATATAGCGAAGTCTGAGCTCCACAAAATAGCTACACGGCTACGACTTACGACTTATAATGACATGATCAGTTGGGCCTTAGAGTGAACTGACGTACAGACAAGGTGCATTCTGGACAGCCGAGTGCATTCGTTGGCTCTTTCAGACCGGAACATTTACAAGTAATATATAAATTATCTCCCAGTCCCAAGTATGTTTATAATAAAGATTTCGTGAGTAATTTTCAAAGGAAAGAATGTTCTGAGTCAGACCAAACGTATCCTGACTTAATCAAAGAGTGGTGGAGGAACGAGGGAAAATTCAGGGATGACACCCATGGTATTTACGCCATAGCCTTATTGAATGAGTACATGATCTATGTGGCGATGATGTTATGTAGACTTTTTGGTAGAAAAAGTCCTACCCATTTCCCTACAGAATGGGTACCTCTTTTGCATGAGGCAGTTGAAGATTACAGCTTCAATTGGGATAAGATTTTATACAATAACATGGTGAAGGAGGTCATGGACTATCAGGACGGCAAGATCAAAAGGCCGACCAGTAGCCTTTTATATGTCGGCATACATCATGGATGCTATATCCTTCTCGACTTCTTTCCCTTTGATGAATTGGAGTTCGAATCCGACTTACCCTGAGCCAATTCACGAATATCAGTCTAAACTTTGGGAAGAAAACGCCAAGGACTCGTTCTATGAAATTTGTCATTTCGTGGTGATACCACTACATTAGATGTTGTACGACTATGCGCCTCCCCGCATTTCAGAGTTGATCACGGGAAACCTCAGCGCAGTTGCTGATTGGTTCATTGAGGAGAATTTTTCATACATCAGAGTTTTCGGGTGTTCAATTCCCCCACACGCCCTCCCAAAATTCCTCCCTAACAGACTGGTGTGCAAGGTGACAAACTGGTGTGCAGGGAGGTAGCTCATCAAATAGTAACAGGTGGAATTGGGATAGAACTAAAAATGGCTCAAAAGAAATTTTGGCCAGTTTTTCCCATTCAGATTGGGAAATTTCCGTTGCTCAACTTAGGTCATTCCAAAGTTGAAGCGATAGCGCTAAAAGAGGTTCTCCATCTAGATCAAGAACGTTGGCAATGGTGGTTGTTATCGCACAGTTTGTAGTTTAGGTCAAAGGCTAAAGGATAGATATCAAACTAGCGTAACAGGAACCTTCCCCACCCAATGTCACCTCAATGGGGAGGTTCTTTCTATTTAGGGAGGTTAGCCCAGGAGACGCCCCCGGCAACCTGGGGTTTTGAAGAGGCTTAGGTACAAAGCAAGGTTAAAGTTTCCTCTTCACAGGTTACCACCTAGGTCAGACAGTCCGGCTAAACAACCAATAATGAAGTGTATGCCCAGTTGAAAACACCTGCCCGGAACAAGACAACAACAATACAATAATATGAAGGCTTATGAACATGAGAAGTCCCCTTGCAACGACCTGGTCAAAGGGACTAAGACCTATGAGAAAGTGTTAGAAAGAGTACAGACACTGCCATCCAACTTGCAAGCTAGTTTTCAGATCTTCCAGAAACACAGACGGAGCGGTCTACCCAAAGTGCTGCAAGGTGAAGCAATTACCCTTCCTCGAGAACAAGAAGATACTCCTCCAGGTTTCGGACAAGAAACACAAGATAAAGTCAATCCTGAAGAATTTCCTCAGGAAACTGAAGGGTCTTCACGAAATGAAGAGGCCTTACAAACAGAAAATCTAGAGACGGAAGCAGAGAGGAGGCCCAGGACACCTCCCGATTCCAATAAGTCCACTCCTCCTTCATCACCTGTTGTTGATGTCATTATACCTGAGGCTATGGGAGAAACAAGGTCTAAAGAGCTAGGAAGTCCCATAACTTCCTTAACTCCTTTACAGTTCACCTTTGGACTCCCACAAATGGGAGATATATATGTTGGTGACCTCACCCCCATTTCTAGAGATGAGATCCCTCCTTCCAATTATTTTTTCAGCAAGAAGAGGAAGGCTATTGTAAGGAAAGAAATGCATATGAGAGAAGGGGGTATGGTGAAGAAGCATAGGGTCTTGATAGATGGCCAGAAACTGGAAGAGGAGGATTTCACTACAGAGGTAGCAGGCTCCATGGTAGCTGTTATCCCCGATATCTAGGGATAACTAGGAGATCATGTCTCGAGGCCCACATGGTCCTAGACATGGAGTACCGAGAGCAGGAGCGACCTGAGCATGGTCCTNGAGGCCCACATGGTCCTAGACATGGAGTACCGAGAGCAGGAGCAACCTGAGCATGGTCCTGGAGGACCCATCTTCTTCTTCTCAGCCAGCTTTGTCCTGCCAGCAGTACCAGCCTTCATCAATACCGGTTTGGGCTTGCATTAGAGAAGGTTCTTGCTCCATGAGGTAATTGGTCCAAGTTATCATGGTATGTGTCATATTTGATCATTATAACCCTCTTATGTATGCATTAGATCTCTTTCATTTCAGATAACTGCTTGGATTTTACACTAATCTACTTGACCACTGTTGGGGTGATTGATTGGGTAGCTTAGTAAGTTGGTATTCATGGGTTTTGGGTAGCCACCAAAGGGGGTTTGAAAAATCATCGTCCGCTCCCCTCATACTATCACTTTTCCATCTTATATCCCGCTCATCCATCCCATTCCCCTAGTCTGGCCATTAGGAGGACCATCCGGGTACAT
>JASDQU010099723.1:0-16624 GCA_032191745.1 Picea mariana
TGATGTTGACAAAAGACCTTTGCATCTCTCTGATATAAGTCTTCCCCCTACTCACCCTTACTACACCTCACTGTCTGAAGTTCATGCAAGACCTCACCTGCCCATGCATTCTTGGCCTAGTTTCAGAGTTCAAACGATATCGTCCGAGTTTACTCCCATTTGATCATTCCTTTTTATACCCATTACAAACTCTCGTGACATAAAATTGATGGGCGTCGGGCTCTGCTCTTGCAAGCAATCCAGGAGTGACTTCCGTCGCCAACAGAAGGTCTGGACTATGATGAAACTTTTGCACCAGTGGCAAGATTGGAAGCTATCAGGATATTTCTTGCTTATTCATGTCATAAGAACTTCAAAGTTTATCAGATGGATGTTAAGTCAACATTTCTTAATGGAGATCTAGAGGAAGAAGTATATATGGAACAACCTGAAGGATTCTCTTTGACGGATAATCCTAATTATGTTTGTAAGCTGAAGAAGGCCTTATATGGATTAAAACAAGCACCACGAGCTTGGTATTATAGACTGGACAAATTTCTACAAGTCTAAAAAGGGTTCAAGAAAGGTACTGTTGATAGTAACCTTTACATTAAGTCTGAAGGTGATAACTTACTAGTTGTTTTGGTTTATGTAGATGATATTATTTTTGGTTGTACTAATGAATCATCTGTCCAGTGGTTTTCTAATTCTATGCAAACATAATTTGAAATGTCCATGATAGGAGAATTGTCATACTTTCTTGGCCTACAAGTAAAACAAAGCTCTGAAGGAATTTTTATTTCTCAAGAAAATATTTGAAAGAAATGTTGATGAAATTTCAGATGGAAAATTCCTCTACAGTTAGCACACCTATGGTGGTTGGCTGCATGCTGAGTAAAGATGATATCTCACCTGATGTTGATCAAAGGACATATCGCTCCATGATAGGCAGTCTTCTGTACATCACAACATCTCGTCCTGATATAATGCAAGCTGTTGGAATGGTAGGTCGTTTTCAGTCTGCTCCTAAACAAAGTCATTTGGTAGCTGTCAAAAGGATATTTAAATAATTGAAGGGAACAATGACTTATGGTCTGTGGTATCCTAGAAATCAGAATTTCCAGTGAACTGCTTATTCAGATGCAGACTGGGCAAACTGTGTTGATGAGAGAAAAAGCACCAGTGGAGGAGCATTTTTTCTGGGTGACTCATTAGTTGCATGGCTTAGTAAAAAGCAAGGATCCATTTCATTATCCACTACAGAAGCAGAATACATTGCTGCTGCTACTTGCTGCACACAAATTTTNCTCCATGATAGGCAGTCTTCTGTACATCACAACATCTCGTCCTGATATAATGCAAGCTGTTGGAATGGTAGGTCGTTTTCAGTCTGCTCCTAAACAAAGTCATTTGGTAGCTGTCAAAAGGATATTTAAATACTTGAAGGAAACAATGACTTATGGACTGTGGTATCCTAGAAATCAGAATTTCTGGTTAACTGCCTATTCAGATGCAGATTGGGCAAACTGTGTTGATGAGAGAAAAAGCACCAGTGGAGGAGCATTCTTTCTGGGTGACTCATTAGTTGCATGGATTAGTAAAAATAAAGGATCCATTTCATTATCCACTACAGAGGTAGAATACATTGTTGTTGCTACTTGCTGCACAAAAATCTTATGGATGATACAAACTCTTGTAGATTTGAAGGTAAATTACACTGATCCCATTCCAATTCATTGTGATAACACCAGTGCCATTAGTGTCTCCAAGAATTCTGTTCTTCATTCCAAGACTAAGAATATTCCAATCAAGTACCATTTTCTCAGAGAACAAGTTACAAACAGAATTGTTCAACTGAATTATATACCTTCTACAGAACAAATTGCTGATATCTTTACTAAACCATTAGCAGCGACCCCTTTTGGATATCTTCGTCAAAAGCTGGGGGTTATAATCTCTTGTGTCTAATCTGTTCACCTGGTCAGGGGGAGTACTTATTGAATATCTGGTGTATTTCCAAGATGCTTATAGTTGATAGGGGGAGTATGTTTTGCAACAGATCAGGGGAAGAATGTTTCTTCTTTGACATTGATGTCAAAGGGGGAGAAAAGAGTTTGGGAGAGGAGATCCGAATGCATGTGGGTGCTTGTGTTGCCATCAATGCCAAAGGGGAAGATTGTTGGAAAATATTTAACAGACAGCGAATGATTTTCATTGATGGCAAGTACAACAGTGAAGATGGCATGAGTATAGGAAGTTTGTAATCAACAGACAAACATAAGATAAGTTCAGGAAGGTCGAATGATCGAAGGTAGCAAATGATCAAAGGCAACACAACATTGATCGAGTAATCGAAGACCCGTAAAGTTTGAGAAGAATCTCTGATCGTTGAAGAGGAGGATAGATCTCAGCCATCAGATCCAAGTGCAGGATCCGACCATTGTTGGATCAAGAAGAACTCGCACGTCCTTTAAGGTACAAGGAGAAGAGGGCATAATCGCGATATGAAAAATCGTGATGTAATCTCAGCCATCAAATTAAGGTTGAATATGGACCGTTGATTCCAGACAATGTTGGAGTTTTAGGGATTGAGAGTTGGAGATCTCAAAGTTTATTAACATCAGGAATCCCGATATCGCGATATGTGAAATCGCGATTTAATCTGAGCCGTTAGATTAAGGTTGAATCTGGACTGTTGATTCCAGTCAATGTTGGAGTTTCGGGGATCGAGAGTTGGAGATGTCAAATTTTGTTAACATCAGGAATCCCGATATCGCAATATGTGAAGTCACAATTTAATCACAGCCATTGAATAGAGATCAGATCTGGACCATTGATCTAACTCCATATCGGAGTTTCACAAATTGCGACATGGAGAGGCAAAGAACCCCCTTCAGAACTCTTTTCCAGACTCACATGATCACTCTGTAGAACCAAATACAAAAGAAGATAAGCACAGAATAAAAGAAGTACAGGATATTCCCGAACCAAAGAAACTTCAGTCTAAAGGGATGAATTTTGACAATTTACAAGTAGTCGCACATGCTATGGGTATTAATCATACAAAGGTAAAAGCAAAGGTAACATGGTATGTATTTTCCTATGCTCATAAAACTACAATAAGTATGAAAATATATACTAGATCTTATGACCTTAGTATTAAACCCATGCGCCTATCCCTCGCACCCATATGCCTAAACCTAATCAATCCTCTCATAGCTCTTGAACATGGTTAAGGGCAAAAATCATATCAAAATATGAAGCATGTATAGTAATGATAAGCCACGAATATATTTCGTCCTTAAGCAATTCACGAACCTATATTATATCATGAACCATGATCTAACATGAAATTCACCACTTGAACGTCCAATCACCTATCCCAAAATGATGCCTTGGACACCCAACGTCTTGTCCTGATCATTACAATAACGGGTAGAAATGAAATGGCTTATTTGGTGGCGAAGCCATCCATATAAGCCTCACCTGGTCATAAATTTTCCTTACAACATCCTTACTTAAACTTACCATTCACATTACCAACAACATCACCATATTCCCCCTTGTCATGAACTTTCTCTAGTCCCGAGTCTACTCCTTTTCGGTACCAAACCCTTACCTCATTAATTTACCAAACCCTTGTGCTACAACCCGATCCTTTTCTCACAACTTATAATGATGGTGGTTAGTAGACATGAACCGGTCTTCCAAATTTATAGGGAAACCGAGGAGTTCCAATTATGTCAAGAAAAATATGCTAGATTGGGATGGATGCCATTTCTGGAAAAATTCATAAGCTGGCACGAGAAGATATATCACAAATTTATTCAGATTTATGATGGAGAGATTGCACATATAGGCAATCTACAACTGATAATCAATGAAGCAACCTTAAGGGAGGTCACGAAACTACCTAGCAGAGGAGAAAAATACTTCAAAGGTGTAGGAATCAACAAAGAAATGTGCCAATGAATCTTGAAAGAAGATCATCAACACCCTAACTGGAAAAAGGGGATCGCAAGGAACTAGATCAAGGAAGAGTTTCATCCAATGAATACTAGTCTTCAACGATTTGTCACTTGTGAGGGTAGGTATGCTGTGACCTTCATTTATCATCTTAGGCTTATATTACATTTTGAAGGAGGCCCTGAAATTGATTTCCCATATTTTCTATGGATGAGTTTTAACAAAATGTTAAGAGGTGTTAAATCCATCTCCAAAACAGAGAAGACTAGCATTTACCATCAAGGTCTCATTAAAATTCTAGTTTTACATGAACTTGGGAAACAGAGGATTAGTTGGAAAACCCTTATCACTCAACACCTTCCCACAGAAAACAAGCCTATGGAGGAAACCTAGCATGCTCCAAAGAAAAATAAATAACCTCAAAAGAAAAAGGGCACGAAGGATAAAACAACTCCACCACTATCTAGGGCAGTGAACCAACATGAAAAAGCAAGGTCCTCTTCCAGAGTCAATAAAACTTTTAAAAACTCAGACTCAAAAGGTAAAAACAAATTAGTTGAGGAGACTTCAATGGTGGCAGTTGAGAAAGAGGTCCATCATACAAAAATGATGAAGAAAGGGAAGCATAGCTCAGAAACTAAAAGTAAACAGTCTGTGGCACAACCCCCTATCACCATTTCACAATTAGAAAAGAATAAAAGGAAGCCTGTGAGCATCCCTGATCCGGTACCTCCTTGTAAAAGAACCACAAGGAGCATGGCAAAGAAGGGAAAAACAATAGTCAGTCCTCATACACAGGAAGATCCAATCGATCTTACCTCCCCTTCTGAGGATTTATCAGTCCAAGATGACATCCCTAGTTTGATCGAGGATCAAGACACTATTACTTTATGTGGGATGAGGTAGGAAGTAGAGGAAAAAGAGTGCATCTAGCTAGTCATGATGGAGTCAAAAAAGCCCTTGAAAAAATAACAAATGAAGAAAAAGATTGGGGAATTGCAAAAACAAAATCAGGAACTCAAACAAGAAGTGAAGGAATACCAACTTTTGGATAGGTATATCAAAAAGGAAAATGAGCAATTGAAAGCACCTAGCCAACAACTTCAAGACGACCATGAAGAGACTGCTAACAAGCTCAAGAAGGTATTACGACTCCTACAATACATTAGGGTCATCAAAAGGGAGCTGAAAGAAGAGGCTTCAACCATCAACATCATTGATCCACCAAAGTAAAGAACATGGTCTCAAGTTTTGAAAATTTTGGGTTTGTTTCCAGTTGCATGAGGACATGCAATGATTTTGACATGGGGGAATGTTGAGACCTGAAATTGACATCTCCATTACCCTATTATACTCTTCATTTATACCTTTTTGGCCTACCTAGAGCTTGGGTGAATGACAAGAACGCTACCATTAGCCAGTGATAAGGTCATAAGGTAAAGTATGGTTGATTCATGCATTTTGTGGTTTATAGAGTTAAGGAATTAAATATTTCATGTACTAATGCTTTAATTTACCATGTATAAATCTTTGACCTCTAGATATCCAGAGTTCTTGTACCAAATCAGTTATCCGGTACCTGCGCACCAATATTTCCACTATTCAAATCCGGTACCAAACGCATCCGGTACTAAAATCTTTCCTGTTGCGATCTGGTACCAACGGTCGTGGACTATCATGATCCGGTACCACCATTTGCGCACTATTGTGATCTGGTACCATCTACTTGTCATGATCCGGTACCAATATAGAGAATCGAATGTACCAAGTTTAGCTCCAGATCGCCCAAGACAATTGGTGGATGTTTATTTTCTTTAGCAAGGCTATGTTAGAATAGTTTGTTGATTGCCTCATCCTCATGCACTTCGTGTCATGAGGATGAAGCTAAAAGATGTAACCGAATAATTAAATTCAACCATTTGACTAATTTGCAAATCATTTCATCTTCTTGTGTTTCACGACTAAGACTATTAAATAGTCGTGGCAAGGATGGTAGAAGTGTAGGAGAGTTAGCATATTACCAGCATGTGAAACAACGTATGATATTGCAAGACATATTTTGAGTGAAGACTAATGGAAGAACACCATTTATCTCCATGTCTTGATTGTCTATGATCAAATATGAGTTGAGTTGTTAATAAAAGTTTGATATTATGTCTTGAGATTTGAGTGAGAGTAATGTGTGGGTTGAAGATAAGCCTCCTGTAGAATTCAGTAGCTGACCTGTTGAAGCAGCAAGGGCCCACCGCCCAACAAAGGTCAGCATCTTTGTAGATTAGCATTAGCATTTGTTTTCAGTAGTGTAAACATTAAATCAGCTGAAGCTTTAACTCTGTTAGATGATAGCCATACAACTTAGACTAGGATTTCTATTATATAATTATTTAGAGATCTTTATTTGCTTTGTTTTTGCATATGCTCTGTTTTTATGAATTTGGTTTTTAGACATGAATGTTGGCAACAATGGTTAGACATATTTGAAGGAGAACTAGTGAAGTCCACAATAACACATTGTGAACCACAACATACTCAGTATATTGACTATTGAACTACCCATGCTATGTCTTGATGATTGATGTATGATTTCCCTTTCAGAACTGTGGATTGCATAGTTAGTTTTCAAGATCAGATAGCAGAGTTGATCTGTCAAACCAACTCCATCTCATACTTTCATGTGCCATAATGGAGTAGATCGCCTCTCTGTGAAAGACAACCAAAGTGCATTGCAGTTTGCTATATTGATGTGTTTCCCGCATGCATAATCTAGTTTAATTCTATACTTGTGACATTAGAAATTACCTTTCTTACTGGTGTCTTGTAACTATGTTGATTACGAATCCTGAATTGATAATTAATGAGTGCATTATACTAAACATATAAGAAGCACAACAACAACCTCTCCCCAGCTTGATAGACGAGTCAAAAAGTAAATGTCCTCTACTTTAATTCTCAATGGTTGCCCATCGAGATTGAAGCTTTCACTCTCAAGGTCCCAGTAACCCACAAGCATCTTGAGAAACCTCACCTGGGCTCTCATTCCTTTGAGTGACCAAAATTTATATAAGCCACATCTATTTAAGGCCATTTAGGCCCCTGGATCTTGATCTACAGCAGGATCTACCTCCTCGTTCTCTCTTTCTTTCCATTCAAGAACCATCTTGTCAAGGAAAAATAAAAAATTGAGTTAGAAACCTTAAAATTCTTTGTTTTTGTGCCTGTACACGATCTAGTTAGCTTACAGTCGTGTATAGGGATAGCTATATGCATCCTGTATTTGACACAGGCCCATATAACCCATCGTATATGCGACCTAATTGAAGACAACCCGCGGACACCAATATTCACATTTTTCGCCCTCAACAACTAAAAATTTGGAACCTAATTCAGAAATTTAATCCACTAAAATTGAAGAGGAAGGGAAGTAGATTTATTTGATCCAGACGGTTGTTGATTTTGTTTCCTGATGCTCCCGCAATTGTCATTTAAATCTCAGAGGTATTTTGGTCCAATTTGCACTATTTGGGTAAAAAATCAAAATGGTATAGTAATTTTTGGTTTTGTTACTATTTATAAACTATTTTTATCTATTTTCTATATTTTTGAACCATTTTTTCACTAATGGAATAATACAATGGTGGATTGAGTTGGTTTTTATAGTTTTAACCCAGAATTCTTGCATATTTCAATGTTATGTTGATCGTTTGTCACCACGGGTAGGTATTTTCATTACCCAACATATAGGATAGGTACCCACTCCATTATGCATTTTTGCATTATCCTATAACTGTCACTTTTATGCCTTAGGTACGAACCCATTTGATATGACACAAAACCTTCCATCTGCTATAAGTCATGTTGTTATCAAGTGGTAGAGACTTACCGAACATGGGTGCCCTAGTTATATCCCCTGGTGCACTTGGTTCCCATGCAGATATTTTTTCATAGGACCGTGAGTCCTTCATAGCTAGTACATGAGTTTATGTTGAGCCTCATTTCTCACTCATAAACATGTTTCCTTATACCCTGAATACTCCCAACCGAGTTTAATTTAAGCTCTTTTCCAACTCATCTTCAAAAAGTGAAAATATTTTCGAGTGATTTGTCCCTTTCACACTTGTTAAATTGGACTTGAAAGGTCATGAGTCTTAGTTAAGCTCTTTTCCGACTCATTTTCAAAAAGTGAAAAGATTGCCAAGTGAAATTGTCTCTTTCACACTCGTAAATTGGATTTGAAAAGACGTCTATTTGGCACAATTTTATCCCCTTTTCACACCAAGTAGACTAAAAGACTTAAAAAAAGACATTTTTGGCGTTAAGTTGTGATTTCATCTCATTCCCTTGCTTTCAGTATTGAGCCTATATCTGGTTCTCTTTTTGTGTTATAAACTGTTTGCCTCAACAACTTTTGCATCCTCAACCAAGCAGAGCCTTGTTTATATCCTTCACAATTTGACACCCTATACCTAGGAGGAAACATTCCCCTAAGTGTCCATCTCCCACATGCATTTCCTTGCATTGAGCATAGGTATGTTCCAATGCTGGAACTAGTTTTTTTTACTTGTGACACTTGTTTCCTCTTATGTATCATAGCATTGATTTGTCTATGAAAAAACAAAAAAAATAGATGGGCAGGAAGGGAGTATTATCTCATATTGGCAGCAGTCGTGTCGCCTTTGAATAGAGCACAAAGTTATTAAGTCCATCATCATAATTTTGGGGTTAGCATGGCCTTAGGAAGTTGAGCTCATTACATAGTCTTCTCTACCAACTGGTTACTCTTCCAGTCCCTATAGAGAATTTCATTGATGCCTCCTTCATCTCATGGTTTCATCATTGGGTCTATGCTACCAAAGTCCTCCATATGTATCATGCTCTTGTTCAAAGGAAGTCTATCAACCTATGTTGGCCACTCCTCAGAACTATTGACTTTGCATGTCGGCCATACCCTCGGTTTGTCTCAGAATCACATGGTATTGTAGTCTTATCATGCACCCTGGCTCTACTTTCATCATTGGTAGGTAACCTTGAACCCAACAGTCGACATTTCATCATTGGTCACTAACTAGGTGGTTTCCCTTGTGTTCGACGACAAGACATCTATTCACACATTGGGATTCATGCAGTGTCTTAGATGCCCTTAGCCTTATTAGTGGTTTCCTCACCTTTGTCAGCAGTTTTCATCATTGGCTGCTATTCAGAGGGTATTTTTTGTGTATCGCTTGCACTTGGAATACACTAAAGATGCATAGGGTCATTGTTTCATGAACATGTTCTTCGTTCGATTTCTACCAAATCATGAAGCTCCTACTTTGTACCTCGTGCTGACTGATGAGAGATGCCTTAATTCTCTCCTTTCAGTGGGTCTCTTTCCATCGACTTCAGCCCATTTATTCTGGAAATGGGACCTAGAGTCTTATGAGTACCTTGAGGCTTGCATTCATCAATGGTAGGCTCTCTCACCATTGACAGTTGGGAATAAATCAATGTCTCTTGATCGATGGATACTTCAGGTGTTCGATACCGACTCCTTTATTCACACTTGTAAGAATGTACTTGGTTCCTTGATACCTACTTTCATTATTGGTAGGTTGTCTTGCGTTTGTTAATGGTATGCATCAAGGACCGGTAATCAAATAATGTTTCATTGTGTTCGAACTCAACTCCTTTATTCACATGATGTAGACTCACACACTCAGCGGATTGTGTAGAAGACTTGAATACATCACTATGTGGCCGCAACTTTCCTGATTTGTTGCTTCCTTTTCATTGGACCAGTACCTATATGACTTCAGTGATCATGGGAGATCAGATTGTACTCCACGGTATACAAATATCTTCATATTGGTTTTAAGACTATTTCTACTAGGCCTTGTTCGTGACTATGACAACTATTGGCGTGTAACCAAATTTGTATTTGCCTATTCGTGGCCATGTACACTTGTTTGATATATTTTCACATGGATCTGTAGTGTAATTTTATTGGCAGCCATGCATGCAAAGTCAATGCAGAATGTAATGAGCATCTAGTTCATCTAGTTGGTTCCCTACCACTCCACTTCTGGGTTTTTTATAATGTGTTTCGACCATCGTAGATACTCCTTTGACCTCACACATTAGGGGGTATTTGTTATAGCAAGATTTTCCTCACTCTATACAATCTTGCACAGAGGGCCTTATTCCATTTCCCTATGCAGACTTATCTTCCCTGTTGATAAAATCCAGAGACAAAAATAAACAATTTTTCACATGTATGCATCTTGCACACTATACAATATGAGTATATGCAGGTTGATCCACTACAACCCATGTACATCGAGATTTGTGCCAGAAAATGAAAATTAAATTTCGGGTTTCCATGTCATGGCAGGAGATCTCTGATCCTTGGCCTTACATATACTGGAAACGTTCTGAATCGGCCCTTCATTTCCATTTTGAAGGATATAAATGGGCCAATTCTGAGCTATGGAAAAGGATAAAGAATTCAACTTTGAGAGAAAAGTTACTCTGGAGAAATTATTTACTTCATATTGAGTCTGCATCCCTTTGTCCTTTAAGTCTGAACACAATTTTCATCCCCCAAGATCTTCCCTTATTGATTGAGAACCTCATTATTTCTCTCTTATGAGCTTGCCTTTGGTGGAGGATTGAAGTGGTGGAGGCCCAACTGGAAGGAACTTAGTTTCTCGGTTCCGAACCATGCCGACACAAAATTATGTAACATTTTCACTTCTGTTGATCACATATTAATAGAAATATTCTTTTCCTATCCAATTGATATCTTGCAAATATATTGAATTATTATTCCATGGGCATATGTTTCATGTTTATTAATGGATTATGCTATCTAATGTGGTAACCTTTTATATTACCACCATATTCTTACTTTGCTTGCTTGTTGAGAACTTGTTGCAGGTATATAGCTTTGGGTCGAAGTGCTCAATGGTGAACTTCATTGAACATCTGGATGAGGTAGGCCCCTTTCTTATCTCGCTTGCATATTGGTTTATATAGCATGTTGTTGGGATAGAGTTGATTTCTACAGTCATTTCTGCCTATTGTGGTTTACCCTACCCATGGATAGATTTTCCTCGTAACACAATCCACGATCTTCAAACTTTTTCTAGAGCATATTCAATATAGAGAACAATCAACATCCACGAGTAATCCAAGGTGAGAAACAAACAAATTATGGATTATTCATTTAATTATTCTTTTGTAGGTTCAATCGTCCATAAGTAATTCAAGGTGAGTGACATCCATGCACATATAACATCCATGAGCATCCATTTTTTAGTTTTGGGCCATCCCCATCCACTGCTACTATCACTCAACCAAATGAAGGAGGCAACGACACCAAATGTTGGAAGTCTCTTATTCCAACCAACATCCAGGCAACCAAATGAAGGAGGTAACGACACTATATGTTAGAAGTATCTCGTCCAAGTAGCATTCAATCAAGAGACTACATTGTGACATGCACACAAGAGACCATCAATGCATAATTATCAGGGAGAATGTTCTACCATCTTTATTCATGCTTGCTTTGATAGGTATTTATACAATGATATTCGTGCACCCTCTCTAACTAATCACCCATTTAAACACATGTATCCCTTATAGACATTTATTTATTTTATCTTGTATTACATTCATAGGTATGATGACATTTAGGAGGTCTAAAGGCCCCCTCAACACTATCTATATTTTCATGTTCTTCGTTAGTAATTACAATCTTGTTATTTTTAGTTTTATTATCATTTTCATGATTGTTTTCAATATCATTATGAATGGAAGAAAATTCATTTACTGATTCTAAGAACCTTTTGATTTCCATATTATCTTCAAAAAAAATCCAATGTTTGACATTATCTGGGATTGATGGTTTGTAAAAAAATTCAACTTCATATTTTAAAGACAAGACATTTGGGGGTTTAAAAAGACTAGTTGAAACTCTCAAAGAGTCATCTTAATGATGATTAATGTTCTTGGAGATTGTAGTGAAGTTTACCACCAAAAAATAGTTATCAACTAGATCCCATACTTGGTTCCTGTATGCTCTCTTCCTTGGATGTTTTGTCTGACATTTTTATTTCACTGAATAACAAGTTTAGAATTTCCAAAAACATAAATGTTATGTAAATTTAGTTTTCTAGCAGTTTCAATATTTGGGAGTAATGATTCATACTCAGCCACACTATTTGTCATTTAAAATTCAAGTTTAAAAGAAAAGGTATGTATTTCATTAGTGGGTGAAACAAAAACAATGCCGGCTCTTGAACCATCTTTACATGATGCCCCATCAAAGAACATGTTCCAGACCTTATTCTCATGATTCTTAGTTTCAATATTTTTAAGTAAGGGTTCTTGATCAACTGACGAGTATTCATTGGTATCAACTAAAAGAACAAAATTTTTCAAGTCATCATTTTCAACATATATAAGGATACATTTTAGGGTGGTTGAATCACTAATTTTATATTTAATTTTTTCATCCCTATATAACCTTTAGTTTGACCACCAAATATTGGAATGGTTTCATATGTCATATCCAATTGTAGTGAGCCTCCTAGTCTTTCTCCCAAAGATATGGACAATAACATATCATAGCTTAAGGGACTTCAGAAACAACTACATCCATCATGATACTTTTTTATGGGATTTGTGCCAAATTGACAACTAGATCTTTTGTCATTCCTATACATTTTACTTTTTTGGAATGTAAGGAATATAGGCATTTGCAAGGTCTAGTGATATCTATGCCAAGTTTATTCATTATTATCTTTGGTATAAGGTTCAGTGATGTTCCTGAATCAAGCATACAATTGTGTAAGAGATGATCATGAATAGTTAAACTTACGTAAAAGGAAGGGGATATATCATTCCTTTCCTCTAAATGTGGTCCCACCAGAACCTATGGAGAATCGTCTTTTAAATTTATTGTATCCGATGAGTTTATAGAGAAAGGGTTGTTGATTTTTTTTCTAATTCATCCTTATACATGAGATTTTTTACTAGCTCTGTCATTGGTACCTTTATTTTGTTTAATTCATTTGGGAAATTAAGAGAAATTGGTTGTGAATTGGTTGATTCTTATATATTATCATCAATTTTATTCTTTGAAGGTCCTATGTCATTATCTATATTTTGGTTTTTATCTGAAATAATTTTCTAATTTTCTTTATCACCCTTGGGATTCACTAGCTATCTATTTTTCCTAGATATAAGCTCATATTTGCTCTACAATTCAGCATGTAATGTATCAGAAAACACTATATACTGTGTAGACCAAAAATCATCTCCCTCTCCTTGATTGTCATCATTTATTCATTATTTATTCCGAAGGAATCATGGTATTCATCTTGTGTCAATTGAGAGGGAGATCATTCATCATAAAGCCAATTCATATCACCTATTGGTTCTTTTTCTTTAGTTCCCATGGTTTCAAAATATTCTATATTTAGTTGGTGTTATACAATATTGTTTCTTATAGGAGGAGTGGGGGCTTGTTCATTTCTCCTTAATAATTGGGGATTAAATGACCTCCTAAATTGATTTTGATTTGAGTTCTTGAATTGAGGATTTGGATTAACCTATCCTAGTTTTTGTTGAGGGTTCCTTGGTCCAATGTTCTGAGTTGTGGGGCCAATTACCCTATTACCCATTTCTAACATAGTGATTTTATTGGGGGGAGCTCTAATAAGCTTGGTCATTTCTTCTATTTTTAGATATTGAGGATTAGAAGTGGAAGCTTGGGTAGGATCCTCCTATTTTTTCTTATTTCTATTAGTATTCTCAACCTTGAGTTTGATTTTATTGGAAGAAACCATATTACCTTCAACGTCAACTACATATTTTTGCATTTGATCTAAAGTGATAGGTCTCCTTTCTCTCGTCATTATTGCAAAACTTGTGTCATGGGAGGCTTCATATGTTACTTTTGCGGCTACCGAAGATGCTATTATGTCATTAGGAAATCTATTATATAATTTGTTGAATCTTTTATTAAATTCCAAGATACATTCACTATTTTTCTTTTTAAGGTTGATAATTCAGTTAAATAATATCAACGATCCCTATTTTCTCCCCATTGATTCATTAAAGTAGCATGTAAATTGTTCCAAGGGTGAATATAATTAGCAGGGAGGTTCCTAAACGATTTCATAGCATCACCTTCTAAAATTTGTACAAACAATAACGTATATAAATCTTCATAATCTATAACTAAGTTGTCAGTGCAATCTTGGAAAGTAGCTATGTGATCTTCTGCTGATGTTTCACTTTCACAAATAAATTTAGGTATGATTTTCAAGTAATTCTGAGGCATATTTTGAAGATTTATTGGGAGAACTATAGGTCCATATCTAGCAGTCACCCAAGGATTTGGGTTTTGGGGTGGTGGTGGTTGAGGAATATTTCATCCACCTCCTCCTGCCCCTCCTGATCCAACCATAATATGGCTTAGGATTAGGTTTATGACTTTAGGAGATATTTGTTTTTTTCCAGGGAACCTTGAATGATAAAAAGGTGAAGATTCACTTATAATAGATTTAGGAATTTCAGTTTTCAAAATATCATCAGCATAATATTTTAAATGAGTATTAAATTTGGGCCTATATTCATAACATTTAGATTCAAAAATTGAAATATCTTCAATAACAAGAATACTTGATCTTGAAGGGCCAACATATGCTTCTTCCTTGATTCAAAGATCATTTTCTTGGGGTTTTAATGTATTTTAATTTATTTTGGGCTTGGATTTCCCCTTGTATGTCTTCTACCTCTTTCCAGTGTGATTGATGAAGTATAAAAACTTACTATTTCTGGAGTCACCTTTCTTCATCTCTTCTGACTTGAATATCTTCTTGAGATAAATTTTCCCAAGATACTTATTTGATCGTCAAGCTTGAAAATACTATGAGGTTGCATGGGGGGTTAGCAAGAGTCATTAAAAACCCAATGGAGTCTCCTTGATGAAAGTTGTTGTAGTAATATTCAATTTAAAACAAAAAGGCTTATTGTTTGGTTCATGTTCATCATCAAGAAGAAAAAATACCATTTTCCATTTCCTAAGGAATATAAAAAAAATTATTTGTTCCCCAGCAATGTCACCAAATCGGATGTTGTTCCTCAAGTTGCTTCTTATAGAGAAAAAATTCCAAGCCACCCTATGGAGGAAAATATCCTCCCCGCTCTAGGATTTATGATATGCGAATATTTCTCATAGTGATCTTGCTGAATACACAACAAAATCTCCCTAGGATTAGCCTAGTAATCCTAGACATAATGGGGGCTATACTTATAATGGTTTTCCTAGATATAGATCCAAACACATAGATTCATAATTACCCTAAGGAATGGTGAAGTTTGCATACCTTTTTTGAGGTGGTCCTTTGTATCTCTCGAATTTTTTATTCTTGAAACTCTAGCTCCAAGCTCCACAACCTGCTTCCTGTATACAAGAGACAAGTACAACCCTTCTACCTTTCTACTCAGGATTAGAATCCTAGATATAACTTACCTATAATCAAATCTATAAAGGAATGGATCACATCTAAACATTTCATCAACTGAATACAAATGATATGAGGGAAAACCAAATGATCTATTAATGAATGTAAAAGAAATACATCAAACTCATACCTTGGTTGTTGATGCTTTCTCCCTTGAACTCCTTACTCCTTACTCCTTACTCCTCCTTTATCTCTTTGGTTAGGCTAGGCTTCACTGACTTTTGGCTGTGGTAGATGGAACATGTACCTCCGCAATTGGACAACATAACAATGCTCTGAATTGTTCCTCCCTCTTTCCCAAGGATTGCCTTCATTATATATCCCTTTGGAGGAGGTTTGGGAGAGCTTATAGATATTATAGAGACCACTAGAGACTCGAATGTTGTGAGTTTATAGGCCCTTTCCACAAAGATACACCTCATCCCCCACCCATCACATCGTAACTCCTTGAATCTAGAAGTTTTATAGATCCTCACATGTTGCACTAGTAGTGACCCGTGAGGATCCTCACTAGTTGTCTACTATATTGGATAACTGAGAGGGGGGGGGGTGAATCAGTTGTCACCATGCTTAAACAATTATGCTTATTTTAAACTCTTTGCAGAACACTTAATGACAATCACAATAATTCAAGGAGGTAAGTAATAGAACATTCGACATTAGTTAGACATATGAAATATACAGAGACAAATATTTCCTGAGGAAACCCATAAAGGGTAAAAACCTCTTCTTCTTGGTATGATAAGTAATATTTACATTCTGTACATTATCATACATATGATATCCAACTCATTGTGAAGCTACAACCTCTGTTTTGCAAGTTGCAACTTGTTGAGAGCACCAACTCTCTATTTTCTCTAGCACCTACTAGAAGGAAGCACCAACTCCCTGGTTTCTCTAGCACCCACTAGAAGGAAGCACCAACTCTCTGGTTTCTCTAACACCCACTAGAAGGAAGCACTGACTCCATAGTTTCTCTAGCACCCACTAGAAGGAAGCAACAACTCCCTAAGTGTTCCAACACCAACTGGATGGAAGCACCAACTTCCAGTTACACAGGCACCAACTTGTATGACAGAGAACAATAGTTATCCCTTGCACCACCCTGCCACCCTGGTTTCTCTGGATGCAACCAGATGGAAGCTACAAATCCCTGTGTTCAAGAACCC
>JASDQU010099723.1:16724-53884 GCA_032191745.1 Picea mariana
CCCTGAAATATAAAGTTTTCTATATATAAATTTATCATAGTGATACAATATTTATCTATGGCTTACTGGTCTCATCATTGTTCTGCTACACTGCTCTACTCTACCTGCATCAGTGTCTTCCTGCACCCCTTCCTTATGCTTTATGTTCTTCTTCCTTTTATGATCTATGTTCCATGTCCCTTCTATTCTCCCTGTGCATCTTCTGCATCCTCTATTCACAATGGTTCTGCATGCTCTCCCCATGTCGAGTGCTCTACCTGATCACCATTACAACTCTTCAGCTTCTCTGGCGGTTAAACCCATGCATCCATCATCACTGGGTGTTATGCCAAGATTCCTTATCCTCTCTAGCAGTCGAGACTCTTCGTCTTCTCTGTCACAGTTGAACTCATTCCCTCTGTTGAAGTTCTAGGCTCCAACAGTCTTACCTCAATCAATAGCCTCTATGAATAGTCTTCATGCCACTGGAAGATGCCTTAAGACTCTTCATCTTCTCTGGTGATCACCCTGAAGTCTCTTCGAGTCCTCTGGCAGAAACCATCAGTCGTTTCTAGCGGTTACACTATAAAACTCCAAGAAAACACATCAACAACTAAATCGCCAACCGTCCAAGAGTCATGATTCAATTCTTCTAACTAAATTGTAACTGATTGATTAACTGTGAAGAACAAAAATATCCCTTCGATCATATTTCCAAGTATCCAACACTATTGGATTACAAGAATAGGGTTTCGTGTTGATTTCGCCATTTCGCATTTCGACATTTCGACATTTTGGCATTCCTGTGTTGAAGAGTCTCAACTCTTCATGTTACGATCATCGAAAAGGACCTTAACTTGGTGCTAGATCCTCCCTCTCACATGACCACTGACGATGACCACAGCCTACACCAAAAGGTGTCTTCGCATTTTGACATTTCGACATTCCTGTTAAAAAGTGTCTCGACACTCCAAGTTGCAATCCCCGAAATGGAGCTAGATCAACGTTCCACAAGACTTCATAATCTGATCCGTTCTTTTCTTAATCAAACGACTGACAGGATTTCGAAGTTTTTCCCTTCAAGTCATCGTGACTCCAACATTATAAAATTCATGATCACAAAATATCTGAAGTGATCAAACGATTCACATAACCCACTAAGATGGACGGTTGATGGGATTTCAGAGGTTTTCCTTTCGGGTTTTCGAGACTCACAATAGTCCCTTTCGACATTTTGGAGTTCGAGACTTCATGATGGTGGAGTTTTTTCTTGCTATGTAAAACCTCGAAATAGAAAGTTTCGATGTGACGTAAACCTGCTGACGTCACACGTGGATTGACACATGCCGAATAGTTGCCACATGTCACTCTGATTCATGACTTACATGTGCCAGAAATGTTGAATCAGCTTGACACTTGTCATTGCCTGATTGTGCCACGTGTCCTTAGCTGATGTGGTTTGTTGATGTGCTTGTTTCAGGATTTTTGGGTTCACTACTTCAAAGGTTAAAGTTCCTTTGATCTTTTATTTCCCGATCTGTGAAACTCCAAAATGGATTCTTTGTTGATGTGCCTGTTTCGGGATGTCGGTGTTTCGCATTTCGCAACTTCGGGACTCTTGTGATGAAGAGTCTCGACTCTTGACTCCTCCAACTCCCAGTATCTGAAACTCCGAAATGTTGTGGTTTTGCATTTCGCGATTTTATCATTCTTGTCGTGAGTTTCCTTGACACCTCAAACTCCTGGTATCTGAAACTCTGAAATGGATATTAAGTCGGGGTTTCGCATTTCGCGATTTTCTGCCATGATTTGTTTCCTTGACTCCTAGAGTTTATGCTTCTGAATGGGATCCAACGATCACTTGTTGAACTTACCATTGCCATGCCATTATCCCTGCTTTGTTGGTCATGATCTTTGCCATCAATGAAAAACACACATACTCTGCACTATTTCTTTTGATCTTATCGAGCTTTCTCTATTGCGTCTTCCCAAAACACTTCTAATGCTCGCCTGGCACATTCTTCCTGTACTTAAGCCATCGTCATTGTTGTACTTGCCATCAATGACAAGAATACACTGCTTGTAAAACATGCCAACATACTATGTGTCCCACAAGGATCCTAACTTGTTGTCTACTATGTGTCCCTTGAGGATCTCCAAAAAGGCTCCAAAAGGGGTCAAATCTTAGGAAAAATGTGTATTTTGGCTTTTATCATCTTGTGGATTCTCTTATGGCCTGTAGGGTGGAAATTAAGGCTATAACATATTCCCCCTAATGTGTGAGGTTAGGAAAGGAATGGATGGCCAAAATACATTACAATAAATAGTGTCTATGTGAAGCATAGTAAGGAGAGAGAGAAGGAGTGTCAAAAGTCAAAAGAGTCCTACAATAAAACACCAAAGATGGGAGAAAAATTGACCATCCCCTAGGTAGAAATCCTCAGACTCTGAATGAGCATGGCCTCCAAACAATACACTACAGCTCCATGAAATGAAATGTTAGATCATGGCCATGAAAGAATACATGGTTTATCCATGTCATCAATAATACCATAGCCATGAGACAATACAATGTAGATCTATGTCATGGACATAATCATAGCCACCAACAAATACAATGTGGATTTATGAAACAACATAAAGATATTGTGAAGATAATGAGAACTAAGGAGAGTGCTCCCAAAGTCTTCAAAGTACTCATATACAAGTGATATACTCCACCGCAACTTGGGAGGGGATGTTGTGAAAGAAGGATATGGCCCCAACCAAATGTATTTGTCCCAAACCCTAATGATATGAATCTACAACATGAAAATAAATGAGTTGATGTCTAGCATGGTAGAAACCATATAATTATCGGTCATTGATGTATACCATTAACAAATGTGAGGGGACTCACCGATGATGAAGATGTACCCCAAGGTACCTAGTACAATCTAGTGAGTGTGAATAGATGAGTTGATTTCAAACACCCGTACAATAAATTGATTAGGATTTAATGATGTAAACCCACTGTCAATCACAAGGAGGCATGCCACTGAGGACTACAAGCTCTAAGGTACTAGATGGATTCTAGATCCCTCTCCTATATAATGTGATGAAGTCGATAAAAAGAGATATGTCAAAGGGGGGCATTGATGTATACCCCATAAATTGACATGAAACATACACTGAGAGATGATGTGAAGAGAGAGTATCACAAAGTACAACTGACACAGGGATGGCCGACTTGAAAATTTAACAAAATAGCAGATGGTCGACTCAAGCTTAAAATTTCCTTGAACATTGTTGGCACATGGAATTTTGGGGAACAACGCAACAATTAAGGAAGAAATTTAGAAACTAGACCAGAAAAGGAGCATGCATTGGAAAGCAGGGAAAAGCAGTTCGAGGAAGCAGGAAAATGAAAGGAAGCAAGAAGGACGCAGATCAACCGCACACAAGGAATTAGAAAGTGGGAAACCCTAAATCACCTAGGAATAATGGGTTAGGGTTTTAGTCATTGTTGTAATGGGTATTAACCCATTTTTTTAGTATAAATATGCATTGCAATATCTGAGGAGATCTAGTGGGGATAGAATATGTTGAGTTATTGACCGATCTAGTTGTGGAGCTAGTTTTGGAGATGAGGTTATTTTTTAGAGAGAGATATGCATTGTAACTGAGGGTAAGGTCGTAAGATGTGGATCATGGTGTGATCTTGTCAACCTCATTAGCAATAACTTAAGCTATACTCAGATGTAATGCACACAGTGCAATGAATTTGATGAAGAATAATAAAAGAGCAATGAACGCCAGATATTTTTGGATGTAGCCCAGGGGGTGAACCATGGTAAAACCTTGTGTTTCTGTGTGGAATATTTCTCTAATTTATTCCAGTTATTTAGTTATGTTGAATGGATAAATATATTAGTAGTAAAATGTAGTGCACAATAGATATTTACTACATAATGAATCTTAAATTAATGAAATAGTTACAGAGTGTTAGATCTAGTTATAATGTTTTGTTAGAATGATAGATCTAATATATTTGAGGTAGAAAGAATGTATGGAATCCCCACAACAACCTCCCTTCCATGATTTCATACATTTGGGTCTTACATTCACCCATAATCCATCTCAGGTGAGACTTCACTGTGCACTCTGTGTGCAGTGTTTCCTTCTGGTCTCTAGAAGGGTCGATGGTTCGCAGGGTTTTGTTGGAAAACTAAAGTAGAACCCGGGTCAGCCCAAACATCCAACAAATGGTTTCATTTTCGACTGGAACCCAGAAGAATATATTGGAGGGGACTTGTTGAGAAGAATAGTGAAGAGAATGAAGTATTATAAGAGGATGTTCATGCCATGTAATTCGACTAAATAGGATATTGAATGATGGTTGGAAACAAAAAAACTCGAGTTTGCACAGAAGGACAATAGAAACCCTAAGTATACACTGCGCCAGTGTTCGAAAAGGTATGTATTTACTGATATTCATGAGGATTTTTTCTGTTATTTTCCAGAACTACTACAGGAGTGGATACTGATATTGAATGATACTCACCCTACTAATTGGATAATACCAATAGAATGGACTACTAAGAATATTGCATGAATACAGAAAGTTAATAACAAATTCACATGCGTAGTGGATTTCTGGCTAGACAACATTATTGTAGGCTTTATTACTGAGTTTGCAGTCAATACTGCAAAGTCATACACTACTGTAGAGAAGGAATTTTTGAAGGGTCCAAGAGGAAGGTACATTAGATAAATTTACACCTCAATCAATATTTTAATGCATGATAAAGGAGTGATGACAATGGAGTCACACAACTAAATCACTCTACGCGCATCAAGAAACTGGGGGAAACACTATGGAAGATTGGATATATGGAGAAGGACTTGGATAGAGGTCAAAATAAGGAAGCAATGGACCCCATTATGATGGATGAATATTATATTAAGGAAATAATGGACAGAGCGGGAATGCCACACAACAAAAGACCCTACTAGTTTAATATCAATAGTAAAAAGAGGGCAATAGCTGAGCGAGAGGGCTTGGACAGGGATGAGGAAGAGGTATATGATCTCCATGCAATGAAATGGATTGAGGAAATCCTACGTGCCACATATGATAGAAAAACCATAGGTCAAGGGTCTGGCGCAGAATAAGGCTCTCCATTCCATATCAGAATTAGTGTTGAACCCACAATCCCATGTGCGACTAAGACATATGAAGAGAAAGAACCAGTTATACAACCAACAATTAGTAGCATAAATGTTTTAGTAGGACAAGGGTCTAGTGGAAATTCAAGTGGAAGTACGAGTTCAACTAGAAATATTCAAATATCTACACTGCACGGAGGTGGTAATACAAAATTTACAATGGCATGAGCAGATCCAACCATTCGGTTGCTAGAATTTCATGGAGAAGGGTTAGAGGACCCAAAGAAACATTTATTTATCTGTGAAAATATTTGGGAAGCTAAACAGATCACAGATGAAGATACAAATTTGTGCAGCTTGTAATCACATTCAGAGATCGTGCATTGGACTGGTATATGTGCCTCACAGTAAACAACCCACAAGGAGCACCTACAACCATCACAAATGTAAATAAGGTGCTAATCAATGAATTCCAATGACTAAGTTCAGAGGATCAATAAATGAACGAGATGATATAAATCAAACAGAATCCAAGAGATTCATTTTGGGAAATCGATCAGAAGTTCAATCGATTGAAAGGTAAGTTGAAATACCCCATCACAGATATGCAACATAGGCATCTATTCATTAATTCATTATTGCCACATCTTAAAAATACATTGAGGCAAAAAAAGTTCCAAACTCAAGCTGAGGCTCTGCAAGTATCCTTGCATTTGGTAGAAAATCAATATAAACATATAGATCCATCTGTAGAAGAGATGAGAGCAGATCTCGAGAATCTGGCATTTCAGTTGAATTGGAACAAAGGCAAGGAAAAGAGGGAAGTTGTCTAGTGTACATTCTACAGAATAGAAGGACACCATAAAAATGAGTGACCAACATTTTCATAGTACTTGGAAGTGAGATTTCCAAATACCTTACCCACATGAGGACCATGGTGTGAAATATGTAGAACACATGGGCATTATCCCTATCATTGTCCCATGATGCAAAAGTACCAAACAATGCCTAAGAGTACATTTTGCAATTTCTACAAGTTTGTAGGACATGAAGAAAAGGATTATCAAAATTTGGAAATGATGAAGGAAAGGACCTTAGATTATTATAGGATGCAGGTTGAACCAATGACAGGTCCACCTACACAACAATATAATAACACACAACAATTTACAGTGCCATCGTAGTATAATAATGTGCAACAATATAATCAGGTACCAAAGTATAATACACTGTGCACATATAATCAATGAAATCAAGGAGGATTCAGAGGAGGAGGTCGTGGAAGAGGAGGATTTGAAGAGGTAGAGGCCCAGTAACCTGTCAGCAACCTGGACACTATGCAAGGTATTTTCCACTACCACCAATGACATGCACATATTGTCACGCAAAAAATCATGATACAAAAGATTGTCCTACACTTATGACAAGGATACAGGAGAAAAGGAACCAAAATAATGAGAATGTTCAATGGATTGTTGCAGAAATTAGAGAAGATGATGGAAAGAAGATCAATATAGTGACTCGAGGAGGAACCGATACAGGAATAGATGCAACAAAACAAGATCAGAGCCAACACCAGTGGGTCAAAAAGAATACAACAACTCAACAACATTTTGATGCGTGCAAGGAGAAAGAGACATTCAAGGAGGCCAAACAATAAATTTTGAAGGAGAATATTGATTCTACTTCAAATTCACAGCCAGGTTATGATGGACCAGTATATGATATGCCTCATCTATTTGATGATACTAGTAGAGATCAATCTTCAGAAAAATTAAGTAATCTAAGAAAATTTCTGGTGTCTTTCTTGAAGTTATTGAATGATAAAACATCTCTACAAGTATTACAAAGTCTTTTAGAAAAATGAAATTCTGGAGAAGAGATAAAACTGGAACAAAAGAAGTCAATCATATCCATAGGAAGACAAGGACGGATAGGGAGTTCATACTGAATGCAAATATTGGAGACTTTAATATGGGTGATGTTATCACATGCTAATTTGTATTAATTTTTCCAAAGCATCTTGTCCTTGTGCTATCTTTCCACTCATGTTTTAAAACGTTTTCTCCAGCTGCGTCAAGTTCCCATCACCTAAATCCTTCACTCAAATAATCATCCAAATAGTCATTTTCCCCATGTTAAGACCTAAGTCTGCACCCTTGCCCCTTCTCTCTCTTTTCTGCATACCTTCCTAGAAATATTTCCTCTTAAAGTCGATCAAGTCAGTTTCCCATATGTTCAATGACTTGGTTTTCCTTATTGTCTTGCTTGATTGATTCTTTGCATAGATTTTTTATGTTTTTCTTGAAGGGTAAACACATATCGTGATTTGGTTCGAATTACTTGTCATCTTGTTTGCCATTAATTGAGCTTATGGCAGGTCAATCAAGTATGTTGTATGCACAGGGAACAACCATGAGAAAAAACATAGCACTCATAGCAGTCCATTTTGAGCTTGATATACAAGAAAATAGACAGGTTCAATTTTCAACAGTGGAGATCCCATGTATAGTTCATATTAAAGGATCTCTCACATTCATAGTTTCAAAGTCGTGCAAGGCTTAACGACCAAACATAAGCACCGAAGTGTCAAAATGACGTCAAGTCGCCATGTCACTTTTGGCCCATACCACTTCGGCAGTTTTCAATTTAGATAAAGCATAAACTCCCAAGAGAAAACATAAACTCCCGAACACCAAAGCATCAAACTGTCGAAATGACATCAAGTTGCCACGTCACTCTGGGCCCATACCACTTTGATAGTTTTCAATTCATAGAAAACATAAACTCTCGAATTTCAAAGCACCGAACTGTCGAAATTATGTCAAGCCACCACGTCACTCCGGCCCTGTACTACTCTGGGAGAACTTCATGCTTCACAATCCAAAACTCCTGAAGCCTGAAGTTCCAAAGTGGGTGGCAACCATCAGTTGAGACACAAGGCACATTCATCAATCATGACATGTGGCACTCATTTCTGGTCATTTGGTTGTGTCACTTGCCCATTTCCACACAACACATGTCACCCTTCTTTCCATGACATGTCAACACAATGACGTCAGGTCACCACGTCATATTCAAGAGATCGTCCTCAGGGAGGTATTCCTACTCAGCATTCAAAGCTCTCGAACACTAAATTGGTATCATCTCTAAACATGTTCAAAAGGATTCTAGATTTGGTGGACAGATAAACTTTAGCGTGGCGCTAAAATAGCAGGTTTACCTAGATCGCAGATTGCAACAAGATGAACGACCGAGAACGATTGCGGGGGGTGAAGTTGTGTGGGGTTTAATTTTGAAGAGCGGTCTTGCAATTTAAACCGTGGTTTTCTTTCTTGAGTATGTGGTGCCACCAAGTGCATTGTAGAACCAAAAGTGGGTTTCCTCAAACCACTTTCTCGTGCCCCCACAAAATAGAAAATTAGTCGATTGGGTCCGAAGTATCGTGAATCGTGAGTTCTCGAGATCAACAATCTAGAGTGATTGCAGGGCCTGAAGTTGCATGGGTTTTAATTTTGAAGGGTTGTCTCACAATTTAAACCATGGTTTTCCCTCGGGGGTACTTGGCATCACCAGGTGCATTGCGAGATGAAAGGCAGGCTACCTCAAAACCACTTCCTCGCACCCCCGCAAAATAGAAAAGTAAAAAGGGACTTTTAGTCATTTATTTTATTGGATTATTATTTGAACGTTGGACCATTATAACCTTGGTGCAACCACCGTCTTCCGCCTGCATCTCAACAGTACACCAAATGCACACCATTTTTGCTCGTTTCTAGGTATGTTTCATCATGACCATGGATCCCATCATAACCTCATAAGCAGAACAAGTGGTGAAGAAAGAGACCGAAATGCCAGAGGAGCCAAAATCTGGGTCTTGAAACGTTTTATTGCTTATCATTGTAATCGGTTTCAGAATCGAAACGTTTCTTTCTTATTGTTGTAATCAGTTTCAAATTGAAGAAACTTAGATTGTATAAATATTAGGAGTTTCAAATGTATTAGAGGTTGGCAGAAGTGCAAGGGCACGATTTTAGCTATTTTGAACTTGAATGTAATTTTCTTAAGCTGAAAAGAATACACATGAAGAAGTCTTGAAGTTTCCATGAAAAGATTCTAATGGTGGTGGTATGAGTTTTGTCTTCTCTCTTTGTATGTATTTCATGTATTTATGATTTCATTTACATTGTCTTCTGTTTAAATTGGATAGTTAAAGGCCCAAAATTCATCTTTTGATGCTCTCGGCTTAAGAAATTTAAACTATGTTATGTTCTTCCTAACTAAGTCACAATTCATTTATTTAATGCTCTGATACAGTTATATGTTTTTGCTTTCTTCTTACACTCTGCAAATTTACAATTTATAACTTAGATTTATCGCCTCATTTAGCCTTTATCCTCTGGAGAGTTCTACCAACTAGTCAATGCTTCCATTCATTTCAGAAGTTTGACTCCATAGCCCTAAGTGTCCCTCCCCTTCCTTGCCAACCAAATTATAAAAAAACCTTCAAAGCAACAAAACCTAGCCAGTGATTTGTTAAATAAAACTCATCTATTAAAGACCAAGTGATAGGAGAGAGCCCTCTCTGAGCTGAGCTGGCTAGTACCCAACTCTAAAGTGGTTTGTAGGTTTTCTCTGTCGTTTGTTTTATCAGTAGAACAAATTTACAGAGTGCTAAAATTTTGGCACCGTTTCCAGGGAGAGAAAGTGAAATATTCCCTAGGATAAATGACAAAGTTCATATCTAAGTACTGATTGTGAAAAGTATTCAGACATAGAAAGGTTATACATCATTCTCCTGGAGACTCCATTTTCAAGAATCTAGAATTCAAAATTTTCATGGCGACTCCACTGTCTAAAGACTCAATAGCCTAAATATTTTATTGATGACTCCACTGCTTCAAGATGGATCACAAATCTGCAAGGTATGTGTTAGCACTAGAATTCACCTATGGATTGCGGCAGAGGTAAGCCCAGTACCCATCAGAGCTTTTGGTGGATGTTGGGTTTATATGGATGGAGGTTAATGGACAAAACTCAGAATCTGAATGATGTTCAACACATAACTGAACAGGAAATGTACATGGAAGTGAGGGCCACAACTAACTTCAGTCAGTGAATTGAGTTTAAGTGTGAGCATATGGAAGACTTAGTAAGAAAGGTGGAAAAGGCTGCTATGAGCATCAGGCCTTCAAGCATCATAGAGAAGAAAAACTCAGACTCAAGATCACTCTTAAGCTCAAGTTTCAGACATTGAAATGTGTCCAAACAACACAATCACAATAGTACAATGATCAAACCTACATCACCATGCTGTTGCAGCAACTTGATTGTATCCTCCATGCCAGATACATTCAGTGTAAGAGGGAAAAAGACCACAAGGAAGCTGACTAAAACAAGTCACGATACCGCTGCAATCAAACCTACATTACAACAACATAACAACCCTCGACTGGATCCTCCATGCCCGAGTGTTTTAACACATTTTTTACAAAGATATGAAAATAGGTTGACTTATATTAATCTGAAAGTCTCAAATCGATTACATAACTAGAGAACAACTTTGGCATCACAAGAATTGCAAGATGGGAGCTCTTCTCAACCATTTGATGACCCTATCAAAATATCAAAAATACTTATTTATACTTAGAAAAGTCCCCGACTATCAGGAGAGTGATCTGATCACTACATTCAAAACTTTGTGTCTGAGAATTTATTTGTCACACTATGAATGCATTCTTCTGTCAAACGTGAGCTCAGATCAGTATGGGCTTTGCAGCAAAATTTTCCCACAGGGGTACTAGGGGTTGACAGCTCAGTCCCCACGGCTGGGTCCTCCATACTTCTAATTACTTAGTGAGTCGAGTTTTCAACCACCCGACCTGACTTCCATTAAATCCTTTCAATTACTTCTCCTTCTTGGGATCGCAACAAGGCTAAACACCCAGGGGTTGTTCTGCGTTGTTGGCAGACTTGTTAAGCTCACCTGACAATATTGAAACTATGACAGTTTCACTCTGTAACAAAATCAGACGCTTTCGTCCTTTGGCACAAACCTTGCAAATTTGTCACCCTTATCATCATGCAACCATGGGCCCAACTTCTGAGCATTTTGGGACTTCACATTTTTTGAAGTTGGAAGTTAGCTTACCTTCCTTATTACAATTCCCAATTCTCTGACTCGCCTAGATCGATGGTCCACAACCCTTTGCAATTAACAGTTCAGATCAACTTGTGAGTTCTCACTTCGCGAGTCCTCATGACTCTGCCCTTTGACTTTTTCCTCTCTGTGAGTCAATGAAATATTGATATGTTGCCACCTATCCTAATGGATGGACGAGCCCTACTGATTTTGGGTTTCGGGAGTTCAAACCTTTTAATGAACAAATTTAACAACATTATGAACTCCCGACTCCCACACTAATTTCCCACCATTGATTTCTCCTCATGAGATCTACAGCGCAGATTTAATATTTGTTCCGGTGCTAGACTTCATGAAACCCTTGACCTTTTGAAAGAAATCATGCTATCGATTGATTCTCCTTATGGATTTTCGTGATCGCATGACTAAGCCCGCATGTTTGTATTTTAAGCCCGAAATGAGTTGTTTTGCATGTTGCGATCAGACGCTTCTTGTGTAGGCCGCGGACCTAGATAGCCTGCTGCCCTTAACAACCATATTGGATAACATTTGGCTCCATAGGGTATGGCATGCTCCCTACGAGCTGCCAAGAAAAGGTAGTTCCAATCGCCTTAAGTATTGGGCTATGGATTCGAGCTCAAAACGTCCTGCTGAAAAATACAGGCCGATAAGTAAAAATGAAAATAAACACACATGATCCAAGGAGCTTATTTACATACAGTCCTAAACTAATTGATTTTACATAGTGCTAGGTGAAAGAAAACTTCCACCATATCCATTCAAGTAACTTCCTAACCGGAATCCCTTTTATTCTGTCAGTGATTGATAACAAAGAATGCAAACGTGACAACAGAATGGTTACATTCTTCATATTTCCTCCTAATGATGAGGCTAGGATAAAGCTGGGTGGCTTCAAAACATGAAGGAAATACAACTCCATGTATTCCTTCACAGGCTCATAGGACAAGCGGAAGACTCTAGAAAATTTATAACAGGCAACCTTCTCTGCTACACAACTACTCACACATTGTTGGATGTCTCTGGCAAGTGCAGGTGGGTGAGAGGCAGATGCAGGTTGACTACTCCTGGGTGATGGTTGTTCACTGATAGGCTCTATACAAGAGATAAACTACCCCTTCTCTTGCTCCTCTAATTCTTCTTCTTGGCTCTCCCAAGGGTCAGATTCATAATCATCATAAACATGACCCGTGGGAAAGATCTTCTCTTCATCATGCTTCTCAGGATGGATGATTTCCTCACAATGTTTTTCCTTAATGAATAGAGGATAAGGATATATTGTATGCTCTTGGAAATCCTGCATATCCATATCGAAATCTGATTCGAAGTTGTCATATACAGGTTGACTGCTCCTCTGGTTAGAAAACTGCGACGTGGGGCTCTATTGCTCTTCATCCAAATAATCATCAAAGCTAGGGACATCAGGTACCTTAGGAGAAGAATGCAGGGCCTATACAACTATGAAATCTTCATTATCATTCTCAGTAGGGCTTCCAAGAACATCCGCCTCAAGGACTGAAAAATCCTTTGTGCTTTCTTCAGATTCCAACCTTTCTAGTTTGGCAGAGAGAGCTTTTACCAGTTTCATTACTTCACCCAAAGCATATTCATCTTCTTCATGGTCCTCATCCTCACAACCTTCATTAGACACAACTATGTCTTGATCATGGCCTTCACATTCCTCACAACAATTATGATAGATTAACTCAGAGGAATAATACCTTTGACAATGTTTATTAAAGGTTGCATGAAACTATTTCAGGGAGGAGATGCTAGTAGGGGGAAAGGATCGATACCACTCATGGGCATCACCGTCCAATGAGAACATGAACATCTTCACATCCTCATGATGTATTACCCAATGATGCATGAGTTCATGAAACTCATGGAGAGGCTGAGAAGGGTTGTCCTCTTTCCACTCTCTAAATATGGGAAAATAATCACCCCATTCATCCATAGTAGGAAAACATTAGGAAAACTAGAAACAACAGAAAAATCAAAAGGGGAAAACCTTTGAGCCAAGATTTTTTTCCATTTCGAACTAGTGGAGTCGTCGATCGATTCTTTAATCATGGATTCGTCGGGTGAAAGATATGCAACATTAGTGTGTATGGTCTTTGTTCACCATCAAAGACCATATCTGATTGTTGTGTTCTCCCAGGGGGATACTAGGTGTAGCCAAAAGTAGTCACACTGAAATAGTGGAGCCAAGACAGTGGAGTCGCCACAATGGAGTCGCCATAGTGGAGTCGCCAGGTGCAAGCGCAATCTTCAAAGGTTTTGATTTCTAATGCACCTTCAAAATCAAAAGTTCGTTGTCGCTCTACCCAGGGAAAATATCCAATTCATCCCCAACAATGGCGCCATGAATGTTAGCACTAGAAGTCACCTTTGGATTGTGACAGAGGTAAGCCCAGTACCCATCAAATTTTTTGGTGGATGTTGGTTTTATATGGATGGAGGTCAATGGACAAAACTCAAAATATGAATCACGTTCAACACAAAAATAGACAGGAATGTATAGGGAAGTGAGGGCCACAACTAACTTCAGTCACTAAATTAAGTTTAAGTGTGAGTAGAGGGAAGACTTAGTAAGAAAGGTGGGCAAGGCTGCTATGAGAATCAGGCCTTCAAGTAGCTTGGAGAAGAAAAACTTAGACTCAAGATCACTCTTAAGCTCAAGTTTTAGACACTGAAATGTGTCCAAACAACATAGTCACAACAACACAATGATCAAACCTACATCACCATGATGCTGCAACAACTCGATTAGATCCTCCATGCCCGAGCCATTCATTGTAAGAGGGAAAAATATCACAAGGAAGATAACTAAAACTGGTCATGATACTGCTACAATCAAACCTGCATTACAACAACATAACATCCCTCGACTGGATCCTCCATGCCTGAGTGTTTTAAAACAGTTTATACAAAGAGATGAAAAGAGGTTGACTTCTATTAATCTGAAAGTCTCAAATCGATTACATAACCAGAGAACAACTCTGGCATCACAAAAATTACAAGATGGGAGCTTTTCTCAACCATTTGACGACCCTATAAAAATATCAAAACTACTTATTTATACTCAGAACAGTCCCCGACTACCAGGAGAGTGATCTGACCACTACATTCAAAACTTTGCATCTGAGCAGTTTTATGTCAAGCTGTGCATGCATTCTTCTATTAGACTCGAGCTCATATCAGTATGGGCTTTGTAGGAAAATATTCCCATAGGGGTACCATAGGCTAATGGTTCAATCCCCATGGTCAGTTTCACCATACTTATAATTACTAAGTGAGTCAAGGTTTCAACCACCCGACCTGCCTTCCATTAACTACTTTCAGTTACTACTCCTTCTCAGGATCGCAACAAGGCTAAATGCCCAGGGGATGTTGTGTGTTGCTGGCAAACTTGCTAAGCTCACCCGATGATCTTGAAACCGTGATGGTTTCACTCTGTAACGAAAGTGGTCGCTTTCATCCTTTGGCGCAGACCTTGCAAATTTGTCACCCTTATCGGCATGCAACCCTAGGCTATGACCATGGGCCCAACTTTTGAGCGTTTTGGGACTTCATATTTTGCGAAGTTGGAAGTTATCTTACCTCCCTTCTTCTAATTGTTGATTCTCTGAATCACCCAGATCGACGGTCCATGACCCTCTGCAATTAACGGTTCAAATCAAAACACAAGTTCACACTTCGCAACTCCTCACAACTCTCCCCTTTGACTTTTTACCCTCCGTGAGTTAGAGAAATACTGATCTGTTGCCACCTGTCCCGCTAGATGGACGACTCCTATTGATTTCGGGTTTGGGGAGTTTGGATCTTTTTA
Organism: Picea mariana; assembly: GCA_032191745.1. Taxonomy (NCBI): domain Eukaryota; kingdom Viridiplantae; phylum Streptophyta; class Pinopsida; order Pinales; family Pinaceae; genus Picea; species Picea mariana. The sequence continues at coordinate 31,844 of JASDQU010099723.1, forward strand.
TGAACAACTTTAACAACATTCTGAACTCCTGACTCCCACGCTAATTTTTCACCGTTGATTTCTCCTCATGAGATCTATGGCCCAGATTTAATATTTGCTCCGGTGCTAGACTTTGCACAACCCTTGACCTTCCGAACGAAAGCATGTTGTCGATTGATTCACCTTATGGATTTTCATCATTGCACGACTGAGCCCACCTGTTTGTATTTTAAGCCTAAAATGAGTTGTTATGCATGTTACGCTCAGATGCTTCCTGTGCAGGCCACGGACCTGGATACCTTGCTACCCTTGACAACTACATGTGATAACAGTATGCTCAAATGAATCGCTCTCATATTCTTGGATTTCCAAATTGTATTCCACAAATAGATTGGAAAACTTATTTGCCTAAATTTAAAGATGGGAAAGGAAATGATGCTTCCTTGCACTTGATTAGATTTCACATACACATATGTAAGATGGGTGTTGAATTTCATGAGGAATGTTTGATGAAAATATTTATGGCTACTCTAGAGGCAGCTTATAATGTCTTAAGGATTTCCACATGACGTTATTTAAGTATTATGGAGAATCTAATCCTTCATTCTTGGCTACTCTAGAGGTAGCTTATAATCTCTTAAGGATTTCCACATAATGTTATTTATGTATTATGGAGAATCTAATCCTTCATTCTTTCCATTTGAAGATTGTTGTGAATTTTGTGAACATTTCATTAAGTACCTTGAAAATGTTTTTGGTAATGAAGGGTGTATGAATGATGAAATCATAGCAGCCATTTATGAATATTCATCACAACAACAAATAGTATCCCCTCCTTTGGATGAAGATGAAACTGATCAAGAAATTGTTGCTAAAAGTCATTTTCCTTTTCTTGAACTTGATGAAGATATTCAACAAGATTCCCATCAAGACAAAGTGCTTCAAAGTTGTCTTTCTTACCCTATGAATGATGTGGTTGTTCAAATTCTAAGTGTCTTAGACATGGAGGAGGGTTCTAAAACTGCATCTATGGAGACTTCAAGAAGTGAACAAACAAATGACATAGAGTTTCAGGAAAGCAACAAAACAATGTATGCCACTTTTCAATCAAAAATACAAAAAGATAATGAAGAGGCAGTTGTTTTATTTGATTCCTTTGAAAATCATGGTTTTGAAAATGCATCCATGGGAACTCTAGATTGTGAAATGTTTCATGTTGTTATCTTTTCACATTTGCAAGAAGATTATGAGCAGAAACTTAATTCCCTTCATTCATTTGAAAGTCAAAATGACAGTCCTCAAGCAAAATCCCTAAAGGTTAATAAAACCAAATCAGAATTGTTTGATGAATAAGAGGATATCCTTGATACATATAATATGGCTGTCATATTTGAAGATGTTCAAGGATGTATGAATGTTTTTTTTGAAATGCATGGAAGAGTAGACAAACCTATTGCTGCCATTTCATTTGACAATGTTCTCAGAACTGAAGAAATAGAGAAAGAACAACAAACACTTATGAATGAGGCTTGTCTTTCTATTTTTTTTCATCAAGAAGAAATGATTTTTCATGGTTTTCAAGATCATGTGGCCATCCTATTATAGTCATCAGTGAAGGAGGAATTTGTTTCGTTCATAAGCTCAGATTTTTGATTCATTTTTTGTTTTCAACTACCATCTTTTATATTTGTCTGCCTGCTTAAGAAAAATGTGAGCAGAGGACAATCAGGAAGCCAATTGCTTGATTGGATTCATTGGAAATTTAGCATCACTTGATTGAGTATTCATTTAAACATTTTTAGAGTAGATAGGAGTGTGAAAATAAGCTTGTTGGTTAAGTAGTTTTCAGTTTGGGTTTTCAGCAGTGTGTACATTCAAATTGTAGTGGTGCATTTAACATTCAGATTTCAGTTGAGAGCAGTGTACAAACTTGGGTTTTCAGTGGATACTGGTGACAGGTCACAGCAGGATACACACATGTTTTGGGTGCAACCCAATGTATTAGGAATCGGGTCTACGAGTTCTTTACTACCTCACTGGGAGAATAGCATTCCCATTGGAGCCAATGTTATCACATGCTAATTTGTATTAATTTTTCCAAAGCATCTTTTCCTCGTGCTATCTTTCCACTCAGTTTTTAAAATCTTTTTACCAGCTCCGTCAAGTTCCCATCACCTAAATCCTTCACTCGACTAATCATCCAAATATTCAAGTCCCCCATGTTAAGACCTAATTCTACACCCCTGCCCCTTCTCTCTCTTTTCCGCATACCTTACTAGAAATATTTCCTCTTAAAGTTGGTCAAGTCGGTTTCCCATTTGTTCAATGAATTGGTTTTCCTTATTGTCTTACCTGACTGATTCTTTTCATAGATTTTTTATGTTTTTCTTGAAGGGTAAACACATATCGTGATTTTGTTCGAATTACTTGTCATATTATTTTCCATTAATTGATCTTATGGTAGGTCAATCAAGTATGTTGTATGCACGAGGAACAACCATGAGCCAAAACACAACATTCAGAGTAGTCCCTTTCGGGCTTGATTACAAGCAAACAGGCAGGTTCAATTTCCAACGGTGGAGATCCCATGTACAATTCAGATAAAAAGCTCTCGCGCATTCATATTTTCAAAGTCGTACAAGGCTTAACGACCAAATAGAAGTACTAAAATGATGTCAAGCCACCACGTCACTATGGGCCCATACCACTTCGGGAGTTTTCAATTCAAAGCAAAATTAAACTCCCAAACACTGAAGCATCAAAGTGCCAAAATGATGTCAAGCCTTCACATCACTTAGGACCCATACCACCTCAGGATTTTTCAATTAAGAGAAAACATAAGCTCCTGAACACCGAAGTGCCAAAGTGTCGAAATGACATCAATATGCCACGTCACTCTGGGCCTGTACTACTCTGGGAGAACTTGATGCTTCACAGTCCAAAACTATCGAAGATTGAAGTGTCGAAGCACGTGGCAACCATCAATTGAGACACAAGGCACACTCATCATTCATGACACATGGCACTCATTTCTGGTCCTTTGGTTGTGTCACTCACCCATTTCCACGTGACACATGTCACCCTTCTTTCCATGACACATCAACAAAATGACATCAAGTCACCACGTCAAATTCGAGAGATCATCCTCAAGGAGGTATTCATGCTCAATATTCAAAGCTCCTGAATGCCAAATTTGCACCATCTCTAAACATGGTCAAAAGGATTCTGGAGTTGGAGGACAGATAAACCTTAGCGTGGCACTAAAATAACAGGGTTACCCAGATCGCAGATTGCAACAAGATCAATGACCAAGAACAATTGTGGGGGGCGAAGTTGTGCGGGGTTTAATTTTGAAGAGAGGTCCTGTAATTCAAACCATGGTTTTCTCTTTGGAGTACGTGGTGCCACCAGGTGCATTGCAGAACGAAAAGTGGGTTGTGTCAAACAAATTTCTCGTGTCCCCGAAAAATAGAAAAGTAGTTGATCAGTTTCGAACTAATGTGGGTCGTGAGTTCTCGATATCAACGACCGAGAGAGATTGCGGGGGCCGAAGTTGCATGGGTTTTAATTTTGAAGGGCAGTCCCGTAATTTAAACCATGATTTTCCCTCAGGGGTATGTGGCATCACTAGGTGCATTGCGGGACGAAAGGCGGGCTACCACAAAACCACTTCCTCGAGCCCATGCAAAATATAAAAGTAAAAAGGGAATTTTAGTAATTTATTTTATTGGATTATTATTTGAACGTTGAACCGTTAGAACCTTGGAGCGACCACTGTATTCCACCTGCAGCTCAACAGTACACCAACTGCACGCCATTTCCGCTCGTTTCTAGGTATTTTCATCACGACCATGGATTCCATCATAACCTCAGAAGCAGAACAAGTGGCGAAGAAAGAGACTGAAACGCCAAACGAGCTAGAATCTAGGTCTTGGAATGTTTTATTTCTTATCATTGTAATCGGTTTTAGAACCGAAACGTTTCTTTCTTATCATTGTAACTGGTTTCAAACTGAAGAAACTCAGATTGTATAAATATTAGGAGTTTCAAATGTATTAGAGGTTGGAATAAGTGTAAGGGAACGATTTTAGATATTTGGAACTTGAATGTAATTTTCTAAAGATGAATAGAATAGACATGCAGAAGTCTTGAAGTTTCCATGAAAATATTCTAATGGTGGTGGTCTAATTTTTGTCTTCTCTCTTTGTATGCATTTCCTATATTTTTTATTTCATTTACACTGTCTTCTGTTTAAATTGGATAGTTAAAGGCCCAGGATTCATCTTGTGATGCTCTCGGATTAAGCAATTTAAACTATGTTAAGTTCTTCCTAACTAAGTCAGAATTCATTTATTTAATGCTCTGATACAATTATATGTTTTTCCTTTCTTCTTACACTCGACAAATTTACAATTTATAACTCAAATTTATCGCCTCATTTAGCCTTTATCCTCTAGAGAGTTCTACCCACTAGTTATTGCTTCCATTCATTTAATAAGTTTGACTTCATAGCCCTAAGTGTCCCTCCCCTTCCTTGCTAACAAAATTATAAAAAACCCTTCAAAGCAACAAAACCTAGCCAATCATTTGTTAAATAAAACTCATATATTAAAGACCAAGTGATAGGAGAGTGCCCTCTCTGAGCTGAGAAGGATAGTACCTAGCTCTAAAGTGGTTTATAGGTTGCCTCTGTCATTTGTTTTATCATCCAAACAAATTTACATAGTGCTAATAGGTGACGTCATATTGGACTTGGTATCTGAGGTACATTTTCTTCCTAAGAAAACATGGGAATACATGGGGGAACCTACACTGGGATATTCACCTATTCAGATAAAATTAGAAAATCAATATAGGGTGATACCAATTGGTGGATTAAAAGGAAAACCAATGGATTTATATGGTGTATGCACTATGGAATACTTTGAGGTAATTGATATAGTGGATAATACTACACCTTATCCAGCATTGTTGGGATTGGATTAGGAATTTGACGATCAGGCTATCATCAATTTGAAGACCAGGAAAATGATTTTTGAATCAGGAGAATATAGATTCATAACACCATTAGATCATTTAGGAGGTGGAATATATGTTGAACCAGTGACAAAGAATTTCATTAAAGAAGAGATAAACTAGTTATATAGAACTACTGAGTGTTAGGAATATTACATTAACCCAACAATAGATGAAATGCTTAGTTGGAGAAGCATTAGTTCTTGTGCTTCATATTCTGAAACAGGACTGGAGAATTGGAAACAACACTTACATGAGATATCTACCAGAAGATGTGCAAGAATGATGCACACACTAAGATGGGTTGGCATAGAGGTAAGAGAACTCCAACTTTTTACGATCAGAATGATTTAGAATAAATTTAAAAAAAAATTGAGTTAGAAGTCTTGGAAAATTAGAGGTTATTAGTTTTATATATTTCCTTGAAATCAATACCTTCACATTGGTGGGGTAGTCATAAAGAGAAGATCCAGAATTGGTATCAATGCAAAATATTACCACACATTAGATTTGGCGTAGAACAAGAGAAGAAATATATGGATAAATATGATGGATTAGGAAAACCTAGAGAATATATAGACATATTTATAACCCAATGGATATTGGTACCACAAGAATAATGGCACCATCACTTTATTCATAGATTAGAAGGAATCTTGAGGAATTAGTATACAGAATTGGAACTGCACAGAGGAACTGCAAATTGGGGAGATTTGTAGCAGAATTTTGTGATCACCTTTGCATTTGAACATGAGAAACCAATGATGGATGCAACACTGAAGTTGATAAAAGAGAATATCTTTGAATAAATTGAAGTTGAAATTGTAACATGATATCAGATTCAAAATCGACAAATAGTCGGATAGTTGTTACACTGCTACCATGTCGCAGAAGAAAACCCACACGATATTATATTACAGAAGTTGAAGGGGAAAGACAAGTAGAATGTCCATAGTTACAGTCAGAATAATTTTCTGCACCACTGAATGTAAAGAAGGTAAATATTGGAACAAAAGATAATCCAAAGATTGCAAGTATTGGTGACTATTGGGACAATCAGATAGTGGAAAGAATAATAGAATTGTTGCGCAAATATAGTGATCTATTTCCAACGACGTTTTCAGAGATGAAATGGGTAGCAGGAGAACTTGGAGAGATGAATATTCCTTTAAGACCATATGGAATACAAATAAGACAGAGACCCTACGGGATGAATCAAGTATATAAAAAAAAGTGAAGGCAGAGATTGGTAAATGTTAGAGATTGGAATAATAGAACCTGTTGAAGAATTTGAGTGGATTATCCCTATGGTAGTTTAGGAGAAGAATCAAGGAAGAATAAGGATCTGTGTAGACTTGAGGAAGTTGAATGATTCTTATATGCATGATTCCTTCCCTACTCCATTTACAAATGAGGTATTGGAAAATGTAGGAGACCAAGAAGCATACTCATTTACTGATGGATTTTTCAGGGTATCACCAGATCGGAATAACACCAGAGGATCATCATAAGAATAAATTTTCCACAGAATGGGGGTCATATCAGTATACAATGATGCCGTTTGGATTGAAGAATGTGCCTGATATTTTTTCAAGAGTAGTGGTAACTACATTTAAAGATTTTATACATAAATTTTTGGAAGTTTATCTAGATGATTGGACAATATTTAGCTTATTGAAAGATCATGTTGAAATTTTAAGATTGATGTTGGACAGATGTAGACAATGTCAAATCTCATTAAACATTAATAAATTCATATTCAGTGCACCATTTGGAATTTTTCTAGGGAATGTGGTGTGTAAAGAGGGTTTGTTGGTTGATCCTATGAAGATCGTTGTCATTGTTAATTTACCATGACCTAAGTCATTGTGTGAATTAAGAGCTAACGTTGGCACGAGGGAAGACCCAGGGTTCAACGCTTCAATAGCGCACCAACAAAACCCTAACTGCTGGCCCTTTCGACAACACCTGCGAAGCAGATGAGGTCTCACCTGAGGTTGAACAAGAGGTATTTGTAGGACTCAGATGTCTGCAACCTAGCTGGGACACAGATCTATGATTATAACACCTTAACAGATAAATTAGCAGTTATAGTTCATTAGTATCTAAACTTTGTTTGTAGCACAGATAAACCCTAATAACAGAGCATCGCAGTATTCATCCAAATCTAATATACTCAAGCACTAATCATATCAACATAGATCAGATCTAGTATCTTATTCACATCTTTAGGCACTAAGACATCATATTCATCTAATCATACATCATTACACTAATAATTAATCATATAAACAATAAAACAACCATAATGCGCAAAACAACCACAACACAGGATATACGTGGTTCACCCCCAACCTGGGGCTACATCCACCAACTCTTCTTCTCTTTATTGTCTTTTGTCAATCTTCTACATGCACAAAGCCACAATTTCTTACTCCGCATAGGATAGGAGATCTGTGCACACTTCGCTAGATCCTCCTTCCTCGAGCTAGGTCACAACACAAAGCCTTTACACAGTCTCTCACAGTCACTTTCACTTAGCTCTGTAAGTTCTCAACACAACATGCACAGATCATTTACAATTTTCACTTAGCACAACATCACACAGATGCATATCTTGCCTTAGCACTTAGCAAGGTACCAAGCCCCTTTATTACATCGCCTAGACATCTATTTATACATTACAAAAAGTCCTAGACATGGTTAAATCCATGGACTAACATCCCCATACCGTTACATAAGCCCAAAACCCAAAAATCCCTAAACAAGGGGTTGAGATATTGCGATTTCTGCTTTGACTTACGCTCCACCTTCGACAACCTGTCGAAGTCCCAAAATAGGTAAAACATGACCAAGGATCCTCAAAACTTTGTCAAGGGCCAACAGACCCCCAACACTCACCCGTGACTCATCCTAAGTCACTCTAATTTGGGTAGCTCTACCTCAAAAGCCTAGATCTTGGCTTGAGTTGATTTGACCTGTTGTTGCACCAAGACCTCCTGCTCGATGAACTCTTAGATAACTTCTTCATTGATAGGTCCCTCTAAGCGTTGTTTGATTGTAGTGACTACTTGTTCCAACTCTGCTCCTCGTCCTTCAATCTCCTCAAATAGTTGGCAAGCTTCATCCTAGACTGGTTGGAGTCTCTGAGTCACTTCCATGACTTTTCTCTGTATGGTATGGACCTGTTGTTGAGAAGTGCGCTATTCTTTGGATTGCTTCATCCTTTCAACTGCTAACAGGAGCTTCAACTACACCTGTACTGTCGCTTCTTTCTTCTTTTCCTCCTGGAGTTGTGACTCCAATGTCTTCAGTTCAGGGTCTTCAGTAAGTCGCTCATAAGTCTGAGCACTTCTAATACTAAGTTGTTTACATTCCAAAGCTCATGCTCTGATCCTCTCAACTGCACTCTAGGCAGTGCCTTCTCTTTGGTCTCGGACGTTCTATGGAGTGCTTGGCACTATTCATAGCTCCAAATCTGTGATTCTTTGTTGAAGTTGCTGAATTTTAATGCCATGATCTTATCCAGCTGCGGTCGAACTGTGCATATCCCTTTCGGAAGGTACGTAGTAACTAGAGTGTAATCGAAGTCCCTTGGGACACTGTCATGACTCACCGCATCAGCCAAAGGCGGGATGTAGTCGGGTAGGATAGTAAATATTAAATTCACATTCGCCAATTCATCTTGATGCTTGGTTATTTTCTCAGCTGCATGTTGGGATGGTCTAGATCCGCGAGCAGTCGATGGAGAGGCTTGCACTCCTCTCGTTGAGGAAGCTTGAATTCTTGCGGACATTACTTTTTCAGCCATTAAATCGATTAGAACTTCTTTAATGCACTTCTCTATGGTGTTGATTTCATTCGACATGCACACTCACAATCGGATAACTCAGGTCAATGAATGAATTCTCAATGCACTAGAACAGGTGTCGAAAGCTTAGTAAACGCAATGTGCTAGCAATGAGTTCTTTCATTGGCTCAGATACAATTTGTGAAAGTGTTCTCCGTGCAACAGTCGACGGACTAAGTATACAGCGAGGTAACAGATCTCTCCAATGGGCGATAATCCTTCATCAATGCAATTATGTCTATTATGGCGTGGTCCCAATGGTTCGATGGTGATATTTCTAGTCATAACTATTTTTCTAACCATCCGGGAGTGTCGTTCTAATGGTCATAATGAATCCAATGGTTATATTTCTCTGTCATGGAGAAGTTCCATGTTGTGTTTTTCTTATATCCCGACAAAGCTCCAGTTTTCAAAACCTTCCTTCTGCGAAGTTCCCTCTGGAACCTCCTGCAATTTTTCTAGCTTTTCTCTCTTCTTGCTGAGCTTTGTAGCCTTCTTCCCTACGATCTTCATCTTGGTATTCCTCTTTCCATTCTTATTCTTATCTGTACTTATCATAGTAACTTGACGCTATTGAGATTCTTTCATAGGGTTAAAGAGTAATATTTCTTCTTCACCTGGGGTAGGTGCTCTACTCTCTCATACAACTAGGTGTTTTAAGTCTTCCTGGGTTATTTCAACTTCGACATCCAGATTCCTGGTCCTTGGTAGCTTTGACTGGTCCTCTTGTTCTTTCAATAAGTGTGTTATTATCTTATTCATGGAGTCTCTTAGTTCTTTCTTCTTCTGTTCTAGGGCTTCCTCTTCTTTTCTTCTGGTCTGGTCCTTCTCAATCCAGGTTTTTCCTAGTAACATAGAAAATGGGGTGTTTCTCTTAATAAATTTAACAACCTCAAATTATTTTTCTGTCGAAGTTCCATGGGCACTCATAGATATCTGGGTAATCCTTCCACATATGGTTATCAGCTTTCCTCTAAATAATCCTATTCCTCCCAATGAAGGACTCATAGCAGGCCTCCCTAAAATTTCCCAGGTTCCTTCTGTCATGATATTCACCCGTGTTTCATCATCCAGAACACAGTCGATGTTGAAGTCTCCTATTATTGTTTCCATGCACTCTTTTTCTTTGAATATCTCTGATAAGTTGATATTTCTGTGATCATTCAGGGTTTCTTTTATTTGTATTAATACATTCTCTAATTCTTTCTGGGGTTCTTCCATGGTATTAGTTTCTTGACCTTTCTCAGGTTTTTCTTGTCTCGTATTCAATCTTTCAAGCTTATCAATCTTTCTAGGGAAATCCAAAACTTCATGATCCATAGATTTACAACAAAGACAGCTAGGTATTGTACTAGGGCATTCCTTAGCAAGATGTCCCAGTTTTCTGCAACTGTAAGAAAGGGTTAATTCTATTTTTATTTTAAATGATCCCCAATCTTTCCTATACTGCGCACTAGGACCATAGTAGTTAACCTACAAAAAATTCTTTCTAGGATCCTGCATCCATTTTTTAGTCCAAAAATTCTTTCTATGCATGGGGATAACATATCTTCCATTATTCTTATCAGATCTACTCATATCAAATCTTCTTTCTTCTAGTTGTGCCCTAGTTTTCAAGCTAGGGAAAAATTTATCAAACATACCTAGATCCATACTTTTGAAACAAAAATTTCCACTTATCTTACCTTTTCAATCAAAACTTTTGACTATTCTTACCTTTATTAGAGCACAAAGCTTCAATATCTTACCTCTTTTCTTCAGATCAGACTTCTCTTCTTAGCACAGAGCATTATAAGTAAGGTATAATACTGCACACTAGGGAAACAGATCTACACATAGAGCTTTCTCTTTTCTTCAGTTCCCAACAATCACAGTTTTAGGTCCTGGAAACAAAACCATTTGTTGGCACAGGGGAAAACCCAGGGTTCAACGCTTCAATAGCACACCAACAAAAACCCTAACTACCGGCCCTTTTGGAAACACCTACGAAGCATATGAGGTCTCACCCGAGGTAGAAGCAGGGGTGGTTGCAGGACTCAGATGTCTGCAACCTAGCTGGGACACAGATCTGTGATTATAACACCTTAATAGAGAACTTAGCAGTTATAGCTTGTTAGTATCTAACATTTGTTTACAGTGCAAATAAAACCTAATAACAAAGCATCATAGTATTCATCCAAATATAATATACTCAAGAACTAATCATATCAACATAGATCAGATCTAGTATCTTATTCACATCTTTAGGCACTAAGCCATCATATTCATATAAGAATACATCATTACACTAATAATTAATCATATAAACAATAAAACAACCACAACACAAGTTATACGTGGTTCACCCCCATCCTGGGGCTACGTCCACCAACTCTTCTTCTCTTTATTGTCTTTTGTCAATCTTCTACATGCACAAAGCCACAAGATCCTACTCTGCATAGAATAGGAGATCTATGCACACTTCACTAGATCCTCCTTCCCTGAGCTATGTCACAACACAAATCCTTTACACAGTCTCTCACAGTCACTTGCACTTAGCTCTGCAAGTTCTCAACACAAAGCATTCACAATTTGCACTTAGCACAACATCACACAGATTCATATCTTGCCTTAGCACTTAGCAAGGTACCAATCCCCTTTCTTACATTGCATAGACATCTATTTATACATTAAAAAAGAGCATAGACATGGGTAAACCCATGGGCCGACATCCCCATACCCGTTACATAATCCCAAAACCCAAAAATCCCTAAACAAAGGGGCCGAGATCCCATGATTTCTGCTTCGACTTGCGCTCCACCTTCGACAGCCCATCGAAGTCCCAAAATAGGTCAAACATGACCAAGGATCCTCAAAACTTGGTCAAGGGCCAACATCTACACTTGGTCATACATGATATTATAGAAAGTTCATAAGGATCTATGCACAGGTTACTGCGACCATGGAAAAATTGTTAAACAAGGATATCAAGTTTCAATGGAATGATGAGTGCCAACAAAGTTTGGACATCTTGAAGGATAAAATGGTGACAACACCAATTATGGTGTTTCCAAATTGGTCAAAAAAGTTTTATGTTTGTGTGTATGCCTCTTCAATAGCAGTTGGAGCAGTATTAACACAACCAGGAGAAGCTGATATAGATCACCCAATAGAATTTGCAAGCATGAATCTCTCAAATTCATAACATGATTATAATACAATAGAAAGAGAAGGTTTGGATATGGTGTATGCATTGAAAAAGTTCAAGCATTATTTATTGGGCCAACATTTTAATATGTTTACAGATCACTCTACTCTTAGATACCTCATCAACAAGCCAGTGTTGGGGGGAAGGATATGTAGATAGTTTCTTTTATTTCAAGAATTTTATTTTGAAGTAGTTTTGAAACCTAAAAGTTTAAATGTAGGGCTATATCATCTGTCTAGGATAACTAATGGAGAAGAACCAAATAGCTTGGAGGACAATTTTCCTGATGCACAACTATGTTTAGTGCAAATTGTTGATGAATATTTTGCTAATATCATTGAATTTTTCAGTACAGGATTTGCTCCAAAGGAATATACCACTGCACAGAAGAAATATTTGGTAGAGCTGTAGATTATCAACTTATTGCAGGAAATTTGTATAAGTTACGAGAAAACAATATTTTAAGGAGATGTGCCATGGAACATGAACATCCCATCATTTTGGCAGAAGCATGTGAAGGAATAGTTGGAGGACATTAAGAAGAAAAAACCATTGCATGGAAAATACTACGCGCAAGATTATGGTGGCCAACAGTTTCTAAGGATCAAAAGGAGTATTGTCATAATTCTGATGTCTATCAGAGGGTAGGAAAGACATCCAAGAGGGATTCGATGCCACTAAAACCTTAGGTAACTCTTAAATGTTTGATAAATGGTAAGTATATTTTGTAGGACCAATCAATCCACCATATGGAAGATCAGGAGTGGGGTGCATCATTATAGCAAGAGAATATTTAATTAGATGGGATGAAGCAGTCACATTAAAAGATTCTAGTGCAAAAACTACAACACACTTCCTATTTGAACAAGTGATTACAAGATTTGGATGCCCTAGAATTATGATGAGTGATTAGGGAACTCACTTTATCAATAGTACCATCCAGGCAATGACTAAATAATTTGATATACATCATCAGAAGAGAACTCCATATCATCCTTGGGCTAATGGAACATTTGAAGCATTTAACAAGATATTGGAGAATGCCTTAATCAAAACTTACAATGTGAATAGGGATGATTGGGATTTGAAGATACTAGCAGTATTATGGGATTATAGAACCACATGCAAGAAACTCATAGGGTAGACACCTTTCATATTGGTGTATGGTCAAGAAGAAGTAGTACCTTTGGAATATTTGATACCTATTATGTGCATTGCATCCATTACTAACATGATATAAAGAGGCACAACTCAAGAAAGATTGGCTCAACTCATGGAACTAGAAGAGGACATGATTATGGTTGGTTTCCATTAGGAAGTACAGAAAGCAAAGGACAAATCTTGGCATGATAGACACATAAAGAAGAAGAACTTTAATGAAGGAGATCTGGTTCTCCTCTATGAGAGTAAATACTTACAACACTTAGTGAAATTTAGGATGCATTGGCTAGGGCCATATGAGATAAAGTATGTCACAGATGGAGGTGATTTCCAGCTGCAAGATTTAACAGGCAAAGAGATTCAAGGAATGGTGAATGGAAGTCATATGAAACTGTATAGGGACAGTCGACCCAGTAACCCTTAGTTTCGGCGTAGGAAATTACAATTGTACATAGTGTATATAGTAAAAATTGAAAAAAGAAAGAAAAAAATGGGAAAGAGAATAAACATACAAAAAGATGCAATAAATGGATAAGTGGTAAGTAGGAAGTTAGATTATACAACACGCGGAAGATAGTAAGTGGCATGAAAGTGCAATAATACACTGTGCACCATAGAAACGTGACTAGATATAAAAAGTAACGCGTCAATATAGAAAGAAGTTGTAAAAGGAAAAAGAATTGATCAGAAAAGTACAACGCAACAGAGAATTTATGGCACAACTTATAAAAGGGGTAAACGTGAACAAGAAGATTCATTGTGACTTTATGCAAACGAGAGCTAAGGAGAAAAAAATCAGTGCAGATAGGTGATTTTGAAGTGATTCAATGAAGATTCAAAGAAACCCTATCTGAATTTAGCAGAATGGCACCAATAAAGGTCGAAGCTCCTAGTCGGATTGCAAGAAAAACTAGAAGTGCCATGAGGTCTCCACATGATACAACAACCGAGGGAGTAAAATTAAATCAGCAGGAGGGAGTGGTGGATGTGGATGTCATTCCTTCACCATTCATCAAAACAGTGAGTCCCACACTTGCAGAAGAACATCAGTTTCTATAGATAGAAAAAATGGATGTCGACATGTGAGGAAAGACAAAAAACCCTAGCATAGAGTCGAACACCATGGAGCAACTTAGATTAGTCATAACACAACCGTAGGTAGATCCATTAGAGGAAGATGATGAAATAACGAAGTCTGACGAAGTACAACACCCTGTTGCAGAGCCAACATAGCAACCAGAAGAACAAGTACATGTGGAGGATATCATAAACTAGCAAAATTCAGAGACTAAAGAATATGAGGAAGAAAATCTGGCGAAATTGCCAGGGCCAACAGTAACACAAAATAGAACTAGCAAAAAACCTGTCACGTTGAGAACACCAACCAAGAAGAATGATATAACACTATCACTACCACAAATACTTGATGGATTCAGAGTAGTTGGAGACTTGTTAGGGTCCATCAACAAATTAATATATGTTGATCACGATGTGACAAACACATACAAATTCCTTGAGTTTGCACCACAAGTGTACATGGAGAGAAAAGGGGAGGGTCCATCAAGGGATCCAATTTTAGAGACAAAGAAGTGGAATGTAGGACTTTATAACACATGGATCATGAACCTTCTAACACCCGACACCCCATCAGACATTAGAACACAAAGGGAGTAGAAGATTACAAGTCATACAGAGAGTATTGTGCTAAGCATTCAGGAAATCATAGTGTTGTACAATAAAAGCACAAAGTTTTGGATAGATATGCAAGAGGATGGAAAACTGCAGAAGCTAATCCATAAAGAGGAAGGTGTAAACACAATGCTACAAGAACTAAAGAAAAAGTATAAGACGATGACAATATCAAACAGATTGAGGAGTGTGCAAGAAATGAAGAACTTGCAGGTGGAATTGAAGACCATACAAGGAGAAAAGCAGGCAAGGCAACCATAGTTGGAACCACTACAGGAAGGTGTAGAGAAAATGATGACAGAGATTGATGCAGGTAAGAATCATATTGAACAAGTTGTATTGGAGAATGAAGAACTATTGAAGGAGCCTGTCACTATGCAGATTGTGGATACTGTAGCAAAGAAGAACATGCAAGTAAATTCTAAAGTTGAAGACATTTCAGGAAGGTTTCAGGAGCTAGAGAAGTCAGTGCAGGAGGAACACACTACCTGAGTGGCTTGGGATGAGCCATAGGTGAGTTTTGGGGGCCTGTTGGCACAGGACATTTTTGGGAACATCGAAAAAATTAAGGAAGAAAGTTAGAAAAAAGACCAGAAAAGGAGAACACACCAGAAAGTAGAGAAAAGAAACACGAGGAAACAAGAAAGTGAAAGGAAGGAAGAAGGATGTGGATCAACTGTGCGCAAAGAGTTAGAAAGTGGGAAATCCTAAATCACCTAGGGTTAGTGGGTTAGGGTTTTGGTCATTGTTGTAAGATGTATTAACCCACTTTTTTAGTATAAATATGCATTTTAAGATATGAGGAGATCTAGTGGGGATAGATTATGTTGAGTTATTGAGTGATCTAGTTGTGAAGATAGTTTTGGAGATGAGTCTGTTTTTGAGAGAGAAATATGCATTATGACTGAGGGTAAGGTCACAAGATATGGATCTTGGTGCAATGTTGTTAGCCTCATTAGCAATAACTTCGGTTATACTCAGATGTAATGTGCGCAACACAATGAATTTGATGAAGAATAATAAAAGAGAAATAAAGGCCAGATTTTTGTGGGCGTAGCCCGAGGGGGTGAACCACGGTAAAACCTTGTGTTTCTATGTGGAATATTTATCTTATTGATTCCAGTTATTTAGTTATGCTGAATGGATAAATATGTTAGTAGTAAAATGCAACACGCAATATATATTTACTGCAGAATGAATCATAAATGAATGCAACTATTACATAATGGAAGATCCAGTTATAATGTTGTGTTAGAATGATAGATCTGATATATTTTAGGTATAAATAATGTCTAACATCCCCACAACAACCTCCCTTCCACAATTGCATACATTTGGGTTCTACAGTCACCCAAAATCCATCTCAGGTGAGACTTCATTTTTCACTCTATGCACAGTGTTGCCTTCTATTCCCCAGAAGGGCTGATGGTTTGTAGGGTTTTGTTGGAATCCTAAAGTATAACCTGGGTCAGCCAAAACATCCAACAAACATATATCATGACACAGTGGTGACTTGGAAATGAGACACAAGATCTGGACAAATATAGTGCAACAATGAAAGAGGCATTGAAGCACTCTCCATGATGACTTAAAGAGTAACCAGTTGGAGGAGTATATCTGATTCATATTACTGGGATGACTCCTTGGAAAGATAAAACCCAACTGCATGATGAGGAATCAAATAGGTTCCATGTTCAAGGGAGACTTAGATAACGTTCCATGTTGAAAATAAATCAATGATGAAAAACCCCCACTCTTTTATTTTTGTTTCCTTCATGGTTTAATGAGAATTAAAGAATGGAACAAGTAAGTTCAATCTCCTTCATGGTTTAACAATCATGAAATAATGACGCAAGTAAGCTCAGTACCTTTTTCATTTCCTTTTACAAATATGGAAAAGAGATAAAAGTATACTCAGAGGGAGAGAAAGAGTGGCTTAACATCATGCTCCTGTGTTCCAAGCACATGGAACCGACCTAAGTAGAATAAATGAAAATGTTATAGGAAAGTGAGATCCACTCTTAGCAGTTGTTCTCTCCCTAGGTAGGAGGGTACAAAATGGAGGCCAAATAATGAAATAGGTGGATGGTCAAGGATACTACATAGCAATAAGTGGGATATCGGAAAACAACAATGGGAAGAATGACATGAGTGACAGATGCATAGGCGACTATTGAGAAATAAGAAAAATGTATGGGAACCCCCATGAGATATGTCCAGAATATAGATGAAGAGAGGAAAATGAGGCACAATCTTCAAGTCATGGTGGGGCTAAAGGAGGGCTCTCAAGCCTACGTGAAATCACAACATTGGCACCAGATGGAAATCTGGGTGCTAACTAGGGTTCCCATGGAGGGTAGGTACTAACAAACTAGTTACAATGTGTGAAAGGAGTGGCCAATGTCCCAATTGGTTGGGTTTGAACCTAAGGCATGATACTAACAGTATGGATGGTTAATAATGCAAGGAAGAAAATGAAGGGGAAAACCTATCTCTATATGCCAGTTTGGGAACATGTACCTCAAGTTCAGTGGATGTCATCATCTTCATAAATAATTCTCCATAATCATGTCAACACATGTAAACTAGATTCTAAGGGTCAAAATGCATAGTGAAATCTCAAAAAAGAAAACATTTTTAGATTTTATGGATATGAGAAAGGAAAAACTAATTCACTCACACCACACGCCTATGTACAAGGAACTACACATATTAATTCTTTATGAAAAGTAGATCCCATTGTGAGGCTCAGGCCAAGGATTGTTTTCATAATTAATGAATGCATGAGCCAATGTTGGCATCATATGGCTCACCATGTCAGGTCCATACCACATAGGAATGAATTTATGCATACGAAGATAATAATTTTGATTATTCTTTCGATATAGGGAAGATCCTTGATGGGATCCATCAATACATGAAGGGGGTATGAAATGTGAATCTTCGATGAAAGTGGAAGAAGAAAATTTGGTGGCAAGTTCTGAAAAATAGTCTAAGGTGGAAAAGGGTCAAGACTAGGAATTCTATTGGATGCCCTAGAAAATTCCCCTAGTCCTTGATCGATAATCATCATGTTAACTCTCATCAACTCTGAATCAGGGAGGATGGATTCTTGATTATGCTCATCTTCCCTAGGATTATCAATGAAAGCCATGACTTCCAATATGGCCTCTTCTAGAGGTAACTCAAAATATAGGATATCATGTGAACATAGAGAGTCAACAACCCATATGGGTAGAGTAGGTTGATCACAATCCATATGAGGATGGCGTTGTTGACCAGTATCAACAAATGTTGATGGGATTGTAGAATCAACAATCTCTACCATGGTGAGTGGCATGTATGCTCCATACAATTCAACATCCTCAATATGAGGTACCACCAAAGGGTCAAAAGACCTAAAGGATCCAATGGTAAATGTAGATATCATGTTGATATGAGATACATTAGTAGTGGGAGACAGTGGGGGAAGGGGAAAAATTCCCATCAGTGGAGGATATTTAAACATCCTGAAACCGACATTGAAAAAAGACTACGTAGTATCACTGACAAAGGGTACATTTAACCCTACATTGGGTCCAAGGTATGGGGTACATAATGCAAGCTGATCGATCATAACGATTTTCCTTTGGTGAGGGAAATGTAAGACCTTGAAGATCAATGAGACAACTGCAGTCATCTCGTAGAACCAAGTATGATCGAGTAACATATTGTACTTAAGAGGTGTGTTGACAACCTCCACATCAACAAGGGTAGTCTTACCACCTAAATTGATGGGTAAGGAGGTGATTATTCCATGGGTTTGCAACATATGTACATTGAATTCATTCATTAGTGATGTAGACATGTTGAACTTAGGATAGCTAATGGTATTCCAACAATAAATAGACATGATGCAAATTGATTCTTCTTCATCAACAACTATTCGGAAGACGTTTTTACCCATCATTCGCACTTTAATATTGAAGACTACTTGATGGGAGAGCCTATGAGTAATCTGACATGAATCAAAGGCCATCAATATCAATTCTGAGGGATCAAACCTTCCTATGGCAGATATCAAGGCTTTCCATTAGGTTGGCTAGATTTGGAGAACTTCGAGTGTCGACATAGCACAAGGTGTATGGGCAAAGTCTTCCACAATACTGTAAGTGTGGGTAGTCTGTCTGTTAGTATTATGTGTCGTATGTCAAATAATTCCCTTTGGGGGGTGAAGAGATGTGTCAAAATATGGATTTTCTACCTAAAGAGGGCTTCCAGGATGGGAAGAAGATGTTGCTTCTCGGGCATCATGGGAAGGCTCAGAAATGTCATAGTTCTTGGATCAAGTCTGCAAGGTGATTGTATGGTCACACATAAACATAGAAGAATTCAAGGAAGACCCCTTATGATCAGGGGTACCTTCCCTGCCCCTTTACGGAGGAGCAGGGTTTTTCGCAACCGTGTTTTGAGGTTGTGGGGGGAAAGGATGGGTTAAGACAACAGGCTCATGGGGGGCTCGGTGTTGTGCCAAAAAAATATGGACCTCATCCTTCCGAGGAAATTGATGAGTGGGATGTTCTTCCCCACAAATCATGCAAGGAAACTGAGTTTTCCATTTCTCTTTAGTTCCACCCTCCTGGGTGTTTTGGGTGGAGGAAATCCCATGCTCAGTGTTGGAAATATTTTACTTGTTCCTCTTTTTGTTTCCTCTAGGTTGCTGAGGATTCTTTGGTTGAGTGGACTGCACCAAATTGACCTCAGAGGTTTGAGTAGGGACTACAACAGTTTGAACACTAGTAAAATAAGATCACGGGTGTGACTTAATGGACGTTTGACCCATATGATCAAATAACTAGTTTATAGAGGCATATGAAATAGAACCGACCATACGATTGACATGGGGTCCTAGGTATGGTTTCTTGGGATCAGTCAATGACCGAGGATCATTTGGAATGATGTCATAAACTATACTCAATTGAGAATAGATCAAGTCCAAGTATTGGGCATACAAAGTAGCTTTCTCTTCGGTGACCACACTGTCCATAGCTACATCTCTGACAATGGGTGGTAAGAGGGATTTGGTGAACCACTACATAAGGAGTTTGTCCCAAATCTAAGTCTTAATCATCCTGTGTCATCCCCAACGCTCATGTATATGATCGAAAATATGAGTGGAATTGTCTTGATGCAGTGAAGTCAAGAGCTCAATTATTATCTCATACCGAATGGGCAATTATTGATGCGTTAATTCAGTGTAACATTGGAAGTGACTCCTATTAAGGATCTTTGCAAGAGATTCATCCTCACACTATCATCCATGAATTATTTGAATTAACACCATAAGTGATATGTCATGATGTGTGTGGAGGGTTCCTCTCATGTCTTTCCGTCAAATTTTGGTATATTTGAAGGAAAATCTAACATTGCGAGGAAAGGTAACGGTACAAATGAATACTAAGAGGGAGGTGAAGTCTATGTTGTCTTATATGAACCTTGCGGTCCCTCTATGTTGGTACTATTGGAGGGTTGGGGAGCTCCTCAAGAGTGAGATCCTACTGGGATGGTGACATCTCCAGGAGTATGGTTGCTCCCAGAACCAAAGATGTCCCTGGGGGTAAATGTGGATCCTCTAGAAAAAACATTTTTGAAGTTATTCCCATGGAAGAAACCCCTAGGACCTGATGTGGTAACAAAGGGAGAACCTCCCCAAGGTGAAAATTTTACCCCAAAGGATGTGCCCCTAGGGAATGATGTTCTAACCCATGGAAAGTTAAAGCCTCCTTATGTAATGCTACCCACATCCTCGCCAAGGATAGTCCCAAAACCACTAGGGATGTTCCATCCAAAAGGTAAACTAGCACCGGACAATAACAAGCCACTCATAAGAATGGTGGAGGGGGGAAGGAATTCCAACCCCTGTGATGAAACTAAGGCTCAACCTCCCACTGGGAGAAGATCCAAAGGTGGGCATCGAAATAGATGGGATGGGTGTAGAATTACTTGGTAAACTAAAGGATGGAAATGATGTCATAGTCATCATTCCAAAAATTAAGGGGCCTGTAGAAAAAGGCATGGACGGTTTAGGTCCAACAGAGCTAAAGGGTGGTAATGTGGGCATCACTGGGATTCCCCTTACGGTATTTTACCCAGTCCCACCTAATGATGGACCCATAGAATTAGCTACATCATACACAACACTTGGTCCTGACATGGTGTGAGGATGACTAAAAAAAGAGAAAGGTGGACTAAAAATTTGCCTCACTTGGACAAGTAGAGGTGTGTCTAGCTCAGTCAAAGGAGGATTAAAATTTTGTGGAGGATGTTCATCTACCACTTCTACCTCGAGTAAGCCATTCTTGTCAAACCAAAGTTCCATCCCTTCAAATATTCATCAATTATATCACGTCACTTGATAGGCGGTTGTTCCCACGTAATGGGTTCAAGTCCTCGTAATTGATGGGGCTAGTGTTGTAGTTCACCCACATTGAATATACTATGTTAAAATCCAAATACAATTCAACCTATGGCTGAACTAGACTCAAAATCAAAGAGCACACCCCTAATTGAATCTAGGCTAAAATAAAGTGAACCAATAGGCTCAAGGGCCTCCTGAAAACCAACCCTATGGGGGAGATGAAGTCCCCATAGGATTAACTAGCGAAGGTGTGAGGAGTAGTTATGATGATCTATACAAAACAACCTTGATTGGTGTAAGTAGCCTTTATTAAGGTGGGCACCCTCCAGGGGAACTGATACTGTGAANTCCTATGGGGACTTCATCTCCCCCATAGGATTAACTAGCGAAGGTGTGAGGAGTAGTTATGATGATCTATACAAAACAACCTTGATTGGTGTAAGTAGCCTTTATTAAGGTGGGCACCCTCCAGGGGAACTGATACTGTGAATGAATGTCTACCTTAGGTACTATAGGCACGTCCTACCTTCAATCACCTATGTGGCTCCCTAGGAAAGTTTGTTGGAAAACTGAGAGGGGGGGTGAATCAGTTGTTACCGTGCTTAAACAATTATGCTTCTTTTAAAAAATTTACAAGGAACTCAATGATGATGACAATCATGCAGGGAAATAAACATTGACACATTCAGCATCAATCACATATATGAGAAACACAGACACAGATATTTCTCAAGGAAACCCATACAGGGTAAAAACCTCTTT
>JASDQU010099723.1:76361-90426 GCA_032191745.1 Picea mariana
TTACATTATTTACATTATCATACATATGCGCACCAACTCATACTGAGGCTACAGCCTCAGTTTTGCAAGTTGCTAATTGCTGAGAGCACCAACTCTGTTTTCTCTAGCACCCACTAGAAGGAAGCACCAACTAGAAGGAAGCACCAACTCCATGTTTTCAAGCACCCACTTGAATCTCCAAGGACACCAGTCCTCCCTAGCGCCTCCCAACCACCCTGAATTATAAATTATTTGTTACTAAAACTTATTATAGCGATATAAAAATTTTCAATGGCTTACCAGCCTTGTCGTTTTTCTGTTACACTGCTTTGCCCTGTCTGCATCAGTGTCTTCTGCACACCTCTAGCACTTTCTGTTCTTCTGCCTTTTATGCTCTATGCACCATATCCCTTCAATGCACCATTCCTCGACTGTGCATTTCTGCTCCTGCGTTCTGCCTCCTTGTACACTCCTGAATTCTCCTACATAGCGACCACCCTTATCTCTTCTTTGTTCAACATTCTTATAGTCTCTGTTGTCTTTGTGCATGCAATATTCGCAATGCCTCTACATGCTCACTCCGCACCAAATTCTTCCACAACTCGAGTGCTCTGTCTGATCATCATCATGACTCTTAAGCATCTCTGGTCGTTTACCACTTGTTCAACATCACTGTATGTTATACTGAGATTCCTCACCCTCTCTGGCAGTTTGAGACTCTTTGTCTTCTCTGTGAAAGTCGATCTCACCTTCTCTGTTCCAGTTACAGGCCTCAATGCTCATCCAGCTGTCAATCGCCTCCACGAACATCTTCATCCCTCTTGAAGATTCCCAGAGACTCTTCACCTTCTTTGGCGATCACACTCAGTCCTCTTCGAGTCCTCTGGCAGAGATCATCATTTGTTTTAGCTATTACACTGAGAAGTGCAAAAGTAGCCCTGCGATCTTGTTCAACTTCACTTGCACCGTTGGATTGAATTCATAGAAACTTGCGTTTACTTTTCCATTTCTCACTTCGGCATTTTGGGATCCCCGTGGTAAATATTTCATTACACTCCATGTCCCAATCCCCAAAACTCCAAAATGGAGCTTATCTGAACTAACTCCTTCCTTCATCTTCCGTCGATGTGACCAATGGCTGTGACCACAGATTAAGCCAAAGTGTGTTTTGCATTTCAACATTTCAGGATTTCAGCATTCCTATGGTAGAGTCTCTTGATGCTCCATGTCCCAATATTCGAAGCTCCGAAATGGAGTTGGATCAATGGTCCACACTCTAAGTGATTCGACGGTCCTGATGTCTTCGCGATTTCGCATATCGCGATTTTGGGGTTCGCGAATTTGGGACTCCTATGGTAGGAGTTCTTTGACATCTCCATCTCCCGATTTCCGAAACTCTGAAAGGGAGTCGGATAAAAGGTCCACATAACCCCCTGAGATGGATGGTTGACAGGATTTCGATGTTTCGCATTTCGCGATTTCGGGACTCCTGTGGTAGGAGTCCTTGACATCTCCATCTCCCAATTTCCAAAACTTCGAATGGGAGTCGGATCAACGGTCCACATAACCCTCTGATATGGATGGTTGACGGGATTTCGGCGTTTCACATTTCGTGATTTTGGGAGTCTTGTGGTAGGAGTTCTTGACATCTCCATCTCCCGGTTTCTGAAACTCCGAAGTGATGTAAACCTGCTGACATCACATGTGGATTGACACATGTCGAATAACTGCCATGTGTCACTCTGATTCATGACTTACATGTGCCTGAAATGTTGAATCAGCTTGACACTTGTCATTGCCTGGTTATGCCACGTGTTCTTAGCTGACGTGGTTTGCTGACGTGTCTGTTTCGGGATTTTGCATTTCGGCACTTCGAGACTCCTAATGTTGAGAGTCTCTGACTTCTCCATATCCTGATTTCTAAAGCTCCGAAATGGAGTTTACTTCGGGGTTTCACATTTCACGAATTTGGCAGGTTAGGGAACCCCGTTCCTTTGACTTTTCAGTCAGTGAAACGACGATCTTTCACCATGTGTCCTACCCAAAGATGGATGGTCCTCTTTCTTTTGGGATTTTGTAAGCCTGCTTCTCCTAGCACTTTAAAGAACGTGTAGGCTCTCCTGGATCCAACGGTGGTCGGACCCTGCGCTCGGATCTAACGATCGAGATCTATCCTCCATATCTACGCATCCATGTGTCCTTCCCGAAGATGGACGGTCCTCTTTCTTTCGGGATTTTGTAAGCCTACTTCTCCTAGAACTTTAAAGAAGGTGCAGGCTCTCCTGGATCCAACGGTGGTCGGACCCTGCGCTCAGATCTAACGCCCGAGATCTATCCTCCATATCTATGCGCTCCTCTTGTCTACATTGAGATCTGACAACCATTGGGAATTCTGAATTGTTGATCCAACGATCACTGTTGCTGCTCCTCCCCATTATCACTGCGTTGTTGATCATGCTCCTGTACTCAAGCCATCATCACTGCTGTACTTTCCATCAATGACAAGCATATGCTGCCTGTAAAACATGCCAACAGAATCAAGTCCCTCGATGTGAAAACATTTTTTAAATTGAAAAAACTCGAGAAAAGGTTTGCACCACAAGGGATTTCATCCCTCTTGGTACATGATACATCCAAAGTTAATATGGATCTATGTTGGACTCTATTGTTATTATTTTTATGTCATATGGCCCTTCCACAATCAACTTTAACTGCTTCATGTTATAGCAGATTTTTTCACACTCCATGCATCTTGTTTTGATGGCCTTCCATTTCCCTCTACAGGCTTAAATTCAACTTTTTTTATCACTCCATAGATAAAAATACACATTTTTGTCCATATACATGACCTATCAGTTATACAGCTCGAGTATACGTGGGATGCTCCATTACAACTCGCGTACATCAGGTTTGGTGCTCAAAAATTAAAAAATGCGTCGGGTTTCCATGCCATGTCACGTGATCCATGATCCTTGACCTTCCATATACTGGAAACGCTCCGACTCGACCTTTCAATTCCATTTGGAGGCTATAAATTGAGCCATATCCAAGCCTTGGAGGGAATTCAAGATCGAGAGCAAAGACACTCTAGAGAAATTTCACCTCAATTGAGTATGCATTCCTTTGTCCTTGAAAGTATGAACTTCTTGTGTTCAGCCCCCAAGCTCTTCCTATCTTGTGATGGACAACTTCATTGACTCCTACTTGTGAGCTTTCCTTTGTGGAGTATTGAAGTGGTGGAGGCCCAATTGGATGGACTTGGTTTCTTGGTTCCAATATGTGTCATTACATAAGTTTTTCACCTATGTACTTCTATTGTTTACATTAATAGAAATATTATTTTCTCATCCAATTGATATATTGCAAATATTTGTATTACTTTCCATGGGCGTATTTGTAATGTATGTTAATGGATTATGCTAATTTATATGCTAACATTTTGTATCATTGCCACATGTTTGTGTATCTTGTTTGTTGAGAACAAGTTGCAGGTATAAAGCTTTGGGTTGTGTGCTCAACAGTGGTCTTCTTTGGACGTTCAGACGAGGTAGGCGTCTAGCCTTCTCTTGTTAGCATTTCATTTATATAGCATACTTGAGATTAGAGTTGATTTCTGGGTGGCTTTCCATCTATTGTGGTTTGCCTCTAGCCATAGAGAGATTTTCCTCGTAACAGAATTGGCGAATCCACGGGGAATATCTCCTTTTTGGGGTATTGGGTGTTTTTCTCCTTTATTTGCTCTATGTTTGCCTAAGTTTCTCTATTGTTTATTTCTTAGAAACCTATATTTTTCATTGTATCTATGTTTATTGGCCTAACCCTTGCCTTGGCAGTGTCTTCTTTGACATACATGGGTTTCCCTTGACAGACACGTACATAGGTGGGTTGTCTTCCTTTAGGGCGCATACATACTCGAGTTGTTCTTAGAACAGTCACGTACACTATTTTTTGAGTCCTTTTGGTTGAATTTAGTGATTTTTGGGTAAGTTTTCCTAGTTTTCTAGACTTCTTGGGTCCCTATTCTGAATGTTAAATGCCTACAAACTGATAGGAAGCCGCTTTATTGGTGAATTCTTTGGGCGAACTCCTTTCTTGCCTTTTTTTTCATTTATTGTCCTTGCATACTGGTATGGGTAGTTGCTTCTTGGTATCCTGCTTGGCTTGTATCCTTTTTCTTGCAGTAGGGTCTACTTGTGAGGTTGTTATTCAGTCCTTGCATTTTCTTTTCATTATATCGAAAATACAAAAAAAAAAATATTGTTTTCTTGGATTTTACTTATGGAATTTTCACTTTTGGATACTTTGCATTAGTTTTGGCATATTAGGAAAGATTGCACTTCATGGAAATTGTAGAGATTTCATCTTGGAAACAACATTTAGAAGCATACCATCTCATTGAAAATCAAGACTAGTACTTAGCAGTGTTTTTATATTTGCTTCTTTTTTATGCTGGGTCATAATACCATCAGTTTCATGATCACACCACTTGAGTATGCAGAGTCCATTAAGATCAATATTGAATAATTAAAATTGATTAGAAACGATTTTATTTTTCAGGGTACACAAATAAGTATAGGACCTAGGGACTTGGAATAGGATTTTGTGAGTAAACTTCTCCAAGGCTATAAAACTGAACTTATGTGTCTGACCAGTGAGTGGTGAAACCCATTATATAATTGGTTTCCTTGGGAGGCTCCACTCACATCAGATTTAAGCACGAGGTCGCAGAATTTTTTTTGCAGATATATCCCTCTAATACCTTCCTAGCATCAAAGATATTTCTAGGGTTCTATTCGTATTTGGGGATCTTGCTAGTGCCTTTACCTCCATGAGAGGTGGTGCTTTCGATATTTCAGGCTTTTCTACCTTGCCCATACGATGGACCGGACTTGTGACTACTCGCCTGAGCATTGGTTATACCATGGTGACTTTTTTTCTTGACATAGCTAGCTGCAAAGGTTACTTGTAGGGGTTATTCTGCAGGTACCTTGGGTCAAATAGGGATCGGAAAACACACAAAATTTATGGATTATTTCCTCTCCAGAGTGATATGACCGACTACGCTTTGAATCCTATGAGGTTCCTTATCACTGGTTCTGACACCTCCACTCTATTGTTGTGGAGTCTCAAACCCCCTTGGGCGAGGCATACCTACTTTAGTTCGGGAGGTCCCTTTTAGCCATCATATCCTGTTTGTGTGCATTAGCTTTTAGCTTTATTTAGGAGTGTTCTCTTTGATTATTAGTTAGACTTAGGATTTTGTATTACATCATGATTTCTGACTGTTATGGTTAGTGGATCCCCCGCAACTCCCTCAATTAGCACTACCCAGCCCATGGTCTCTGCTATGTCCATGGGGACGAATCCTTTTGTATTTTCATACGATTTGTCGAATCATGGTACTCAATCAATACCTTTGGCCACTAATCCTTTCTCTTTTTGTATTCCAGATATGATTTCACAATTGTCATCCTCTTATGTGAATCCTAGTTTTGGGTCTGGGGGCATGATGCTTCCTTATTCTCCTTTTTTTGTTTGGTGGGGGTCATATACCTCAATCAAATCCTATGGTAGGAGGTTGGAATCTGTTAGCACTCTGTAAATTCATTTGGCTGAGAAATAAAATGACAGAAGTAACCTACAGACCAACTTTAAGACTGTAAACTAGCCTTTTCGACCTAGAGAGGGCTCTCTCTGAGACTTAGTCTCTAACAGATAATGGATTTGAAATGTCGGCTAGTTTTATTGCATTCATGAAATGTTTCTAGTTCTTTTGGCAAGGGAATACAAAATCTTGGGCCATGGAGTCAAATTCCAGAAAGCGAGAGAAATAAATGACTTGGTAACTAAAACTTGAGAGGATAAAGGCTAAGCAGGCAATGATCTTTTAGTTCAAATGTCGTTGTGTGTGGTGAGAGAAAAAGTACATAAATCAACTCAGACCACCATTGGAGATGAATTCTAAATTACTTAGTAGAAAACATAAGGAGTTTAAATGGTGAATTCTAAAGCACCGAGCGATGAATTCTAGACTTATTAAACATTCTGATTTAAACGGAATAAAGACATGGATATACAGAAAAAATGAAGTACATACATAGGAGAGATCACAATACATCAAACCACCACCATTAGAATCTTTTCATCAAAGTCTCAGGACCTTTGCATTATATTTCAATTGAATTCAAAAGTTACATTCAACAGTCAACTATCTACACTACTTTGCCAACCAACCTGGCTTACATTGAAAAGATGCAATATATAGAAAGAGATGTGTCCCTTGGGCTGCCATGCTCCAAACTAATACTCCTAGAATTTTGGCTCTGGTTATTCTCTTCCATATGATCTTTCGAATGGGACTTACTAAGAATAGGAAGCTGATTGTACCCAATCATGTCATAACCAATGTATTTACTATGATCATTCGGTCATCAACAAGATTCCATTATTAGGAAGTGATGCGTCAATGTTTCTCCTTTGAAGGGTCACCCGAATGATCGAGCACTTTTTCAGAATTCTACCACCCACTATAACAATATTTGATTGATTTCACGCGATCATTGGTTGTAGTATGCATGTGGTGGGTTGGTATGGCAGACGATTGTGGACTGTCACTCGTGCTTTCCAGATGGCAACAATGGTCAAGGGACCACGCATCTCTTTCAAAACTGTTGTGTGTTCCACATACACTTGTCCTTCTCGACAGGTGGGTTTTCAACATCTTCACAATGTATATCCACCACAAGGATACCCGTTAGATTCCTTGCTTCCCGGCAGGAAATGGGACACGAGGAGAGAGGAATTTTGTGCCATGTTCAAAAATACAAAAATCGGGGTCGGTTCAATTATGTTTCTGGCCTTATCTGTAGTCTTCATATTCTAAGCGTTTTCTTGAGAGACCAGTTGCGCCTTTTCATATTTTTTACCTATATTCATAAGACTGCGTTCCCCTTTAGCTTCGTTTGAGCACTAACTAGATCCGCGCAGAAGTTTTCCATGGTCGGTCCACATTCCTTGAAGTGCTTTTTTATTCTCTCATCTGACATTCTTTGTTCCTTGCGCAGTTGGATGATAATGTCTTGCACTTTTCTGAGCTATTTATTAAGCCAATTCACATTCCCTTCTCAGCTCTGTGATGCTGATGTTTCGACAGTCCTTTTCGCTAATTGCTTTCCCAATTCTCTATTCTCATGGTACAACTCAGCAATAACAAGTTGCGCTTGCTTTAGCTATTGCGACGGCTCTTGAACCTCCATGCTTTCAGTGCTCAACCTTCTTCATCTATCACATATTTCCCAGCTTGAACTCTCGACAGGTTCTAGTTGAACAACGCGCACGAGTAACTTCTCAACAATAGATTGGGCACATGGTTCATTTGGAGCTTGGGCCTCCCTGGGCTCCTTGTTCTTCCTTGGCCTGCCTCTTCTCTGGGGTACTGGTTGTTGGGGTGATGATCCTTTCACTGTCTTTCCTTTTCCTACACCCCCCTCTATTCTCGCCTCTGTGCTGCAAGATGTTGTTTCTCCCATGGGTAGAGGGGGATCTCCTTTGGGGTCCCTAGGGATGTCAGCTGAAAACATAAATGAGTCCTGGTCCTTTCCCAATCACCTCAATTCCTCAACTATCAACAACTTGATGAATGAGACATGGGATAAGTTCTTCTTCGACTGGATTGTTTCAGCTTGACGTTATCTTCCATTCCTCCTAGACTTTGGTGCAAGAAGAAAGGTAAGTTCAAAGGCCTCTTCCCTGTGAAATTCATCAGTAGTCTAACGTGATGTGGGTAGATTCTATCAGACCTTATTTCACAGGTGAAATACTTTCTAATCACCTTCAATAGTTTCTAAAAAGGCTCCCGTAGATACCGACTTGGAACACCCATTCTGATCTTCCTGTTTAGGCAGTTTGGTTTGATGAATTATTCATATCATATCATGTCCAAAGGCGTGCCCTTAGACCACCTTTCACCGTGCGAAGGGATCTCTGTCACGACTGACATAATTTCCTCTGTCACCAGAATGTGATTCCTGCAATAATCGTGTGGAACCGATTAAAAATGAGCGTAAACTGTTCCACCAGTTTTACATTGTATCCTTGGATTTTCTCGCAATAGTGCATGCATCTGACCTATTCAAAAGATGCCCTCACATTTGGATCTTCGTTGATCAATGCCAAGTCTT
The DNA here is from genome assembly GCA_032191745.1 of Picea mariana. NCBI lineage: Eukaryota > Viridiplantae > Streptophyta > Pinopsida > Pinales > Pinaceae > Picea > Picea mariana. Next base: position 84,521 of record JASDQU010099723.1, read on the forward strand.
GAGGCTCGGGCCTCACAGCTCTACCACTTCACACCCTCTTCCTTATGTCTTGGGATGTTGTCATGATGCAACGTGTATTTGTTTGGTGCGTGCAGTAACAAAGGATGACACCCTCTTCGTGTGGAAAATGGAGGATGATATTCTTTGCCAAGTCTTGTCAGAGTGGCAGTGGTAGAAAATTTTCTCGAAACATGGAAATGACTTTAGGAATTCACTGTGCGGCCCCCAGGCGCCATGAAGACTCTCGACGCAGGAACAGATCGATGTTGTGATAATGATAATGATAGGCTTGTTGCAGTAGGGAAGCGTGACATAAAATTTGGGCGCGACAAGGAAAAACTTTGAGGATGAAAAGATGACCATGAGAGGAACTATCGCCCGAAAGACTAGATTGTGGCAAACTCCAACAGGCTCTGAACCATGTCTTGAGATGGAGAAAATGCGACAATATTGACTGACTGGGTTCGTGACATAGTTGATGGTAATTAGCTTTTCCACAGCGAGAAAACTCTGCTAAAATAATGTAACTGAAAAGAGTATTCTTATTATTATTGATATATTATTTATAATATTAATCCCCATTGTGGATTAATCATGTCGGTAATTGTATTAGGACCAAATCCCCTTTTGCGGATTGGTCAACAGACAATTGTAATAGGCAGAATAAGAAGTCGGCCCCAGTAGTTATTATTGAGACCCAGAAATATAATAAAGGTGGGTTTACCCACCCAGGGTGAGAGGTCAGCCCTGCCAGTGAAGACCCTTCACATGTGCCATATTTGTATATATAGAGAGGCTAGTGCCTCACTCTAACACACAACACACTTGCTCATTTCTAAGAGGCAAGCTGCAACTTACCAGTTGGAGAGAGGGAGAAGAGTGGCGCATCTTTTGGAGAGGACTATATGTATTGGTTTGAGTTATCTCTTGACATTGTATTGGCAATTTATGATAAGGAAGTTTTTGCTGGGTTTACTTCCCCTAGAGGGCTTCCCAGGATAAATGTTGTCTCTTGTGAATGTGTATTTCTCAGTGATCTTGTTTTTATGTTGCTCTTATCTATTGAAATGAAAAGAAATATAATAATGGAATAAACATTAACATGGTATCAGAGCCAACCTGAAGGGAGCATATTTCGCAAGAGAAAAACGTCACTGTTGTAGTACCTGCAAATTAGGGTTTTTCAAAAGTGAAGCTTTTCAGCTCCAAAACTACCTAGAAAGTTGCACCCTCCCCCAAGGATCATTTTGGCACTTAGAGCACACCTTTTCAGTGGCTGGATCTCTTGGAAAGTGAAACCCTAGTTTCACAAAAGTACCAAAAGTACCAGAAAACCAGTACCAGAAGTACCAGAAGTAACAAAGCTCTAGAAGTACCAGAAGCACCAGTCTAGAAATCCACAGATCAGATTTGAAGGGGAAAAAATTGGATTTTCTTAGATCCAAGTACACCAGGCTACTTGCCTCAGCCAAGCCTCTTGGTAAGGTCAAAACTTGATTCTAAGAATTTTCATTTTTGGTCATTTTTCATAGCCTTAAGTACAAGATGTCTGCAAGCACAAAGCTTGTTGAGAAACTAGAAGGCATAGACAACTTCCGTGCCTAGAAGTATAGGATCGGTCTAATCCTTGCAGAGAATGACCTAGAAAGATTCATCAAAGAAGAAGTGGCGGAACCTAAGGATGCCATAGAGAAAGAAAAGCCTTAGAAGGACTCAATCAGGGCTCAAAGAATCATTGCAGATTCAATCAAAGACCACCTGATCCCATATGTATCATCCAAGAAGACTCTGAAAGAGAGGTTTGACTCTCTAAGCAAACTATACGAAGAAAAGAACATCAACTGAAAGATGAATCTAAGATCTCAATTGAAGAATACCAAGATGCAGAAAGGAGAAATCATTCAAGAATATTTCTCCCGGATCTCAGAAATTAAAGAACAATTAAAAGCAATTGGAGACACCATAGATGAAGATGAATTCATAATGATGGCCCTAAATGGTCTCACAAGACCTTGGGATGCTTTCATCCAGATGATATGTGCCAGAAAGGAGAAACTGCAATTTGAGAGCTTATGGGAAGAATACATCCAAGAAGAGACAAAGTTAGCTAACCATGAAGCACTACTAGAAAGGGATGATGATCAAGCCCTAGCTACTCATACAAAAGGAGGAAGGAATAAACCCTACTTCAAAAGGGAAACTATGTTAATGTTTATGCCATTATTATAGTTCTTTGCATTTCAATAGATAAGAGCATCATAAGAACAAGATCACTGAGAAATACACATTCACAAGAGACACATCATTTATCCTGGGAAACCCTCTAGGGGAAGAAAACCCAACAAAAACTTCCTTATCATAAATAGCTTATACAATGTTCAAGAGATAACTCAAACCAATACAGATAGTCCTCTCCAAGAGATACGCCACTCTTCTCCCTCTCTCTAACTGGTAATTACAGCTTGCCTCATAAGAGAATGAGCAAGTGAGTTGTATGTTTGAAGTGAGGCACTAGCCTCTTATTTATACAAGACTGGCATGTGTGAAAGGTCACAACTGGCATGGCCGACCTCTCACTCTGGGTGGGTAAACCCACCTTTAATTAATTCTGGGTCTTCCATAATAACTGTTGCAGCTGACTTCCTATTCTTCCCTTTGTAATTGTCCGATGACCAATCTGCAAAAGGGGATTTGGTCCTTATACAATTACCGACATGATTAATCTACAATGGGGATTAATCCAATAACAATAATAATAATAATGACAAGATTAATCCGCAATGGGAATTTAATCCAATAATAATGAGAATGCTCTTCGCAGTTACATTATTTCAACACTCCCCCTTAACAAGAAGGGTATTCTTCATCAGCATCAGGCAAGAGAGGTCTGCATCATCAGTGGCATCTGGAGGATAGTATCGTCAATATCATCTTGAAACATTGTCTAGCGCATTTACGAGTCATCGGAAGTTTTCTTCATCAGCAGCATCATCATTCTCGAAAGAATGTTATCATCATCTGCATCAAATATATATCAGTAAAAATGATACCTCATCACAGCACTAGGCTGGCACATCACAGTACTACACTAGCTCAATGTCATAGTGGTTAAGCTGGTAGCTCAGTGTTAGTCACATCTTTCTTTACGTCTAACAACTAGGTCAGAAGCAAGTAATATCATCATCTCGCTTTACGTCTAACAACTAGGTCAGAAGCGAGGAATCACAACATCATGCTTTACGTCTAAAAATGAGGTCAGAAGCATGAATCATCTTTTTTTACGTCTAACAATGAGGTCAGAAGAAAGGAACACATCAACATCTCGCTTTACGTCTAACAATGAGGTCAGAAGAGAGGAATCATCTTGCTTTATGTCTAACAACTAGGTCAGAAGCAAGGAATCAATGGTGTCATGCTTTACATCTAACAACTAGGTCATAAGCATGACTCATCTTTCTTTATGTCTAACAGCGAGGTCAGAAGCATGAATCATCTTGCTTTACGTCTAACAACGAGGTCAGAAGCAAGGATCACATGGCGTCATGCTTTACGTCTAACAATGAGGTCAGAAGCATGACTCATCTTGCTTTACGTCTAACAGCGAGGTCAGAAGCAAGGATCACACGGCATCATGCTTTACGTCTAACAATGAGGTCAGAAGCATGACTCATCTTTCTTTACGTCTAACGGTGAGGTCAAAAGAAAGGAATACATCTACTCCCCCTTTCAGGGAGGGTCCTTTCGGACAATACCAAGATTATATTGAAAGTGTTCAAACTTTACATGAGATAGAGACTTAGTCAACACGTTAGCAACCTGTTCATCCGTGATAATGTACTGGAGCTTCAGGGCTCCTCTCTGTACCATATCGTGGATGAAATGATAGCGGATCTCTATGTGATTCGACCTGTCGTGGAACACGTGATTCTCTGTCATTTTAATGCATCTTTGATTGTCACATAGAATCACAGTTGCTCTCATCTCCAAATCAAATAGGCTTGTCAACAACTTTTGAAGCCATATAACTTCACAGCTAGCAGAACATGCGGCAATGTACTCTGCTTCCATTGTGCTGAGAGAAATACTAGATTGCTTCCTACTCTGCCATGAGATCATAGCTAATCCAAAACTAAAACAACATTCGGAAGTGCTTTTTCTGTCAGCAACGCTTCCTGCCCAATCTGCATCAATGTATCCACACAATGTGAAGTCATGATCTCCATCATAGCTGAGACCATAATCCATTGTACCTTTAAGGTACCTCATCACATGTTTTGCAGCCACTAGATGAACACGTCTAGGCTCTACCAGAAACTGACTCAAGGTGTTCACTGCAAAACAGATGTCGGGTCTAGTGTCCGTCAGGTACATTAGCGATACAATAATCTTTCTGTACAGTGTGGCATCTATCAAATCTGATGAAGTATCGACCAACAACTTCAGCTTTTCTTCCATGGGAGTATTCATCGACTTGCAATCTAGCATGTCGAATCTCTTTAAGATTTCAACCGTGTACTTCCCTTGGTTAAGGAGGATTCTCTCTAGACTCTGCCATACCTCAAGGCCTAAGAAGTAATGCATTAGACCAAGGTCTTTCATTTCAAATTCTGTGGAAAGTCTCTGTTTACATTCAGCGATTAAATTTTCTTCTCCAGTTAAGAATAAGTCATCCACATACAGTAGTAATATTACTGGTTAATTATCCATAATTTTGAAGTAGAGATTTGAGTCTGCTTTACTCTTGGTAAATCCTAAGCTCGTCAAGAAACTGTCTATGCGACCATACCAAGCTCTGGGAGCTTGCTTCAATCTGTATAAGGCTTTATTCAATTGACAGACATGAGACTTCCTATCTTCAACCTCAAATCCTTGGGGTTGCTCTATATACACTTCCTCTTCGATAACACCATTCAGGAAAGTTGTCTTCACGTCCATCTGGTGCAGCTTCCATTTCATCTTGGCAGCAAGAGATATAATGGTTTTGATCGAAGTGTATCTTGCCACAGGAGTGAATGTCTCTTCATAGTTGATACCTTCCTTCTGGGAAAAGCCACGAGCGACAAATCTTGCTTTATATTTCTCAATACTTCCATCAACAATATGTTTTGTTTTGAAGAGCCATTTTGATGATACCACATCCTTACTTTTTGGTCTGGGAACTATTTCCCATACATCATTCTTTATTATGGATTGGTATTCCTCTGTCATGGCATCTACCCATTCCTTCTTCTGGATGGCCTCTTCAAAGCATGTGGGTTCTTCATCAACTAGATTGCACATCAAAGCCGTGTAACTGGAGAATGGCTTTGGTCTCTTCACTTGTCTTGTGGTTCCTTCTAGAACACCATACTTCTCTCCATCTTGAATAAGCTCTCTTGTCCAAGCAGGATTTCTTTTATGGGAGAAGGTCATTTGAGGAGGTTATTGAACTTCCGTTATATCATGATCTTCAGGAGTCTCCTCATCAGGGGAAGCTATGACTTCCCTTACAGGTTCTGCAATATGGGAACTTCCCTCACAGATTCTATCATTCTAGGATTTACAGGTTCCTCTTCATACATTTCTTCAAGCTGGCATCTTCTCGATTTCTTAAGTGCTGCTTCTTCATCAAAGGTCACGTCCATGCTGATCTCAATATAGTGGTGACCAGGTATGTAGATTCTGAAGGCCTTGGATACCTCTCAGTATCCCACGAATATTCCCTTCTTTTCAGAGGGTTCCAACTTGTTTCTTTTCTCTTTCGGTATATGAATAAACACTGGACAGCCAAATATTTTGAGATGGCTTACCTCTAGTTTCTTTCCAGTGAACATCTCTTCTGGTGTCTTGAGCCCAAGTGCACTATGGGGCAATCAGTTCTGCACATAAACAACTGTCATTGCTGCTTTTTCCCATAAGCACATAGG
>JASDQU010099723.1:100004-129107 GCA_032191745.1 Picea mariana
CATCGTGCACCTGTGCGCAATTTCCACGTTCTTGTTCCGCGCATGCGCGCATGCGCCCAACGGTTGCAAAGCGCTCTTTAATTTTTTACTACTTTGTATAGTTTTTGACCTCTTTGAATGCTGTGATATTAATTCAGGGCCATGAATGACTTCATCATTGTTTGACGATGATGAGTTCTTGTAACCATGTGCGGACGAAATTTCAGTGATAACAGATGCCCCCTGATGGATGAGGTTAGGAGCATACATATAGCTGAAATCCATCAATGTTTCTTCTACTGAGAATGTTGTTGTAAGATAGAGCAATAGTGGGATTGTTCAGAGCGATCCATTGGAGAAAAAAAGGAACTGGTAGGACCCGATCTTCCACGAGGTGTATAAAATAGAAAACTGTGTACAAACGAGGCGGGCATGCCCCATGCTCGTGTTATGTAACTCTGACAAAAGATGACTGAAATGTTGGTGTAGACAACTGCAGCGCCCTCGGGGGTGGTGGTAATAAAGGCAGAAGACAATTATGTAAAGGAATATACTCTGAATAGTAGGTAGTGATCGCGGTAATAAGTAGCATCGATGATGTAGGCATTGATAGCCCTGCCAAGTTCAGAGGTCTTCGACAAATGAAAGAAATAACTGCAATAGTCGCAAAGTAAGACCCATCGTAACATGAGAAAGTGTTGGCATCGAATGTTATGGGGGTCAATGATAGCAGGGAGTAATGGTGGTTCCCCCTGTGCCATCCGAGATCTCTCATTGAATGGATAATGAGAATCAAGATACTGTCCCTCTTCTGGAAAATTGTACTGATGTCAACAAAAGGGGAATGCGACTCTTAGAAGCAAAGGGCTTCGGGAAATCTACTGAGGTGAGGAAGTGGCAGAGGTACATGGACGAAGTCAAGAAGTGGGAGGACTCAAGACTACCCTTGGTTGGAGTATGGATGATATAAACAGTGGCTGCAACCGTGTAACGAGGTCGAGTGTCAGGGGGACGACAAGACTAGTGATAAGTTGTGCCAGAGGCGGGACAAGGTGAACAAATTCAGAGGGTAGAGGTAAGTGACCTGTGGGGTACTCTGAAGATCTGGACGATGCCGGCAAGGGTAGATGATAAGTAATGCTCCAACCAAGGGTGACATGGGTTGCGTTTGGCCAAAAGGAAGGAAGCAAATCACCAAAGGTGACGAAAAAAGGATAATGTAATGACTAGAAATAAAGGCGTTTGTACAATAAATAACGAATAATTTGGAGAGAAATGTACAAATAAAGAAACGGGTGCCCCAGTGTGATATGGGTGGCCCACGTAGGGCATATTTTTCTTGGAAAACTGATGAAGGGTGGGGGCCCCATTGGTGAGTTTCCGTATGAGGTAGGTGAAATGAAGGTAGATGCGCAGATGGGCAAACTGATTGTGGATGACATGGAGGGTTCATGATACTGTGGAGTTGCAGGTAAGAAATAGAACCATAAAGAGATAATCTAGGAGTCCATGTGGGAAAGCTAGCACAATGAAGAGAAGGAGTATGTGGCTAATTCGCGACATGATGAAAGACTATCGGGACTCCCATCCCTAAAGGGTAATGAAAAACAACATGAGTGTCAAAAAGTGGCAAAAGGTGCTATGAATGGAACAACTAATGTGGGTGAGGATGCTACCGGGTAACAGTACCGAAGATGAAAATGGAGGCGTGGGTAATGTAGATCCAGGAATGGGGATCCTAGAGGCCAATATCAGAGGGTGTGACTAGAAATGTAAATGCGATACAACGGGAAAGACTACATGCCAGTGCTGAGTATATACTTGAAGGGGTTGTGTTGATGTATGATGATCAAATACCTGCACACATGAAAACCAAATACCCAAAGTGAACAATATCTAAAAAGAATTGAAGATATGAGCATGTATTTGATAAGCGTGAAATATGTGCATGCGTACCTAACCATGGATAAAAAAGGTGCCCTGGGGGATCAGGATGAAAAGATGCCCAGGGACTGTTGTGATGTAGGTGACAGGATGTTGATCCCATGGCTGAAGACGTATTGAAAAATGGACACCGTGGGCTCCCGAAATGGTGAGTGGAAGTTTGGAAAAAGGCCTATATATAGCTGTAGGGCCCACATTGCCACCTCTTTTGTACCTGCTGCAATAGTGACTGAATGAGCAGTTCTTAGAGGAGATTGAGAGATTCGGGGAGGACGAGGCATCCGATTGTGGATCTGCGAGTATCAGGTTAGTGGTCTGATCATCCTGCATAGAAATAGGTTTTCAATTTTTGGACAGGGGCTGTACGGAGGGTCGTACCAAGGTATTTAGGGGGTATGGGCCCCACATGCGCGGGCAATCCGATGATAGGCGCGCATACATGCGTGCCTACCCACAGAATATACGCGCATGGGGGCGGGATAGAGGGAATTTAAGGCGTGCTCAAAGGGCGCATCTGTGGGTTGAACAGGCTCGCATCAGTGCGCATCTGTGGGTTGAACAGGCGTGTCCCAGTGTGCGTCTATGGGTTAAACAGGTGCGCATCAGTGTGCGTCTGTGGGTTGAATAGGCGCGCCCCAATGCGCGTTTGTGGGTTAAACAGGCACGCGTAGGGGAGCGCCTGTGAAACAAATACGTGCGCACTAGTGCACACCTGTGTACTGAACAAGCTCGCATGTGTGCACGCCTGTAGGTATCAAAACTGTGCCTAGGAGGCAAGGTTGAGGTGTATAAAAACGAGTCTTTTTTATGTTGTTGATGGTTGCTTGAGCTGATATAGGACTCTGTGTTGTCTGCAGGTGGACGGTGGTGACGATGCCAGTGGGGTGGGGAGAGCGAGACTAGGCTCAGTTGCGAGATGTCGTGGCCATTGAGGACCCCAGTGTGCGTGCGACTTTGGAAACCTGTGGGTTGCTAAAGTTCTTTGAGTGCTCGTTGATATGGGCACAGGAGTATTTGTTACAGTTCCTGATCCAGATGTGGAGTCCGGAGATGCACTGCTTCCTCGTGCGAGGAGAGAAGATCCCCTTCACTGCGGTGGAGGATGTATACTTCTTAACTGGGCTCCCCTTTTGGGGAACGCCCCTACTGGCAGAGCTGGTGCTGCCTAGGAGTACTTTGCTTGCTGATATTGGCTGGATATATTGTTCAGGTCAGAAATTTATGTCTGGGATGGTGGTGAGTATATCGACGATAGATTCCCTGGCGCATCGCTGTATAGCAATGATGATTGTGCGGGTATATGGGTCACTGGCGACCCAGCGGATTAGTGGTGGCCAGCCTCTGGTGCTGGAGAGAGTGTTGGCCGACGAGCGGTTCGCTTGGGGGCTTATGCTACATGCGAGGATGGTGGCGCAGTTGGACCACTGTTGGTCTACTGATACAGGGGAGTTTGCATTCGGGTCCATCCTAGTGGCTTGGTTTCTAGAGAGGGTGCCGATGTTGCGCCTGGGGATTCTATTGAGTGTGCCAGGGGCACAATAGCCATGGTTGAGGCGGTGGTCGACTGTATTACTTCGCCATGGTGGTGGCAAAGGGGGCCACTTCTTTTCAGTAGAGGCAGCACAGGTATGGCGGCAGATGCCACAGGTGATTTTGCAGTACCCCTATGTCGGGGTGGACTTCCAGGATGATCCGGATATGGTGCTACCTCCTGGGGAGGTGTTTAATCATCGAGGTATGTTGAGTGATGATGTAGACATGTATGGTTGTGTATTTTTTGATTTATCTGTCCATATGTTTATGATATAGATGCTGATACTATCTGTTGTTTGTTTGTATGTGCAGATGTGGCACCTTGCGGGTGCGAGGTAGAGTTGCATAGAGCGTCAGCTCGTCGGGAGCCGAAGAGATTACCGCGGGGAGAGAGACGTCGGTGGGAGGATGCCGCGGGGTAACCAGTGGAGCCAGAGGGCAGCGAGGAGGCATTGGTTTGATGAACCTGGTGCGGGGCCATCACACGCTCCTCCGACGGCGGCCGAAGTGGATTTTGATGATATACGCCATCGCTTGGAGACAGTTTTACAGGATGTACCTGAGGGCATGTGGTCGTGCATCCAAGACAAGAGCTTCCTGGATCAATGTGTGGGGGTACTGCCACCATGGCGGTCCATAGTGTGACGAGCAGCGGTGCTTGCTGCTATGACGAGTGGACGCCTACCGCCGGGGCAGGAAGGTCCTGTAGGGGGTGGACCACCACTGCCTAGGGCAGGTGGTGGTGGGCCACAACCGCATACGGGAGGAGCAGGTGGTGGCACAATAGAGGCACCATGAGTGGTGCATGATGTATATCTTTTGTTGTGGTATATAGGCTGGTAAGCCCATTTTTGTACCGAGGTGCTGCATTGGCCTGCGGATACATGTATTTTTGTATGTAAACATTCGAATGGCCTGATGGGCCTTTATATATACATGAGTATACATATTTGAGATCCTTATGTTGTCGACATGTTTTTTTGCTGATGAGTTGATTACGTCCATTCTATATATAAGTTGTGACAGGATTTGTGATGTGTTTATGTATGTGTAGCTTGATGTGATATATGCCAATCTAACACCATGTTAGCTATGTGATCTGTTATTTGATTCAATTGTCTTGGAATGTGTGTAAATGTAATGGAATCAAAATGTCGAGGTAACAACCTAACCTGCAGGTATTTGCGAAAGAGGCACGGATCGCGTACGCAGTACACATTGTTGAGCTGGAGAACAACTAGTTGAGAGTCGAGGAAGACGCTAAGGTGATGAATATGATGATGCTGGGTGTCGGCCAGGAGGCCAATGACAACAGCGTATTCGGCTTGGTTGTTGGTTGCTAACCCCAAACATATTCTGCTTGAATGGAGCATTTCATGTGACAGGGTGTAGAGAGCCCAAGCAGCCGAAGCGAGAGTTTGTGTCCAACGGCTGGCACCGTCGGCGTAACCGATGTGGTAAGCTGGTGGAGGAAGCATCTATCAATAGCACAAAGGATAGTTTAGATGAGAGGGGAGGAGAAAAAATATTTAAAAACGCTAGAAAAAGAAATAACCTAAAGTAGAATGACTACTTTTAAGCATAAAATTTCTTGAGATACAACCCATTGACGGGTTCCTTGAGAGAGAGGCCTTCGGGGGAGGCCAAGATGTATGCGCCTTTGGTGAGGAAATGTTGGATAATGTAAGGGCCATGCCAAAGTGATTCGAATTTGCCGTGGCCAAAGGTATCATGAGCGATATCATAAGCCAAGACGAGGTCGCCTTCGCGGAATGATCAAGGGTTGACATGGCGATCAAAGGTAGCCTTGGATCGTTTTTTAGCTGCCTCGTTGTTCTGTAAGGAAGATCAACGATCTTCATCCAGAGACTCCAAGTTCAACAAGCACTGCTCCATTGGCGCAGTGTCAGGTAATAGCTCAATTGCGGTGCGTGAGGTGGGAATTTCGCACTCGATGGGAAGAGTTGCCTCAACCCCACGGACTAAATGAAATGGTGTGAAACCAGTAGCAGTTTTCATAGCCATTCGGTAAGCCCATAGCGTGGAAAATAACATATGATGCCAATTGGTTTTATGTTTATTAACCGTGCACTGTAACATGGTCTTGAGGAATTTGTTAACTGCCTCGACCTGTCCGTTATACTGAGGGTAATATGGTGAAGCAAACTCGTGAGAGAAGCCTAACCAAGATGAGAGTTCGATGAATATGTCGTTCTTGAAGTGTTTCCCATGGTTGGAAATGAGTTGGAGGGGTACTCCAAAGCGGGATATGATGTGGTTAAAGAAAAAACGTGCTGCAGTGTCAGTGGTGTTGTTGAAAGTGGGCATAGCTTCGGCCCATTTGGTAAAGTAGTCAACGGTGACAACGATATATTTGTGACCATTGCTGGAGGGGGGATTACAAGTCATAAAGTCGATGCCCCATTTGCAAAAAGGGTCGGCTGTAATGACAGGGTGGAGAAGAGCAGGGGGAGCCCGGGCTTTGTTGGCATAGAGCTGACATTGCTCACACCGTTTCATGGCATGAATGCAATCATGAAACAAGGTAGGCCAAAGGTAACCAACTCGGATGATATTTTGAGCAGTGGATATACCCGAAAGATTGCCCCTAAATGCACCGTTGTGGCAGTCGTTTAAGACTCTATCGGCCTCGTCAATAGTCAGGCATCGACAAAGAATGGTGTCGATGCCCCGCCGGTATAGGATGTCTCCGATGAGAAGGTAGCGGGGAGCCTAATGGCGAATACGTCGACGATCATCCCGTGAAAGGTGGTTACCAAACTTTTGAGTTCGAAGGTAGACGAGAAGGTCACCGTACCAAGGATCATCTGAAGTAATGTAAAAGAGATGTTCGTCGGGAAAGTCAGTATTGACGGGGGCACTGGTGGTGGCAGAGGGGAGGGTCGTGACAAGTTCGGCGAGAACGAGGGCCTTCTTATTCTTAGGTGTTGAGAAATCAAGGTCGTACTCCTAAAGGATAACTATCCATCGAGCAAATTTTCCATTAACTTGCCGACGACTGAGCAAGTACTGCATAGGGTTGGAATCTGCAACGACCTTGGTGGTGCGAAGCAGAATGTAATGGCGCAGTTTCTGGACTGCGAGGACAACTGCAAGAGCAAGTTTCTCTTCATGTTTATACTTCAAGGGTGGTCTGGAGAGGTTCATACTAATGTAATAAATGAATTGTTCACGATTTTCATCTCCGAGATGGACGAGGACACCAGCTACTGATACAGCTGATGCTGATACGTAGAGGATATAGTCGCGATTGTAGTCAGGTGCACTAATTAAAGGTGCATTTGAAAGCGCTACTTTAAGATCATCGAAGGACTGTTGGGTGTGGTCATCCTAGTGAAAAGGGATGTTGTGACGTAGTAATCAAAGGAAATCGTGTGCGGGTATGGTGTAATCTGGTACAAAGCGTCTAAGAAAGTTAGCTTTGCCCTGTAGACTCTGCAGTTGTCGTAAATTTCGGGGAGGTGGAATTTCGGTAATAGCTTGGACATTGAGGGGGTCCACGGTAATACTGCTTTGGGAAACAATAAAGCCAAGGAGGCGCCCTACGGTGACACAAAACACGCACTTGAGAGGATTCAAGCGGATGTTGTATTGACGACACCGTTGAAAGATGATTCGTAAATCATCAAGATGCTGAGTGCGTTTCTTGGAGCGAGCTGTGATGTCGTCCAAGTAGGTGAGGATGATATTAGCCAGATCGTGAAAGATGTATGTCATCGCCCGCTGGAAGGTGGCGCCGACATTTTTTAAGCCGAAAGGCATGACATGATATGCAAAAGTACCCCATGGGGTAGTAAATGCAGTTTTATACTAATTGACTGGGTGGATTTGTATTTGATTATAGCCAGAGAACCCATCCATAAAGGAAAGTGCCTCGTGGCTGGCACATTCGTCGATAATTTGATCGATGAAAGGCGTTGGAAAGTTGTCTTTGGGACATGCATGATTGAGATAGCGAAATTATATACAAACGCGGATATTGCCTTGTTTTTTGTTAACGGGTACAGGGTTGGAAATCCATGAGGTATAGGCGATGGGGTAAATGAACCTGGCAGTGCGTAATTTGTCAATTTTGGTTTTGATAGCCACAGCTTTGGATGGGTGTAGCGGTCGCTGTTTTTGACGAACTGGTGTGATGTCTGTCCAAGTGTCGATGCGATGTTCGACAATAGAGGGATCGAGGCGAGGCATTTCTATGTATGACCAGGCGAAAATATCCCTATATTCCTGAAAAAGGGCTATATACGCGGCGATTTCCTGAGGAGAGAAAGAAGCTCCAATGATGATTTCTTCAACGATGCCATTTTTAATGGAAATATCAATTTTAATGGTGGGGGAAATGTTAGCCATATTACCTTCTTCAAAAGCATCAGGGGCAGGAATGGGATTGTTGAAACAATCGATAGGCCCTGAGGGGATAAAATCTTTGGCTTCGATCGCATAAATGGGGTTTTGGTTAGGAGGCATGGGGGCTTCCTGTGGAGAGAAGAGTGCGCGGTGATGTAGCGCATCCCAGGGAGAGTTCGGGTGGTTTATCTATTTTAGTATTTCCTCGTCGCATTGGAAATGCCGGGAATACAAGGGGTTGTGAGGAGTGATCTTGGTGATAGTTTGGTTGCCCCCTGATGGAGAAGCAGGGGGACCAATGCCAGGAGATGGGGAGGGTTCACTCGACATAAACCATATATTGAAGTACTGAGGGGTACCCATGGTGGTTGGGTGGAGAGTGTCTGGAGAGTTGGGGGGGTTGCGGGGTAAATCCTCTGAGATATCATTGAAGAACCATGGAGGTGTTGGGAGTGCCTTGGACTCGGGAGAAATGACATGAAGATCCTCTAGTGGTGAGGTAATGTCAATTATCGCTTCTGCGGGTCGGTGAAGTAGGGCCAATTGACGTTGCCTGTATTCGAGGATCATAGGACACTGGTATGTAAAATGCGCTAATGAATCGCAGAGAGATCAAGGGTGTCTCATACGTTCATTGACTAGAGTAGTCACATAACGAATGTCGGTGATATTTGTTGAGGAGGACATAACAGGGCTTGGGTTATTTTGGAAGTTCTGGCGTACAGTGGCTAATGTCTGCCGAAAGTGTGGTAGTTCTGGGCAATGATGGGTATAATGGCCATACTCTGAACATATAGCACAAGCGTATTTGGTCCTCAACCCTTTACTACTGGAAGGGTGGGTCGTAGTGGTAGGATTAGCAGTAGTGGCGGGTGTTGTGGGAGTTTGATTGAGGGGGATCAAATTTAGTAATTCAGGTAGTGATGGACAATTGTTGATTTGGTGGCTCTCTCTCTCACATAGTGTGCAAGGTGGTGGGATGCGTGGAGGAAGTGGAGCGGTGGGCTCTTTCTTCTTTCTCCTACCCCTAGCTATAGCAGGGGGGTTAGTGAGTGGGGGGGTGGTGGGGGTAAGGATGGGAATCTTCATGGGGATTCCTTCCTGAGGGGGAAGGGATGGTCGAGGGACCATCTCTGGTGGGTGTAAATACCAAACTGGGATTTCTAATACCATATTAGGTAGTGTGAGCGTTGCGGCTACCTGAAAAGATTCGATACCTGATGGAGGGTAAAAGAAGGGAATTTGAGTGAGGGGTTGGGGGAATGTCTCCCAAACGGGACTATGTCCTTGAGGGGATGGGGATTCGTGGACTGTTGAGGTCGACGAGTGTGCAGAAGGCTCCGGCGGGAGTGGTTCTGCGACTATTGGGACGTCAGGAATGATTGAAGCCTCCTGATGAGGAAGACCACCCTCTGTGTGAGTTTCGTTAGATGATACGACGCATACCTGATTAGCAGGATGAAGGAGTGGTGGTGCTCCATGGTATGTCCCTAACAAGGATGGATCTTTGAAAATCCCAGGACCCATCTCGACGAGTGGATATGCGTCTTAGTTGGTGTGGATGAGAGGAAGAATGTTATCGAGGTTGGCAGAGGGGTTAGGCTCATAATGTGAGACTTGGTCAATGGTAACAATCTTCCCATTTTGGGGGAACATCATTGTCCGAAAGATGGAAGATGCCACTGCCTTCATAGCGTACATGTAGCTACGACCGAACAAGATATTATAATCGAGTGGGGCATCGATAACTTCGATATCAGTGAGAATAGTCTTGCCCCTGAGTTCGACAGGGACATTTTGGAAGAGCCCTTTAGGAGAGGATGGTCGTTCGTCATAAGCTCGTAGTGTGATGGCAGAGGGTATGAGTTCCGGGGAACCAAGTTTCTGCTATACTATTTTGGACATGATGCATGTAGATTCACCTTCATTGATGATACACCGATGAACTGTGATGTTCCATATTGTTACTGGTATTTGAAAAGCGATTAAGGCAAGAAGACGAGGTTCTCCACTGTCAAGATCAAAGGTGATGATTCAGGTATCTGTAGGGTCGACGGCCCCCAAGGCGAAAAGTAATGATTTTCATTGAGTAGGATAGGTCTAAAGGACTTCCAAGACTGACATGGCAGCCGGGGACTGTGCTAAGTCGTCTACAAAACTGTAGTTATGAGCTTCCCTAGCCTGTGAGTTGTGGACATTCCTACGCAATGGGATGCAAGGGATGCGTAGCGGTGGTTCGGTAGAAGGGCGAGGGATCACCAACGGGGGTCCTGTCGGTGTAGGGTTTGTCTCTGGAGAGATGGGAGTAGACTCAGTGGGTGCATGATATTGACGACTACGCGTTTGCAGAAGGATTTCTTCCTCACTGGCGAGGAGAATTGTATGCTCCGCTGGATTGTTGGGGTTGAGGTATTGTCCCACCTGAGGTGGGGGATGTTGTGTGTCCTGTTGGGTGTTCATTACACCTTGATGTGGAATAGGATTTTGCAGCACGAAGGGAGGGGGTTTCTGCACTTATTGTTGTGGTGCTTGTTGAGAGGCAGGTTGTGCAGGAGAATGGGGAAGACTACCAGAGTCTTTCAACCATTTGAAATGAACGATCTGGGGGAAATGATGAGTGTAATGGCTGAAATCACCACAAAGTGCACAAGGGAAGATGGTTTTAACATTATTTCGCCCTTGGCATTTATTATTATTTTCCCCTTGGGGGTTTTGGTTCCCTTGGTTCTGGTTGCCCCCAATAGGTTGGTGCTGTGGGGGTTGATTCTTGCCTTGACCTGGGTTGTTGTTATTCCTGTTTCATCCTTTCTTCTTGGTATTGTTCGATGGATGAGTTGGGTTGGTTGTATTCAACTGTTCAAAACTTTGGTATTGTTGAGCAGCAGAGGGTTGAACAAAATTTACCCCCGCATGAGGATGTGGGGGAGCCGTGGGTTGTGGAGGACCAGGAAATGGGAAGTATGGATTTTGTGGTGGTACCGATCCATAAGGCACATAGGAAGGTGTAGTGCTTTCACTTGTACTATAAGCTAATGTTGAGGGAGTAGCACTTATTGTTGGAAGCAGTGGATGCATGGGAGGTGCCGACGGTGATCCACTAATAGGTGGAGGTATAGCAACAGGGTATGGCTGTTGATAAGGGGGTGGGGGGTAATAAGAAGTGCCCCCATATGCCGGTGGGTACTGAGGTGTGCCATACATCGGTGGTGGTTGGGGTTGTGGACCGTGGTGTGTGGTGGCACCGATCAGTCCGTCTGCCGAGTTAGACATCCCAGGTTTGTCTTGGCCAAATGGCACAGGTTTTGGAAGATCAGGAAGTACCATGTATAAGTACCCTGACTGTGCATAGATGAGGTCATACTGTTGGGCCTTGCTGATGGCTTCCTCTTCGGATTGAGGGAAGGTGGAAGCTACATCCTTTCTGAGGAGAGAGACAAGTGATCTAAGGAACCAGTCGAGACACTGTTGCTTGGTGGTTTCTTCTTTGCACAAACTACGTCGCCTATGCCACTCGTGAATGTGGTCAGCGATGTGTGTGGCTGAGGTTTGTTTGAAGTTAGACAGTAGTTCAAGACCATTGTCATGGAGGATGGGTAATTGGAAGAAGTTCAAGAATACTTTGGCCAATGACTCAAAAGTGGCGTGGGATCTCGATTTTTCTTCGACATACCATTTGGCCGATGGGCCAGTGAGTGTGCGTTGAAATAATCGTAATCTGATGGAATCATCCATAATGCTATTGGAGGAGCACCATAGGTGAAAGGTCATGACATGGTTGGCAGGGTCATCTCCTGCCTTTCCTTCAAATTTTGGAATGTCTGAAGGTAGTTTGGTTGGCATTGCAGGCCATGTAGGGTCATGCAATATAGGATCATTTGTGAGTTTGGTGAGATCCGGTATG
This sequence comes from Picea mariana, assembly GCA_032191745.1. Taxonomy (NCBI): domain Eukaryota; kingdom Viridiplantae; phylum Streptophyta; class Pinopsida; order Pinales; family Pinaceae; genus Picea; species Picea mariana. The sequence continues at coordinate 111,730 of JASDQU010099723.1, forward strand.
TTGAGAGAGGCCAAGTATGGCATCTGTAGTGGGGGGTTAGCTCCAGCCATAGTGTTTTTTGAACCTGACCCTTGAGGGGGGCTAGGTGGTTTGGTGCTCCCTCCTTGAGAGGAAGTGGGTCCCCCACTTCCATGTAAAGGAGAGCGAGTGAACGGATGACCTTGGGAAGTTGACCCAAGTAATGTAGAACCAAGCAAAGCGGATCTTAAGATAGTAGCACTCACAGGAGTGTGTGAAGGAAGTGCCGATGAGTGGGCATGACCAGATACTCCCCCTAATATAGGAGGGAGGTTGAGCAAGCATCGTGAATGACGGGGGTTCTATGGTTCCCCTATGATGTCAGACTAGCTATGTGAATGTGTGCAAAAAGTGGTGAGAGAAAATATAGAAACAAGAGCCTTTTGCATTGAATGTTTACACAATATATATATCCAAATCAAACTGTAATCAGATGTGCATCATACATAAATGAGAAAGAAGCATATATGTGGGTAAGTGGGTTTTTTCCACGTGGGGTAATCAAAAGAAAGAAAATGCTCGTGTCCTAGAAGACGTAAGGTCCTTCCTCTCAAATAGCACTAGACCTTCCAATAGTACTCAACAGTGGGGTTTGAAGTCACTGGAAGAGAAACTAGTGAAGGATGAAACAATTGGTTATAATGAGGGGTAGAGGGGGCATATCCCGAAAGAGCTGGCAGTATTTTCCAATAGCCACACAAAATCCAATCAAGGTGCAATTGTAGCCCACAATTGCCACCTAGGTAGATGTACTAAGGTTGGTTACTAGTTACCTCGGTCAAAGTGCGGCATTTAGATTTTCGGCCTACGAAATGGGTCACGGGCTGGATCCCGTCCAAGAGGTGGGTGCCTCAAGGGGGGACGCATAGAACAACCGGAACTCGACCTTCAACCCTTCATGGGTATCTCCCTGTCTTATGGTGATTGGAACACTTGACTTGGAGAATTTTCAGTTCCCTATTTGACAACCTCTATGTTTGATAATGTGAGAACCAGATAACGGGGAGTTATTTGGATGCCTATCCCCGAAATCCTATCTAGACTAAAAAAATTCTTTGGCACCTCCTATGGAGGAAAACTTAGTGAGTTTTTAGAAAGATTTTTTAGATGTACTTGTTTTGGGAGATTGGGAGTGCAAACCAACCTCGTTGATTAAAAAATGGGAGTGGATAGTCCCATCAAGAAAAGATGGGGTATTTTCGGAATCCCTTTGGAGGAAACTTACTTTGACCTCCACGTTTCAAGAAGAAGCTATGTGAGTGATAAGTGACTTTTGTGTGTGTGTGAAAGTGTGCCAATTTTTTAGTGAATTAGATGTCACCTTGCTGCATGTGGACTTCGCTTGGCCCTTACAAGAGTTTGATTACCTAATTAACTGAGTGCCTTTGGTACAACCTTGCGTAGTTCAAAATCCCTAGGAAGCTAGTATGTGGACATGTGGGTCCGTTACTATCCTTTAACTCCCTATTGTGATGTAATCTAAGAAAAGCTTTGAAACTATCCTAGATTGAACATGTGGGCATGTATGGGCCCGTTACAAACCTTTAAACTTCCCTAGTGTTTTGATCTAAGAAAGCAAAAATTCAAACACTATCCTATCTTTGTAGCATGTGGGCATGTATGGGCCCGTTACAATATTAAGATGTGTTTAAAAAAGAAAACTAAGAGGGATCCCAAGAAGGGTCGTTGTCCTCTCCTAAAGGTTTTAAACTTTCTTAAGGGAGATGAAATCGTTTCACAATCTTTTTCTGATTCTCAAGATCGCTTGGAGGCGCGAGAGAAGAGCATACTAAGTGATTGTTACTCAACTTCTAGTCCCAATGTGAGTTAAATGTGATTAAAAATGATTTCCAACTTATATTATAAGCCAAAGAAAGCCATCCATGTGGCAAAAAGCAAAGAAGGGGAATTGATTTTATCCTCTTAAGTGTCTATGTGTGTTTGACTAACCCCTTTATATGATGAGGGGACTAAGTGTGGTGCAGTTTTAAAACATGCTTGACATCATTTTTAAGAAGGAAAATGGCCTTCCCCACATCTCAACAACTCTACAATGTGAATTTTTGAACAAATGCACGAGTCTCAGTGGAGACAGAGGCGCAGAGAGCACATGTGTGCGAGCAGAGATGAGTTAAAAAGTGCATGTGCGCAGAACAGAACTGTGAGTTAAGCACATGGGCGCACGATGCGCATCTGTGGGCTGAAAAACCTGCGCATATGTGGTACACGATCGAGAAAGAAAAATCCAGATGGATTCCTCTCAATTCTGCTTTGAATTGGATGATTGGCAGGTCGGCTTAGGCCGGTTAGTGTACCTGCAAGTTAAGAAAACTAAAAGAAGAGCAAAATAAACCCAAATGAGGTAGGAAATTGATACCTTTCCCCAGTGGAGTCGCCAATCTGTTGTGCCTCTTTCGTCACCTTGGTGAGAAAATAAGAGGTTCTTGCAAGCTCAATTGTGTCTGCTGAGCAGGACAGCTGTAGAAAAAAGAGTTAGAGAAAGAAAAACAAATCTATAATTAAGAATTAAACTAATTAAAATCATGAACATAAGGACATAGAAATAACAAAAACAAAAATACCCATGTCACCAATGTTTGAGGCTGATCTATTGATGAAAACAAAGAACCAAGAAGAAAGGGGACTATGAGTCCCTTCTTCCTCCAAGGGAAGGCTCTTGGACCCTCATTAGTTGGCTCTTCTTACAACAAATAAAATGAAAATGGTGATGAAAGAACTCTTCACAAATCCACTCAATGGAGAGGTGGATTGTCCAATGTAATGGTGCCAATGCGCTCTTGTCAAGGATGGAGTCCTTAAAACAATATAGGCAACATAACATTACTTACAATTCCTTGAGAAAATGAGGTGCATTCATGGATTTTTATAGCATTGCATTGGGTTATTGTGTAACTGCTTTGTAGTGTGAAAAGAGGCCATTTAGGGCAATATTATTAGGTCTTTGACTAGCCCACCAGTTGGATCCAGCCCAAATTTGAGGGTCAAATCGGCTTGGGAGCTGAACCATAAGTGGTTGGGAGGCCGACCACTTCCATAAATGCACCGTTTAGCAGGTGCGTGACTTTTTGCGCTAACAGTCGCGCATCGTGCGCCTGTGCGCGATTTCCACGTTCCTGTTCCACGCATGCACGCACGCCCAACGGTTGCAAAGCACTCTTTAATTTTTTACTACTTTGTATAGTTTTGACATTTTTGAATGTTGTGATATTAATTCAGGGCCATGAATGACTTCATCACTATTTGACGATGCTGAGTTATTGTAACAATGTGCGGACGAAATTTCAATGATAACACTCTCATAGTGTTGTGACCAAGCATTCTTCCATGGCAACCTAGAACTAACACACAAGGTTTCTCCTTGAGGAGGTGTTAGTCATATCAGGTAAAGTATTTACATCTATATTCTCACATGCTATCAAGTATAATACTTTACGATGATTGCTATCTCAACTAAAGTCATCATCTTGTCATGTGTACCTTTTAATCTTGATTAATCAAACCTGGAGCCTTGACCTCAAGAGTGAGTGCTTTCTTTTCTTCCAGGTCTCCTTCACTCAAGTGACGAGTACTTTCTTCAACCTGTCTGTTGTACTAAGACAATACACTATCTTGACAGAAGGTTAGGTTAGAGGATAAGCTCTATGATCAACTTTTAATTCTTCTAATAATTTGATCATAGCTTCAACATGCAACACTGATCAAGATAATTTCATAACAAATAGATGCATATTAGAATAATCACATCTAGGTTGCATCACTCCTCTGAATGTGTTGGATCTTGAGATCCTTCTGGATCTATGGCAAGAGATCCCTTCTCCTGCAAATACTCTTTAGGGTTTAACCATTAAACATATGTGAGTACATACCTTGAATAGCATTTGCAGGTAATGGCTCCATCTGGTAGCAGTGGTAATCATTACCAAAAAATTCAAGAGTGATTGCAACTGGTTCTACAGCTGCAACTGCAACTGGTACTGCAACTGCAGCTGGTTCTGAGACTGCAACTTAGGGTTTTATGAGGAAACCCTAATTTTTCAAACTTCAAATTTTGAAATTCTAATCCAGGGGATAGATGTGCTGGGCTGAGGCGAGTTAGTTGGTGCAGTTGGAATTTCGAAAATCCAACTTTTACCCCTTCAAATCTGATCTGCGGATTTCTGGACTAGTGCTTCTGGTTTTCTGGTACTTCTGGTACTTTGGTACTTCTGGTACTTCTAGTACTCTGGTTTTCTGGTACTTTGTGAAACTAGGGTTTCACTTTCTGGGAGATCTAGCCACTGAAAAGGTGTGCTCTAAGTGCCAAAATGATCCTTGGGGGAGGGCACAACTTTCTAGGAGGTTAGGGAGCTGAAAATACTCACTTTTGCAAAACNACGGTAACAGTGACGTTTTTCCTCTTGCAAATTGTGCTTCCTTCAGGTTGGATCTGATACCATGTTAATGTTTATGCCATTATTATAGTTCTTTGCATTTCAATAGATAAGCGCATCATAAGAACAAGATCACTGAGAAATACACATTCACAAGAGACACAACATTTATCTTGGGAAACCCTCTAGGGGAAGAAAACCCAGCAAAAACTTCCTTATCATAAATAGTTTATACAATGTTCAAGAGATAACTCAAACCAATACAGATAGTCCTCTCCAAGAGATACGCCACTCTTTTCCCTCTCTCTAACTGGTACTTGCATCTTGCCTCGTAAGAGAATGAGCAAGTGAGTTGTATGTTTGAAGTGAGGCGCTAGCCTCTTATTTATACAAGACTGGCACGTGTGGAAGGTCACAACTGGTAGGGCCAACCTTTCACTCTGGGTGGGTAAACCCACCTTTAATTAATTATGGGTCTTCCATAATAACTGTTGGAGCCAACTTCTTATTCTACCCTTTGTAATTGTCCGATGACCAATCCGCAAAAGGGGATTTGGTCCTTATACAATTACCGACATGATTAATCCACAATGGGGATTAATCCAATAACAATAATAATAATAATGACAAGATTAATCCACAATGGGGATTTAATCCAATAATAATAAGAATGCTCTTCGTAGTTACATTATTTCAACAAACTCATAGAGAACTTCAACCATCAAACAAATTCAACAACAAAGAATCTCATCCAAGAAATTTTCAGAAGAAAGGACAATGCAAGGGAAGAGATCTCTGATCGATACAATGTTATCATTGTGATAAGATGGGACACAAGGCAAATTCTTGTCCAGTCAGAAGAGAAGAATACAAGAGGAAACACAAGAGGCAACATGCCCACATAGTCAAAGATGAATAACCACCTATGAAGATGATTAAGGACCATGTCTTGATCTTGGCCCTCTCAGGATCTATATCACCTGGAGAGGACACATGGCTCATTGATAGCGGTGCATCAAAACACATGACGGGTAAGAAAAATACTCTCTCTTGTATTTCATAAAAGAAGTTTTCTCAGAAAGTGACACTTGGAGATGATTACCAATATCCCATCAAGGGAGTGGGAGAATCAAACTACAAGCTAGATTCAGAAAACTCAATAACAATGAAGGACGTACTCTATGTACCAGGCTTAAAGAAGAGATTACTCTCCATATCATCTTTAGACAAGAAAGGCTATAGAGTTTCCTTCATAGATGGAGAAGTTCTTATGTGGGCTAAGGGAGAAACCATAAATGAAGCAATCATCATCGAAAATGAAGAAAATGGCTTATATAAGATGAAGGGTCACCCAGAAACTGCCATGACCCATGCCATTGAAAACTCATGTGAACTTTGGCATAGAATATTAGCCCACATCAACTACAAGGTGATACCATACATATGCAAAGCTATCACAGGTTTACCAGAACTCAAGGTTGATCAAGAAGGCATATGCAATGGATGTGCACAAGGGAAGAATATCAAGAACCCTTTTCCAAAAAGGGATAGAAAAGAAAAAGGAGTATTGGAACTCATTCATTCAGACGTGTGTGGCCCAATGCCATCATCCTCCATTAGTGGGTATGTATACTATGTATCATTTATTGATGACTATTCTCGTAAGACCTAGATATATTTCTTGAAATCTAAAGATGAAGTATTCAGTAAATTCAACGAATTCAAAGCCTTGATAGAGAATCTTTATGAAAGAAAGATTAAGATACTCAGGTCAGATAATGGAGGAGAATATACCTCAAAAGAGTTTGTGAACTTCTGTAGAGATGTTGGGATCAAGAGGGAACTCACTACTCCCTATAATCCCCAACAAAATAGTGTAGCGGAAAGGAAGAATAGAACAATTATGGAAGCTGTAAAGACCATGATTCACGATCAAGATCTTCCTATGTGCTTATGGGAAGAAGAAGCAATGGCAGTTGTTTATGTGCAGAACTGATTATCCCATAGCGCACTTGGGTTCAAGACCCCAGAAGAGATGTTCACCAGAAAGAAGCCAGAGGTAAGCCATCTCAAAATATTTGGTTGACCAGTGTTTATTCATATACCAAAAGAGAAAAGAAACAAGCTGGAACCCTCTGGAAAGAAGGGAATATTTGTGGGATACTGTGAGGTCTCCAAGGCCTTCAGAATATACATACTTGGTCACCGCCACATTGAAATCAGCAGGGATGTGACCTTTGATGAAGAAGCAACACTTAAGAAATCAAGAAGATGCCAGCTTGAAGAAGTATATGAAGAGGAACCTATAAATCCCAGGATTGCAAAATCCGTGAGGGAAGTTCCCAGAGCTGCATAACCAGTAAGGGAAGTCGTAATTTCCCTTGATGAGGAGACTCCTGAAGACCATGATATAACAAAAGTTCAAGAACCTCCTCAAATGACCTTCTCCCATAACAGAAAGCCTACTTGGGAAAGAGAGCTTATTCAAGATGGAGAAAAGTATGGTGTTCCAGAAGGAACCATGAGACAGGTGAAAAGACCAAAGCCATTCTCTAGTTACACGGATTTGATGTGAAATCTACTAGATGAAGAACCTACCTGCTTTGAAGAAGCCATTCGAAAGAAGGAATGGGTAGATGCCATGACAGAGGAATACCAATCCATAATCAAGAATGATGTATGGGAAATAGTTTCTAGACCAAAAAGTAAGGATGTGGTATCATCAAGATGGCTCTTCAAAATAAAACATGCTGCTAATGGAAGTATTGAGAAATATAAAGAAAGATTTGTCGCTCATGGATTTTCCCAGAAATAAGGAATTGACTGTGAAGAGACATTCACTCCTGTAGCCAGATACACATCAATTAGAACCATCATAGCTCTTGCAGCTAAGATAAAATGGAAGCTGCACCAGATGGACGTGAAGACATCTTTCCTGAATGGTGTTATTGAAGAGGAAGTGTATATAGAGCAACCCCGAGGATTTGAGGTTGAAGACATGAAGTCTCATGGTTGCAGATTGAAGAAAGCCTTATACGGATTGAAGCAAGCCCCTAGAGCTTGGTATGGCCATATAGACAGTTTCTTGACGAGCTTAGGATTTACCAAGAGTAAAGTAGACTCAAATCTCTACTTCAAAATTATGGATAATGAACCAGTAATCCTACTACTGTATGTGGATGACTTATTCTTAACTGGAGAAGAAAATCTCATCACTGAATGTAAAAAGAGACTTGCCGTAGAATTTGAAATGAAAGACCTTGGCCTAATGCATTACTTCTTAGGCCTTGAGGTATGGCAGAGTCCAGAAAGGATCTTCCTTAACCAAGGGATGTACACAGTCGAAATCTTAAAGAGATTTGACATGTTAGAATGTAAGTCCATGAATACACCCATGGAAACGAAGTTGAATCTGTTGGTCGATACTTCGTCAGAATTGATAGAAGCCACACTGTACAGACAGATTATTGGATCATTGATGTACCTGATGAACACCAGACTAGACATTTGTTTTGCAGTGAACACCTTGAGTCAGTTTTTGGTAGAGCCCAGATGTGTTGATCTAGTGGTTGCAAAACATGTGATGAGGTACCTTAAAGGTACAATAGATTATGGTCTCAACTATGATGGAGATCATAAATTCACATTGAATGGATACACTGATGCAGATTGGGCAGAAAGTGTTGCTGACAGAAAAAGCACTTCCAGATGTTGTTTCAGTTTGGGATCAGCCATGATCTTGTGGCAGAGTAGGAAGCAATCCAATATTTCTCTCAGCACAACAGAAGTAGAGTACATTGCCGCATGTTCTGCTATCTGCGAAGCTATATGGCTTCGAAAGTTGCTTACCGGTCTATTTGACCTAGAAATGGAAGCAACCACGATCCTATGTGACAACCAGAGCTGCATAAAGATGATAGAGAATCATGTATTCCATGATAGGTCGAAGCACATAGATATTTGCTATCATTACATCCGTGACATGGTACAGAGAGGAGCCTTGAATCTCCTGTATATTAGCATGGATGAACAGGTTGTTGGTGTGTTGACCAAACCTCTTTCTCGTGTAAAGTTTGAACACTTTCTAGATAAGCTTGGTATAGTCCGAAAGGACCCTCCCTAAAAGGGGGAGTATATATGATTCCTTTCTTTTGACCTCGCTGTTAGACGTAAAGCAAGATGATTCCTTGCTTCTGACCTCATTGTTAGACGTAAATCAAGATGATGTGTGATTCCTTGCTTCTGACCTAGTTGTTAGACGTAAAGAAAGATGATTCCTTGCTTCTGACCTCGCTGTTAGACGTAAAGAAAGATGATGTGTGATTCCTTGCTTCTGACCTAGTTGTTAGATGTAAAGCAAGATGATTCCTTGCTTCTGACCTCGCTGTTAGACATAAATCAAGATGATGTGTGATTCCTTGCTTCTGACCTAGTTGTTAGACGTAAAGCAAGATGATTCCTTGCTCCTGACCTCATTGTTAGACGTAAAGCAAGATGTTGATGTGTTCCTTGCTTATGACCTAGTTTTTAGACGTAAAGCAAGATGATTCCTTGCTTCTGACCTCGTTGTTAGATGTAAATCAAGATGTTGATGTGTTCCTTGCTTCTAACCTAGTTGTTAGATGTAAAGAAAGATGATTCCTTGCTTCTGACCTTGTTGGTAGATGTAAAGAAAGATGTTGATGTGTTCCTTGCTTCTGACCCATTTGTTAGACGTAAAGCAAGATGATTCCTTGCTTCTGACCCAGTTGTTAGATGTAAAGAAAGATGATGTATACCTTGCTTCTGACCTAGTTGTTAGACATAAAGCAAGATGTGACTGACACTGAGCTACCAGCTTAATAGCTGTGACATTGAGCCAGTGTAGTACTATGATGTGACAGCCTAGTGTTGTGATGAAGTATCATTTTTACTGATACATATTGATGCAAATGATGATGGAATTCTTTTGAGAATGACGATGTTGTCGATGAAGAAAACTTCTGATGACTCGTAAATTTTCCAGCCAATGTTCCAAGATGATATTGATGATATTGTCCTTCTGATGCCACTGATGATGCAGACCTCTCTCACTTGATGTTGTTGAATAATACCCTTCTTATTAAGGGGGAGTGTTGAAATAATGTAACCGCAAAGAGTATTCTTATTATTATTGATATATTATTTATAAGATTAATCACCATTGTGAATTAATCATGTCAGTAATTGTATTGGGACCAAATCCCCTTTTGCGGATTGGTCAACAGACAATTGTAATAGGCAGAATAAGAAGTCGTCCCCAGCAATTATTATTGAGACCCAGAAATATAATAAAGGTGGGTTTGCCCACCCAGAGTGAGAGGTCAGACCTGCCAGTGAAGACCCTTCACACGTGCCAAACTTGTATAGATAGAGAGGCTAGCGCCTCACTCTAACACACAACACACTTGCTCATTTCTTAGAGGCAAGCTGCAACTTACCAGTTGGAGAGAGGGAGAAGAGTGGCGCATATTTTAGAGACGACTATCTGTATTGGTTTGAGTTATCTCTTCACATTGTATTGGCAATTTATGATAAGGAAGTTTTTGCTAGGTTTTCTTCCCCTAGAGGGTTTCCCAGGATAAATGTTGTGTCTCTTGTGAATGTGTATTTCTCAGTGATATTGTTCTTATGTTTCTCTTATCTATTGAAATGCAAAGAACTATAATAATGGAATAAACATTAACAAACTCAAGACTTGCAGGAAAAATCACAGACAACACATAAAATTGGATGGTAAAAGAGAAACATGCAGGGTGACTGGCATTTATAATTGAATGGGAAAGGGATGGAATCATGACAGAGGACGTTGAATCCATGGTGACAAGATTTTTTTAAGTAGGATAAAGATTCGTGTAGCACACTCGCGTGATGGGTACACTTGGGAGTGTGCAAAGTGCACATGATAAGAGCTGCAGAGTATATGTGATATGAGCGTCATGATTTCTTATCTTTTCTTACTTCATAATGAAGTGTTGATGGTTGTTATATCTCTCAACATGATATAGTCATGACCAGACTCAGCATAAACTTAGGGCCTTCACTCTAGGCTTCAATTTTCTACTGACTACTGACTCAAAACGTCTTCTTTGAAAACATAAAAAATAGTTATTTACAATGAAGTGAAAACTGAAATAGACCATACTAAATGAGATAATGTTTAAGGAACCTTCCATTCATAGGTCCCCCACTAGTGAGTTCTCCATTAAGCTCTTGTAGCAGATATGCATTGTTCCCGTGATACGTGACAATCCTAAATGGCCCCATCCAATTATGATCGAATTTTCCATGCTTTCCTTTGTCTTCATTCCTCGCGTCCCACTTCAGCACTAGATCATTTACCTTGAAATCCTCCTGCTTAGAGTGCTTGTCAAAAATCTTCTTCATCCTTTCTTGGTGAAGTTGTGATTGGTTGAAAACCTTCTCCCTCATTTGTTTCACATGAACCAATTGGTTTATCCTCCTCTGAGCGTCGTTTGGTTTGGCCTCTTTCTCTTGCAGCAACCTCCTAACAGGAAATCCCAATGACGTGGGGAAAATTGCCTCCGCGCCATATACGATTTGGAACGATGATGTGGAGATGGAATTTTTGGTAGTGATTTTGTCCACCCATAGCGCGTAGATAAGCTTCTTGTGCCAAGCATTTGTGTTGTCTTGTAGGAGCCTTTTAATAATCATGGTTAAGATTTTGTTGGATGATTCTTCCAATCCATTACCCTATGGGTAATAAGCCGTAGAATGTCCCAAGGTTATGTTGTAATCGTTACAAAACTTCTCCATCTTCTTAGACTTGAATGCTGCTACATTATCTATGATCATCTTGACAGGGCACCAAAACCTAGACAATATATTTTTCTCTAGAAACTGAATGATAATTGTGTCGGTAGCTTGCCTTGTGGGGATTGCTTCGATCCATTTGGTGAAGTAGTCTGTGGTCGTTAGTATCCATATATGCTGATCCGAGGATGGAGGATGGATTTATCCTATAAATTCCAAACCCCATTGCATGAATGGTTCTTTGACAGAGATAGGTTTCAACATAAGAGGTTGCAACTTTCTTTTTCCATCGAATGTATGGCATTCTTGGCATCTGAAAAATTCCCTATAAACATCTGCAAAAATACTGGGACAATAAAATCATGTCCTCAATATTTTATGCATGGTGGTCTTCTAGTAATGATGCCCCCCACAGTCCCCTTTGTGGAACTCTTTGATAGCCTCTTTGATAGCTCATTATGTGTCTTCTTCTAGCAAACAATTTAGCAAGATCCCTCCTGGATATTTCCAATACAGAGAGTTATCTAGGATGCAAAACTTAGTCACCTTCAACTTCAAAAACCTAGCCTTGGTTTTTCTTAAACCTGGAGGACCTTGCAAATTTCTCAATACGTAAATGATATTAGTGTACCAAGGTGAATCAATGAATTTTTGAGATACCTACGGGATTGCTTCTTCTTGAGGGTTATATGACAAATCAACAATGAATTTTATTCCCAAAAAATCACGGTTTTACTGCGCCATCAATTTTGCAAGCCCCTGACCCTTAATGAGCTTTGTAGGCTTGATTTCGAGGTCATATTCCAGCATGATTTCTATCCATTTACCTCTTCTCCCCTCAAGGTCAGGATGAGTCAGGATATCCTTGACAGAATTACTAGGCACATAAGCAATGACGTGGGAATGCAGTATATACATCCTGAAATCCTTGAGGGATTTCACTAAGGCATATGCTTGTTTTTCCATGATATCATACCTCAGTGGGGAGTCTCTCAATGTCCTACTAAAATAGGCTATAGGCTTTTCAAAATTCTACTCTTCCTTCTGTAACAGGATGCTAGCGATGGTCTACTATGAGGCAAAGGAGAATAAGATAAAATCCTTTGTGAAATCCAGGTTGGCTAATACGAGATCTTTGTTCAGCGCCACCTTGATGTCTTCAAACGATTTCCTATCTTCGGGGGTCCATTTTATCTCATTACCCTTTCTAAGCATACTCGTGATGTGCTTTATAATTTTATCTAGATTCAGAATGAACCTCCTCAGAAAATTCACCTTTCCCAAGAAAGACTGTACCTCTTTCTTGCTCCGAGGAGTGCTAATCTTCAGAATCCCTTCCACCCTACTAGGTTTTATCTTTATTCCTTCCTTTGATATGATGTGACCCAAAATTTTTCCTTCTTGCATCCCGAAATTTGATTTTTTCGGATTTAATGATATGCCAAACTTTCTACATTTTTGGAAGACCTTCTTCAAATGCTCACGATGTTGTTCGTCGAAGTCAGAAAATACTGTATTGTTGTCCAGGTAGATCATGATAAACTTGTCTTTATCCTCATCAAATGTTATATCCATAGCCCTCTGGAAACTTTCTCCAGTGTTCGTAAGACCGAAAGGCATCTTTGCATACATGAACATTCCCCATGGTGTTGTAAAGGTTGTATTCTCTCAGTCGTCCAGGTGTAACATGATCTGATTGTAACCAGAAAAACCATCCAACGTCGACATTTTCTGGGATTCAACTACCTTTTGCGGGATGTAGTCCATCTTAGGAATTGGGTAGTTTTCTTTGAGAGATACTTTGTTCAGGTTCCGAAAATACACGCATAACCTTATTTTTTTGCTCTTCTTCCTTACAGGCATAAGGTTGGCCACCCATTTTGAAAATCTCAAAGAAACAATAATTTTAGCATCAAATAGTTTCTTTACCTCTTTTTAAATCAGCAGCAGCAGTGGGGGATTGATTTTTCTTAGCTTTAGCTTGAAAGGTTTTTTATCCTCCTTGATGGGAATAACATGCTGAATTACTCTAGTGTCATAGACTTTCAAGTCTTCATAACTCCACGCAAAAATGTTAGGAAAATATTTCATGAGGTTGATATATCTCTACTTGATCTCCGGACTGAGCGTCTTTGACAATATGATTATCTTTGGATTCTCTTGAGTCCCGATGTTGCAATCCTCGATATCTTCATCATTCATAGTGATCCTGGGATATCTGGATACATCATTTTCATCAAACAACTTTTCTAATGGAACCAATCCTTTGGGGATGATGTTGTTTTTTAGCTACATTATATCCCTTCCGTCTATCTAGTTTTGAAAGGGGTCGTCATCACTACATGCAGCTGCATATTCATATTCTTCGCAACAACACTCATCATCAATGTTTACGTTAGCAAACACATCGCTCATTTGGAGGAGCCTCTCCACTTGTTTGTCATCTTCAAACACCTACCAATAATTGATATTATTGGGTACTGGGGGCATGTGTTTGACTTCAATCTCATAGTTCCTATTGGGAAAAATTGAAATTTTAAACATTGAAGCTAATGTGGCCAGGGCATTTGCAATTTGATTTTTCCCTGTGGGGATCGCTAACAAATTATACTCTTAGAAATATTCGAGGAGGTCCAAAACTAGATTTCTATATGCTCTCAGTCTGGGGTGCTTGGAATGGTATATACCCTTCACTTGATTGATGATGATATCAGAGTCTCCATGCACCACTATCCTCTTAGCTCCCAATTCCTTTAAAGTTCTCAGACCCAAAATTAGTGCCTCATACTTAGCCATGTTATTTGTACAATCAAAGGTGAGCTTGTAAGAGCGGATCTTAAAGCCCACCTTGGGACGATTTATCCATACACCGTCTCTAGCTCCTTCCTTACTGAAAGATCCCTCGAAGCTCATATTCACATTTCGTTTTCCACGTGGTTCCTCTGATCTACGCATTCCTCCACTTGATGCACGGAATTATCTTCGACAGTCATGACAGTTGTCGGCTCCTCCCTTTCAAAATAGTTTAGGTCATTGTAAAAAATAGAGGAGCCAATTTTGATGTTGGCAGAGTAGATAGGATGATTGTTTAGTTGGGTCTTGCTACTCACCATGTACTTAAGAAGAACCTTTTTGCACAGTCTTCTTTCTTGGCCGAAAATAGGGATGGTAGCATAAGACATGTCCATCTGCAGGGTTCCCTTTAATTTCCCAGCCCACAATCTGGATAACAACATGCCAAATTTTGGGGGGGTGTCGGCCACCACCACATCCGTGACCATATTATTCGACGAAATTTGAGATAATGACATGACGAAATATTTGATCATACCCAAACATTTCACCTTTCTTGAGTCGAAAGAGAAAAGATCCTTATAAGTTATGGTGACGTCCAAGCCTAACTCGTCCATGACCACCTTGGGCATGATATTGTGCGACATGCTCGAATCCAAAATGATGTTGTGCAAAGTCATGTCATGGATTTTGAGGCTGACATAGAAAGGGGTAATGTCCTCAGTATCGCCAGTTTCTTCTACGCGCGGACCAAATAAGATGACAGGGTGGTTGTCCTGGACATTCAAGGTGTCAGGAGCCTCTTCAATCTTTAACATTTTAATGATCTAATCCCTATACTCTCCCTTATTGATGAGCTCATTAAAAGGAATAGAGATTTTAATTTTGGCCATTTCGTTCTCAAAGTTAAAGATTTCTCCTTTGACTTTCCTTTCTCCGTCGCATCCCTTGCTGGATTGTCTTTCTTTGGTTGACTTGAGGAAGGAGTGTTCACTTGAGGTTCTTTTGTGGGATTCATCTGTTGAGGCTCTGCAGACGTCTTTCTACTCCCAAGGTTGTATTTGTTTTGAAGCTGCATGATTGCATTGTGATATCCTTTCTTGAAATCCTCTATTTCTGAAGACAGCATGTCCTCAGTCTCCAGCATAATACCATCATTTGTGTCCATGAATTGATCGTGTTCTCCCTTTGTTAATAACACATGTGTATTTGTGTTGTCGCAACAATGCATCTGGTCTTGGATAATCTGATCAAAGTCTTCATTTGCGTAGTTTTTTTGGAATGGATATCTTTTTTTTTTATCACCCTACTCTCTTTGGTTCCTCTGCCTAATCTGCGGAACTAGAGCCCTTCTAAAGTTTTGATTTCTGGGATGGAAATAATTTTTCTCCCTGGTAGTGGGATTGTTCTCCATGGACATCCTTTCCATCATCTTCTCCAAAGTCTTCATCATCAAGTAGAACTTTTCATCTGACAATCGAGATGTAGAGGGTTGCATGTCTCCTTGGGGCTTCATCCCATTTCTATCAAACTTTGGTTTGATCTTTCCCGATGCCATCAAATTTAATTAACGTTTGATTTTTTCGCTCATCATAGTGCCTAAATTAGTATATCTCCTTTGTCTTAGAAGCAAGGAAAAATCATTGTCAAAGGAAACAACGTATCGAAGTTGCGCAGCTCTGGGAGGCGGCTAGACTTCTGTGGGGATTAAGTTGTAGACCATCATGAATCTAGCCGAAAACTCTTGCACTGTTTCTGTTGATCGCCTATTCAGCTAGGGGTCAACTCATGTACCATGAAGATGCATCACCAGATGCAAATTTGATGAAGCCAGTTTGGTTCTACTTGGGCATCTGATGCCCCAGCATAAAATTTTGTAAGCGAAATTTCCGCACCCCTGCGTGGATTAATAATGTAATAAGTCTGTATGGATCATAGTTAGGTCAGGTACCTTTGGATGTTTTCATTGGGGGAGTTCCTTTCACCGAGGGTTTTTTATCATCAGGTTGTTGACCGGGCTTTAGAGCCTGGCCGACTTCCCTTGAGTTTTTCCCTCCACACATGCAATAATTTCCTCCAAAGTGGTGAACAACGTTCTAATGGTCTCATCCTTTGGTAGCTATTGTTTAGGAATGTTCTAAATGACCATGCTAGACAGTGTAGAAAGTTTCGCGAAATTTCGTCGAGTCTAGATAGGTTTTTTTTAATTAATTAAATTTTTAATAATTTAATTAATTAATTATTTTTTGAGCTAATGTTGTAAAAACTGGATCTTTGGGCTTTTGATAGGGGTATTTGTGTTCAAAATAAAAGTAATAGCACCCCCTACACCCATAGACCAAGTTTCAACTCAGTCGGACGAAGTTTACTATGTCTTTGTCCACTCAGAGTCAGTCTTAGTCAAAACAACAATTTTAATTGCTAAGGTGACATTATTAAAATGTCAAAACTATTGTAATTTTGAGTTAGTGAGTGGATGTTAAGGTGGAAAGTGGCAGATTAGACTTTTCTAAGCATAACCTAACCCTCCCAACCTTTTCCAACCTATTCTAACCCCTTACCCACTTTCTACACTCAAAAATCATGGCCCCCTAGGGCAAGTGACGTTTTTCCTTGGTGAAGGTTGTTGTGACTTATTCGGGGCCCCCTCTCATGAGTTATGACTCCCTTTGACTTCCACATCACCTCCTAGGATGGTCCCACTCCTTTTTTCTCATTAATTCCCCTCCATTTCTTCATTTTCACACTTTTTTTGCTCCCTCCAAGAGGAGTTACGACCCCCCTCTTCTAGAAACTCCACAAATGATTTTTTAAAAATTATTTGAGACCTCTCACCTTCCTTGGCATCAATCCCAAGGCCTCTCGCACCTCTTTTATTGATCCCAACACCTCCTACATTTTTCTACACCATAGATCTAGCTTTCAAACCCTAGATGGTGTGCCCACTCATTGAGATTTTCTCATTTGATGTGGATTTGACACTTGGAGTTCATCCAAGTGCCTTCACTTTTCCTCTTGAGGTATAAGTAGAACCCTTCCTCACCCTTTTTCCTCACCAATATTTGAGCTAAATTTATTATGCTGAAAAATCTCTTCACTTCCATCTTCTTGCTCTTGCCATCTTGCCATTTCATTCATTGCTCTTAAGAGTCTTGTAGCAACTAGTGGCTATAACACTCTCACACTTTTGTCAATAAAGAAAAAATCTTTGGAGGATCATTGGAGCATCTATGAGTATTCTAGTTGTTTCATACACATGAGGTGATATTGTTGGTTATTGTTTTTATGTGTTGTTGGTGATAGATCTTGGGTAAAGTATTTTGCTTGGGTAGGGTAGCAAAGAGTATTCTTGTTATCTTATGCTTATGTTGGATAGCCTAG